>JAEAOA010001587.1:0-317500 GCA_016746295.1 Potamilus streckersoni | reverse complement strand
AACCGGTAATTTAAATCGCCTGATATTAGCTCAGTTTGTTATACTAATTATTGAAGTTATTTTGTCCTTACTTTGTAGGGCTATTTTGTTTACTCGTAAAGCGACTCAATTGTTTTCCTTCCACCTTGCCTGCTGCTATTGATAGTCAAGATGAGTTTAACCAAAAATCAAGACCAATCTACGAGCGTATGCATAAATTAATATATAGAGTTTCGTTTCTAAAATCAATTATATTTCCATCCTGATTTGTGAGTTTGAAATTCATTCTGGACAATAATGGATTATGTACACGCAGGTAGACTTGATTTATTGGTTCAGATACAATAAGCCACCCTGGGGGTGTTTGAATACGGGATGAATATAATATATATATATATATATATATATATATATATATATATATATATATATATATATATATATATATATATATATATATATATATATATATATCCCTGCTGAGCCTGATTAGACTTAGAGAGGTCAAAATGGTAGCTATTATCAATTATATCGCATATTAAATTTAGGGCGATGGTGGATGTTATATTAACAATATTAGGTGAGATGTGACTACCTGTTCCATATAGGTCATTATTATATTTGAGAACTACTGGGGGGGGAATTAATTTTTTCCAGGAATTACATATTCTTTTAAAGTGTTCATCAATAAAATCACTAACTGATTTTTTTAACTTCTTGGATTCGAATCCGGGAATTAAAAATGTTGATAATTGTTGTTCTGTAATTCCATAATATTTCAGAAATACTGTCTTAAATAATCGCTTATTATTTACATGTTGAATTGGGTCATCTTCATTAACTATATGATAACTAGAAATTCTATCTACTGACACGTTTATTATTTTTTCTCTGTCAACAATAGTCTTATTTACATATTCTAAGTCTGCTGCAACCTGATTTAGATGTTGTATTGTTTCAATTATCTGATTTTTTAAATCGTCATTATAAAATGCATTGGTGCTGGAAAGTAATTTTTTAAGATCATTTAACACGCGTTCATGTTCAGATTTAATCGGTCTTGATAATGAGTTAATTTGCTCGACATCAAGTGTTAGTGTTTTCACTGGATCCTTCTTACCTTGAACGAAACCCAAAAAATATGTATGACTCGTATAAGTTCTGGGTATCTTAGCGCCCTCCATAAATGGAATTTTTTTCTACATTCTGGAAGTTGTTTAAATTTTTTGACATCTATGATAAAGTCGGATCGCTGTGGTTCTGGTGGAACCTGATAAAACGGTGCAACTTCAGGCCATCCTAATACTGATCTAATCGAACTTTGATAAATATCTACAGTATAATCAGGAGAATGTATTTCAATCACCGACGATAATGTTGGTTCATAAACAGTAATTGCTATCTTGGAATCTTTTCCGGTTAAAGACTTAATTCTGCGCTGGAATTCCTCATTAATTTGCTCTATCTGATAACTACCAGTTGGAATACTAACTACATGCCAATCGGGAGTTCCATCAGACTTATTTTTATTTGCGAATACTAGTGAATTATTTGGTTGTTGTCCACCAAATGGTTTTGATCGAATATTAGGCCAGCTATAATAAACACGTAACTGAGCTAATGCTATCTCTTTTACTGGAATTGCAGTTAAAGTTAACGCTTAATTCAGGATTGGTCGAACTTATTGATATCATAGTAGTTTTTGAAGGAGTTGTATTAGTGACGATCTGCTGTAACAACTCTCTTGACTCAATATCTAAGCGATGTTCAGTTGCTGACATTATTGTTATTATTATTGTTTAATTCTCCATTTATTTTGTCAGCAGAATCACTAACAATTTTGAATGCTTCATTGTAGGTTTTAATTATCGTTACCAACTCCTCGTCAGATATTTTACCATCACTGAGATAAGTCGAAATATATCCAGATAGTTTAGAATATGTTGCTTTTGTTGTGTGCAATTTTATCATACCCTCACGCAATTTATCATTCGCACATGTAGTTATTTTTTAGCAATAATATTAAAAATATCTGCTATAGTGGCAGAAGTTGAAACAATAATTGTTATAATTGCTGGAGCTGTCATCGTTAATGTTGATAATATTAATCCGAATCCGGCAACAATAGCAGAAACTGAATACACAACTATATCAATGACAACCATACGTCTACGATATTTTTTTTTACTTTTATTGTATAATAGTCGATGATACTTTTTAGTTTGGTCAGACATTCACACGCTTGATTATATCTGTGAGTTGAACGTCGATAGATGACGTAGTTATTTGATCCATTCTACTATGATGTTAAGTAGTTAATTGAGTTACAAATTCCAAACACCACCAGTAAACTTGAGGTAAAATTCTATTCGATGATGCCAGCGTAAATGTTCCTTCAGAATCTTTATCTATCAACACAGATATAGTTTTAAATGAATTCTCAGTCGATTGATTTGTAGTGGATATTCTAAAATCTGCAACGCTAAGTACAGACATCCTATATATACCAGTAATCTTTGCAGTATATTTAATGGTATTATTTTCTGGAGTCCACGATCCAAACCCATATGCAACTGTATACACAATACTTCTTATCTAATTGTGAGTAATTTTAATCAGGTTTGTTTTTTTAATAATATCCGGAATTCCTCCAATAATATCATTGAGTTTTGTGTTAATATCATTAAGTTTTATATCAACATTTGGTGGATTTCCAAAAAAAATCGTTATTAATTCTGTTTATGTTTCTGCGAAAACTTAAAAACGTATTCACATGACCGGTAAATTCAGTTTCGATTTTGTCTATTACATTAGTGATTTGAATCGGTTTATCATCGACGTATTTTTTGTAGCCGCATCAAAATCAGATTCAGGTGTTCTTAAATTATTAACACCGTTATTGTTCATATTGAGAAATGCACGCATTATACCGCCATTGTTTAATACGTACTTTGATTCTTGATCGTCAACATATTTTGTGTTGTAGCATCACTATCTGTAATTGGATATCCAAGATCTGTAATTTTATTTTTGTTCATAATAACGTCTCCACTAAATACAACGCCAGTCGTCTTGACATAATCGTTAACTGAATTACCGGAATCTTGTATTTTACCCTGTTCAGTAAATGTAACAATATTATCAGCAACTGCAGAAGGAATTCGTATAAGTACGTCTGGTAGTTGTATGTTACTCGTCTTTAATCGTCCTTGTTTGTCCTGAAAAACAACCACTTCATTTTGATCCACACTTGTAATATTAAATAAATCATCAATCTCATTTCTGAGTTGATCGAGGGTTACATATTTAGATAAATCACCTTGATGCTGAGCTTTACCACGAGCAGATCTTCCGTAAATATCTACCATTATATTTTACTGATGTCTGTTTAAGTGTGACAGCATGGTATATTCATGCACGACTTTATGAGGTGGGTTTTTTGCGGTGTTAGGTATATAGCATTAAGTACATTAAGTACTTCACGACCACATATTGGTGGATCAGTTAATGTTTATGTTGGTAGCGTTGAATACCAGATTGAAGCAGTATTGTTATTGACATAATGAAGAAATTCTTTTGGAGGCGCTAATCCATACGAATCAAAATAGATAATTCCACGAGAATCAATTGCATACGCTACCCAATGGGTACTTGGTCCAGAGTTTTTATCGAGATTAATAATACCTGTTTCAATATTGTTAGGTTGTTTTGGTAACTGATCTCGCATAAAAACACCTTTAAAGTTTTTTATTTTTAGCTTTTTAGCAGCATCCAATAAATCAATATTAGACATAGGAGAGATCAGTAACCTGTCCCTTGAAATCTTAGACCTTTTCCGTACTAAGAAGGCGGGGTCGCTGGTAATCTGAGACCTTTTCCTTTTTTTTTTTGATTCCTTGTCCAGTTGCTTTCTTTAATGCCACTCCAGCAGCAGTTCCTACAGCACCTAATGCTGCAGCTTTTGCAACCGCAGGGGCTGCAGCTGCTGTTAATGCTGGTATAGCTGCTAGAAGGGGAAATATAACACCCGTTTTAAAAGCATCTTTGATAGCGCCTGCAGAAAGACTAAGTTTGACGCCTTTATTTGATTTTTTTTGCTTCATTAAAGTTTTTAAATTGACGATCGGTCAACGATAATTTATTTGAACTGATCATCTGTTTCTTTTTCAACGATATTTTTATTCCACAATTATTGTTTGATGCTGATTGCAGTCTTTTTATCTGACCAGGAGTCAGAGTAACATTAACGTGATTATATGACATTTATATTACTCATGAATGATTTATTTACGTGTTACGTATTTTCTACTGGAGCATCAACGACTCTCATTCGTCCACCAACACCTTCAAGGAGCATTGATTTATCGCTAAGTATAACAGCAATTGCTCTATAATTATCGATAGCTCCTCTTGTTACACTAGCTCGAAATTATATATCGACTACCGATTGTCTAGTTAAATCTAAATGTTCGAGTGAAAAGTAATAAATTGGATACAAGGATGTAAAATCTAACTGAGATATTTGTAATCCAGTATCAATATTTTGTTCACGACCCATAAACGTCATTAGACGACGATATGCACGTGCTACATGATTTTGATCAAAATTTAGTAATATATCCTCGGATGGTTCTTGATGTCCATTTATCCTTAATGAAACCTCAGAAACACGAAGAGTGTCAAATATCATGTGACTACGAGTTTGGCCATTTACTCGTGCAGTATTTTGTAATGCAATAAATATATGTCTAGGTGCAGAAACCCCCTGCTGAGAGGCTATTTGCCATGTAAACAAACCGTTAATATTATTCTTTGGTTACTGTCACCCATGATAGTATTGATCTACCCCCTCGACTCATGAAAGATAGTAATCGTTGCTCTTGAGATATTGATGGAACTAAGACTAACATCCACAATAAAAGTTTTGTAAGAATTACTATACCAGCATCACCGGCGCGTCTCCATATTGCATCATTATATGCAGCCTTTCGCACTAGTACAACTGTATGATTGGCTCCGAAAATGACTTTTCTGACATTTCTACAGAATCCAAAGATATGTTATAGTGGAATTACACATAAAATTATTTTTCTATTTCCTTTTAACATCACTCGACGTGATCTAAATACTAAGTTGAAATCTGGATCTATATTAATAATCACACTTTGTACGTCTGCTGGGGCGTTTCTATCAAAAACCTGTGGTCGTCCTATTTCATATTGTTGGTGCTCTGGAAAATCAGAAGTATCTTTTACAAACATCATTGATGAACCAGCTGATCTTGAATAATCGTAACTATATCTTGCAAGACCAAGTATTGTTGTAGCAATTTCAACATCTTTATGAATTGATTCAATATTTTTTTCCGTCAATCATGTACGTAGCGCTATCAAACAACGCCATTATACCATTATTTACAAATCCGACGCTCACATTAGCATCATATTCAGTGTTATCTGCATTTAATATCTCACCTTCTAGATTTCAATAAATGCTTCTGAGGGTAGGAAATATCTACTTGTATCATGAACCTGAAGTTCAATCCTTCCACGCTGATTTGGAATTCGTGTGTCAAAAGAATAAAACTGATAATCACGTATAGACTCATCTTTGAGGACTGATGCGTCCATGACAAATGCAGGATCACTTATACGTTTGAACATATTTATTATAATTATTATCGTTTAAAGCGAAGTCCGCTTCCTGCTATCAGACTAGCGGTTATATTTTTTTCCTTTTACGACATAGAGACATCAACTAACTCCGCTAATGTTTTATTAGCGGCTTGATTTATTTTTTTACTTACACTTGCGGACATCACTTCAGTGCTAGGTAAATTTACTGGCTGAGGTCGGACCGCTTGAGGTCTACGTATTAATTGTGCTAGTCTATCTTTGATGGCTGAGAATGCTTTGCTAGCAATATTACCAACAGCATCTATACGTTTTTCACGAACAACATCAATAGCTTTTATTCCTATCTGTTTTGCAAATGGTATTGCTTTTAGGGCTATTCTTCTAAATAGATTCAACATAGATTCAGAGAAGTAATTATCGCGCTTTGTTTACTAGTATTTTAATTAAATATCTATTATAAATATTATAAATAATGAATATTGATGAGCCATATTTGGCGAAGTTAGCTAAACAGCGATTAGAAACAATTAAAAACTATTTACCTGTGCCTGATTTAGTCAAACAACAGTTAGAGCAGAGACAGAAAACTCAAGTTGATTTTGAAGAAGACACTAAACAATTATTTAAACCTATAACGAAAACATTATTCGTGAAACGTGTTGTAAGTGGCTTTTCAGAATTCGCTATAACACTAATCAGGCCAGAAACGATAATTCAAAATTTATGAAATATACAGACGCTATCAATGCTCATTTAGAAATTATCAGACTGACACTTCAACAACAACAACAAGTACAAAGAATGGCAGAGGAACGGGAAAAAGCAATATCGAGGATACCATTATATAAATTACCAAAGTCACACGGACATCCATCATTGGCACAACAATCACCACCACCAACTCCTCAATTATTAGCACCAGCACAACAACAGGAGGAAGAAGAATATTTGCCATCGGACGCCTCTTCTGGAAGTGGCTTAACCGCACAGGGAAGTGGTCTTATTACTCAGTGTCCAAACGACGTCCTTGCTGATGTTGAACGACTAGAAATTCTGATTGGAGGAAAACGAGCTTGTAATAATTCCCCAGAAATCATTAATGAAGCAGCAGATATTTTTAAAAGATTATTTGCAGGCGGTATAATGGATATTAATGTGTATCAGTCTCTTATTATTGAAATTATCGATGATTATTATAGCGACTAAGTCAATGAACTAAGTATGTAATTAAATATAATGACTATTTAATAAAATGATAGTACATAGTACTTAATGTGGACCTATCATGGTCAGGGCGATTAACTCTCGAATACCGATTTACAAGACAACCTACGGAGATGGGTTAGGTGACATTGTACAGGGTCTATTTAGGGTATTGTATATGAATTTCAAAGAAGTATCCTTGTTCGCTGTTGATGTTGTTTTCATGTATGGTTTTGATTTTAACCGTTAAAGTGTGCGGGGCTGATGCTCGAAACCAATGATAAGCTCCAAGACTGATGATGGATACTCTTGGATAAAATCACCACATACTCGCTAGGTCTTCTTACTATTGCGATCCAACTTCCGAACGATCCTGGTAAAAAATATGTTTGTAAAAATTATTTTGGCGTCTCAGACAACAAAAAGAATTCCGTTTCCAACTGATCATCGAATAACCCTTCTGGAAGAATGAGATCAAACTATAAATATAATAGCTTTGATACTGGTATTTCCGGCTCCTACTCTTATGGTTGACCAGTATCAAATCCAAAGATCCTAAAACATGTATTGCCTGGAACCACTAGTAACAGTCATGGCCAAGAGAGCTGATCATATATATATATATATATATATATATATATATATATATATATATATATATATATATATATATATATATATATATATATTCGTTAGATTGCATCTATGAAACATGCGGGATTTTTTGAAGTCAACAAATCTATTTGATTCCATATGTTGGTCAATCGACAGTCGTTAGAACGATTTGCAGGTGAGTAGTCGGTTTTCTTTTTTACAAGTACAATCGCATGTCAGACTCGTCACATACACGGACATCGTGCGACCCCTTATAAGCAAGGTCATATATTATATATAGGTCATATAGGTAACTGTGACGTCATCTGTTTACATCAGTGATAGGCCTATTTGCCAAAAGTGATCCTTGACAACCGTGACATGCTGATATTTCGTGGCAATGATGTGCATTGTCCGGGACATGTTGATTAGACCTGGTGTGCCGCCGTCCACAGTCTTCTCACCACACATTTGACTAGTGGACCACGCAATCATTGTACCGGTCTTGACACGAATCTCTCAGGCGAATATGTGAATGTAACAAATAAAAAGCAGAATACCAGACATGCTACCCGTCAGCCTATGGCAGTTAAAAACATCGAATCAGTTAGATAAGGAACAAATACGTGAGGTTTGCGGACGAAGAATTTATTGCGAATGCGAGATCGATGTTTGAAATGTTTTGTTCGCACCAGTTTCTTTTTGGCTTCTTCATTGCTAGATATATTGTTTCTCAAAATGAATCAATCCCCAAAGTCATAATTTTGAGCTAACTATTCGCAATTTGTTAACTACTGCTTAAAACACAATCTAATGTATATGTTACTGTACCAGCGTATCAAAAGAGAAACTGAACGGTATTATTTCAATACCTAGGTTAACTTGCCAAATATGGTATTATAGTCTATGCTAATTATGACCTTTTCACACAAGCTACCATTTATTTGGTTAATGCTGAAAAGACGTAACTGCAAAACCAGATATAGCAAGATAACTTCATTTCATTGGCGTATATGGCAAAATAGATCAACAACTTCACTGATACCCATATTTCTTTTGATCCAACATACTGCTATTCCATTCCGAATATTATGTATATAATAGGCATGATAATATTCATTATCTAGGTCATATGCGTACTATATAACCACCCTACCTACCTAGCTTTCCTTACAGAAAGCCAGAAGCGGACCAGTTGAAAACGAAAAAAAGAGGGTAGGTGTAACAAAGGTATTGCAGTACGTTCTTTCACATTTTTCAGGATTTAGTTTTCGTGCACGTTGAAACTACAATTTCAAAAGGTTTTAGAGTACCTTAAATCATGAGGAAATTTTGTACTTTTACTGCATAACAACTATCGCCTATGATATGAGACACTGAGTCTTAAATTTAAATAAATATTAACATGGTTAGATACGATTTTGTATTTCGCAACTGTACACTATATTCATGAGTAAAGGATGCATTCATGGTGGATGCGCAAAGCTGAAAAATTAACATACAAATCTCCTTGTGTGATTTCCGCTAGGCTGTTCGTCATGTATCAGCAGGTGGCACATTCTCACCTATGAATTTACTACTTGGTTCAAAGCTAGCATATGATGATGGTGAACACGGTAACAATTAGATGATTTGCACTCATCCTAAAACATCTTCTGTCTAGGAATGTCTAACAGGCACTATTTTAGTACTAACAGCTGCCTCGCTTGATGCTAGTTTAGTATTAGGACTGCTCGGTCTGGTGCCAAGATAAAGTGACTGTGTGGGACATCATGCTACATGTCCGCCGCATAATGCCCAAGTGCTAGACATCATTATAAATTGTCATACATCGGACACCATATCAAACTGACTAAAACATTGCTAAAGCTACATTAACAATTAAAATCACACAAAACCCCACACTGGACAGAACACATATTTCATCCCTTGAGGAAAGAAAGATTTTAAGTAACATTTTCGACAGAAAAAAAATGACTTTTATTCTAAATCAAAAACGTGAAAGCAAACTGCTTGAAATCTCTAGATCTGTTTAAGTAGTAGCGCATACTGACAGGGGTGCTATTATAAATTCAGCTTCAATTTATATAAAACGTTAGTTTGCTCCAAATTTGATTCGGTTGCGTTGTTTATGGTCTAGCTAGTAAGTCGTATCTGGGGTTGCTTCACCTTATTCATTATGAAGAAATAGGACTCGATCTGGGAGTATTTAAGATATCCAATTGCGACAGCCTTCATCCTGAAACGAACGAACCGCCTTCGTGTGCTAACATAGATACACCCTTTCCGCATAGTATGCTCTTAAATATTTAAAAATCCCTCTGGACACCGCTTTTCGGCTATTTTTCATCCCAAAGACATAACCTTATACAAAAATAAACAAGGCGCCGTACCTTCTTTGGCAATGGAATATAATCTAGCCATGACATTACCAAAATGTATATTTCTAAAATTCAGTAAAAGTTCACCTTCCTGGCTACTTAAACAATCAAAAGTACATTTGACACATGATGGAAAACAATCGGAGACAAACCCTTCCATCTTCCACAACACACATCTCAAATATCACACCCACCCAAGAATTTATACTGATATATTAAAGAATAAAGAAATCGATGTTGCAGCCTTGCAACTTTTGTTAGTTGAAAACACACAACGAAAGTTTTTTTTACCAAATGGAACATCATTTTTGTCAGCCGAAAGCAGAGTAATAGACCTTGATCTACAGTATATATATATATATATATATATATATATATATATATATATATATATATATATATATATATATATATATATATATATATATATATAACAAACGTATTTTAAACAGGATAATCTTCTCCAAATCGCTATCAATACGCCAGTCAATACACAATGTAAAACTGGAGAACCCATTATTAACCACTATTCTTGCCCACAATTGTGACCCAATTATCAGCCACAATATAGCAAACAGTTGGTTAACCATATTGACATTAAATGTATTTAAAAAGCAGACTGCGCTTCCAACATGGCCATATTCCTAGAACGGGCTTATTTTAAATTACTTTATGGTGATTTTTAAACTTAGCATCAAAGGATCTTTACGTCAGAAGTGGTAGATATCATGTAATGAATCGGTGAATAGCAAACTTCATACTATCAAGCCAACCATAGGAGAATGGATTCCTTAATACATAACCTTCTGTAGGGAGGTGATTGGCATTGTAAGCGTTATAATTGGTCATATATATAACCCGCTCCCGCATACAAAAACGAGAAGATCCACCAGAGATTGTTTCTTGGAATACAGCATTCACTGTTAAGTATTGTTATTAAGTGCTTTTACGTCGAATCTACGTGATCTTAACTACAACGTGTTTTGAGTGAAGCAAACTTTTATACAATTCACGGAACATCTATATAAATCCTGAAAGTGAACATTTTCTCTAAGCTATAACTTTTATGCTATCGCCTTGAACACTTTTATGTAATGTTTATACTTTCCTTTATTTTCATTATTTTTCAGATCGTCATTAACATACACCATTTACATTCCACGTTGATCGGAAAGCTTTATTTGTTACCGCTACCATCGTTTGGTTTTACTTTGAACTCCATTTTATAACGCAAGTCGATATGAAAACTTTCATCATTTTGATATGATCATACATACATCATTGTTTATGACGCTAAATAGCCTAAACAGTGCTGGTGTGCCTTAACGCTATCATCATTCACTGTTTAATAGGTTCAATACTTAATGAATATTTTATCAAATGTCTCGACTGTTTTACTTTCAGGAAACAAAATAACACTATAAAGATGCAGAAATATGTAATTCTTCTTCTCCATGTATCCTTGCTGGATGTAACACTGGCACAAATGTCAGGTATATTTTACATTTTACATTTGTTACCGTCCATTTTTATTACTATAAGTGTCAGTGAGGTTAATGTATTTGTATTGTCTGAAGCAGCTGACAATGTATTGCGGTTTGATATCTTTCTTCCCATTTATGTTGCACTTAGGTTCCGAAATGACTTTTTTTAAAAAACATATAAGAAATGTTGACTGTTTGTATCCTTTTTTATATTTACTTGATCATTGTCTTGAAAATTAATTTTTTCTGACAAAATTGTAATTCATGAGAAAGAATATTTTATAATGTAAATGTCTATTGATGATGTCTTTTCTAATGTTACTATTTACATATTGATTATTTCGATTAACCGATTTTATAATAATATAAATCGCTTTTTAAATGATCTAAAATCTGTTGAAATATTATTTTGAATTTTTATCATTTATATATTAGTTATATTTACTTAATTATTTTATTAAACGTAAATCGCATAAGGATATATTCTTATAGAAAAATATGATATTCAGTTTTCTGAATTATTTAATTAAAATTTAGACAACGATTAATTTAATTTTATATATACAACATTTATATAATTTTAAAATACAGCGTTTAAATAGATCTCAATGTATTTCAACTATATTATGTTCTTTAAAGCTCATCGCTAGAAACATATTTAGAGAAAACGAGTTTTCAAACAAGATGCCAGTTATAAAATTAGACCGGAAATGAAGACATGGCCTATCATACGTCCTTTTGAAGATCTAATACAAATTGATACAGACACATAAATAAGGCGAAGGACTTCTAATTTTTTTTAATTATAAAACGATGTAAAACTAACACGCAGGTATTTTGGATGAAAAAAGTTAGGTTACTATTTTAACATTAACTGTATAACTATAAAATACGTTTACTCTGCCTCTGGTAAGAGTTGCAAGAATAAAACCCCAAACTCTTAGTCGCATTATTATAATCTTTTGTACTTTATTGAGAACCACGTAAGAACTATTTTCAGAAATATAAATAAGCACAGTAAAAGATTCAGAATTTAACACTGTTGCGGTGGATGGATTTAAGTTTATGAACTATTACTAATTGATGTGATTTTAGTAATTATTATTTATAACATAATTATTTTATTTTTCCTGTAGTATGTGAAGTTTCATAATTTAATATTACCACATGTTAAAATAGCACTTTATGAGTATTATTGGCACAAATAAGCCCTTGAAAGTATTGTACAATGTTTCTCTTTACTGATTGGCTGGGATCGTGGCACAACGTTTTTAACCAGGAATTTTTTTGAATGATCATTTTTGGCGGCCATTTTTTATCTCGACTAGCAAAAAAAAAAATAATAAAAATTTATCCCGGCTTTCTAAATATGGATATGTTACCCCCACGGGCTTTTGTTATTCCATGCTTCAAAATATTATTTGAAGAAACATGGCGTAAAAATGCAAAATAAGAACAATGAACAACAATAAGTAGTAAAGCAAATGTTATTTCTTATATGATATCGGAAAATGCAGCGGGTGGAGGTTGAATATCAGTAACATAGATATAGAATGCAAAATATAAAAGAGTGGTTAAATTGTTAACCTAGAGAAGTAAATAAATTCGCTTCAGTTCACTGAAGAATTTGGACATAAATGGGTCTCCTAACTGACATAATTTTATCCAACCACAGCATCTATATGGGATGCAAAACGACTAGAATATAAATGTGCTTACATCTTCTGTACAATCAATTATTACAAATCAAATACAACTATTTGGCAACAAATGCATTGCAGTAAATGTGGGAATGTTTGCGTCCAGTATTTATATTTCATATACAAATTGCAACAATGTTACGTTTAGTTATAAATGTGACATTTTAGGGTAAACATGTATTCTCCTATCGGCCTATAATACTATGTACTGTATTAGGCAATGTGGCAGAATCACATCGCATTGATCATTCTGTTTTGAACAATGATTTTGTCGTTATAAGATGTTCTGCTTGTTTAGATGGAAACTTGTTCTTTGATTTATAGTTCGTAAAACAGTAACATTTGTTTTACTAGTTTAGCTATGTTTGGGACTATATTGTATGTACAACAAATGAAACTTGAACCAATTGTCAGAATGAACGATATTATTCGTTCTTTTTTCCATCTAAGTATTTTCCACTATATAAAAACCATATGACAAAAACAATGTCAAATGGGTAACGATTTAATATTAAATTTATGAAACTTGTTGAAAATTGTCCATCTCTTGCTCGCTAAGGTTCTGAAAGCTAGACATAATTCAACTTGTTTAGTAATCCAGTATTTACTTATGATAATTTTCCTGTTGTCGTGAGTTAAACAACTAAATCAAATCCACTTGCAATGCAATCATTATATATGAGTTTAACTATGAGTTAAACAACTAAATCAATTCCACTTGCAATGCAATCATTATATATGAGTTTAACTATGAGTTAAACAACTAAATCAATTCCACTTGCAATGCAATCATTATATATGAGTTTAACTATGACGTGAGAAAGGAAAACTGAATGTATGAATTATGCAGATTTATTTTGTTATTAACACGCAGATCATTCTACGAACACATACAATGTCCTCCTTCCAGTATGCGATCATGTCCATTCTCCCAATAGCAATTACCCAAACACAATGTATCGTCTTAATCAGAATGATATAAATAATGCATTTGACGAAAACCACGTTTGGGGTTGTGAATTTGAGAAGTACGAACATTCTTGATAACGTCACTTCAAGTATCCTCATACATTCGTTAATCCTAGGAATGAACCATCTAGTATCAGGACTGCACTTTCCAGGTATATGGATAAGTAATCCAACACCTTAATCTGTTTTGCTGAGATTGATATTCAGAAATGAAAACAGCATGTTCAATCATTGCCTCAGAGATGGTTTTGTTAAGACCAAATGATGTGTATAATTTAAATCATTGGCATTAAAATAGTTTATGAAATGAATATGACCGATATATATATATATATATATATATATATATATATATATATATATATATATATATATATATATATATATATATATATATATATATATATATATATATATATATAGCGTGATCTAGTGTTTGCTATCGATATGCTACAATTGGCTATTGTAAAATCTTGTCCGTGAACAAATATCTAAATTTGATAAAATTTGGTAGCATACTATAGCCCAACAAGTGTCATCAATCCTGCAAAAGGTTGATTTTAACACGGCTCTGTAGTTAGAAACAAAAGTTTCGTAAATACCACAGTAGATGATAAGACGAAAACTGTATGGTGTAATATGATGACTGACGCCATTTACACATTAGACCATGTTTACAAATCTTTTGTTATTTACATGTTGGAATGTTATTCATAATGTACAAAGAGTATCTGATGTTATTATACAATATTCTTGACGTAAATGGTTCCACACTTGGATATTCTATTATAAATTAGACCTTGTTTAGGTTAAGCATAGACTTTAGGCAACATATGAAAATAATCTGATCATGACGTAAATGTCAACATTTCATTATATTTATATCGATTACTTTTAATTACATATACTTCAAGAATCCTACCAAGCAACGTTCTCAATTAAACTATGACTTACCTCATCCAATAATTAGTTTTTGATTAATTTTTCGCTGGACATGGACAATATATTTGGCATTGTAGAGATATTGTTTAAACACTAAGTTTAATCTCCTAAAAAATAAATTCTTAGCACGGAAATTTTTCTGATAATACAGAGAGTACCTAAATATACAATTGATTTGAAAATAATATGAATGATAGATGAAATAGTTCAATATAAATCGGATGGCTGGGATAGTTTTTATCACATTATTTTATACATATGTTAGACCTGCTAAGAAAGAGAAATGTGCAAACATGTTGAAATATCAAATATTCCTGATAGATCGAGAAGTTCTATGTTCTATCGTGAAAGAAAAGAACATTTTATTTAAAAATTATTGCATCTTCGGTGTACCTTTATGATTCTGCATATAATAAACTCGCTACGCGATTCGAGAGTTGTAGCAATACTAGTGTGGACAACAGTGATATATGTTTCAATAGCAAATATGCCCTGAATCATTTAACTGGAATCTGCAGGAAAACAATTTAAATTACAACTATGGTAAAGTCATAGTTTTGTTATCTAACAAATTCTAAGGCAATTAGTGACTTTTTTAAAAAGCAACATTGTTCGACTAGCCATGGGTACGATTTAAAGCATCCTTAACAAAGATAGAAGCACATATCACAAACTGGGAATTTAGAGCTGACGTGGTGATGAAAGAAAAGAAATATATGATTCTAATACGCTCAACAAGTGGACGAATAATTCATTGCACTAGCCGGCGAAGAGAAACAAACATCATTAAAAGATTTAACGGTAGAAATAATAATATATCAAACAAGATCAAACCTACAAACTAAAAAAATTTTGTTTTTGACAAGACAACACTTGATACTGAAAACGTTTTTCATAATCTCTTACACGCTTTGATAGCAACAATGAAACAGTTGTCTCATATTGTTCATCAAATATTGGTTTAATTGAAAAGAGTACCTACGTATAAATGCCTCATCAATGGATTCTTATGATACGGAAAGACATTATCGTTATTATCCTCCATGTCGTAATTTTGTGAGCATCTTTTCCGCTATTTGGAATCAACATTTTCGGGTAACAAAAAAATTAATTTTAAGACAAATTTATATTGTAGAACATGGTTGAAAAGGAGGTGAAACTAAATGATCAAGTACGAAGGTTCACAAGTTTTGTATCACTAATACTGGCGTATGGCCAGACAAGATTACATTAAACAAGCAGGATCGAAATAAGAATATATATGTCGTTTAGATAAGATCGTTCATGGATATTGTAACACTATCATTAAGTCTCATGTCTGAGCTATATTTGAGTCATTTATATTTGTTTTATTTCGTTGCGGAAAGCTCGCTGTCCTCCTGGTCCTCCCGGTCCTCCTGGTCCTCCTGGTCCTCCTGGTCTTGATGTTCGTGGTCCTACTGGTTTAATGGGATCACCTGGAGTAAAAGGTAATGACGGCCCCATTGGCCCAAGGGGAAAGAAAGGTGATGTGGGTCCCATTGGCAGCAAAGGCAGTCTTGGTGTTCCTGGTTCAATTGGTGTTCAAGGTCCTCTTGGTTCTAAAGGTGAAGTTGGTGATCCTGGAGATCCTGGTCGAGATGGAGAAGATACCCAAGATGGTCCAAAAGGTGAGCTTGGACTTTGTGGGCTTCCCGGAGCTCCTGGTCCTCCGGGTCATCCTGGGCCTGCAGCTTAAACTCCAATTTAGGCAGATCAATTTAACTTTAGATGCTGGAATTGTAATGACAGTTATTGATGCATTATTAAATAAATCTCTTGCAAATATTGGTTAACGCAAATCATTTTATGTCATGTCTACATTAAAGGAGAATAAAACCATCATGAGGAATATTTCAAACAGCTAATTTGTTATCAAATATAGTGGGGTTTTTGCTTCTGCATGCAAATAATGTGTCATTTGTAATATTTCATATCAATCACTTCAATGCCTTTTAACTCGTTACACTGCATCTACACCTCTTTTGAGAGTAATTACTCTCTTTTCTAATGCTCTATTTCTAATCTTGGGAAACCACACTGAAAATATATACAAAACGAATCACCAACATAGCCAGGAAACCACGTTTGGTGTACGTCCATCGTAGAGGGCTGATAGACATTCTAGATTGAAAATCAAATAACCATACATACAGCAAATGAAAATGCTAAGATGTCATGATGTTCTATAAACAGATGCCAAAATAAAGAGTATATTGTTCTTATTCTGATCATATGTTTACACAGTTACACAGCATGAATCATTCAAAAGGAGAATTGCATATTTAACAATAATATTTTTGAATGGCCTATGGGACATAAACCCTGGTAGTAGGGTATATTCAATGTGTTAATTGTAGTCTCAAGATACCATCTGACCTACGATGGAACCGAAATATTGCTCATCTATGAAAGATATGTAATGAAGTCATGATATGATTGGTTGCCATGCTTCTTAGATTGTTCTTAAGGTTGGAAAGAACAACCCACCCAGAAAGATGCTACTGGCAAGTTTTCTCACTAAGCAACATTGGCCAAATCATAGACTCAAACTAACACAGATAGAGGTGAGATTACAATGATCCGTAACAGCGAGCGCTTTAAGCCTCTCATCCACTCGGGGCCACATGTATGTATGTAGGTAGGTAGGTATGTAAGAATATAGATGGACACATATATAGTTAGGTAGTTATATATGTTTGTAGGTAGGTAGGTAAATAGATAGATAGATAGATAGATAGATAGATAGATAGATAGATAGATAGATAGATAGATAGATAGATAGATAGATAGATAGATAGATAGATAGATAGATAGATAGATAGATAGATAGATAGATAGATAGATAGATAGATAGATAGATAGATAGATAGATCGATAGATAGATAGATAGTATTATGAACCATCACCAACATCATATTCTATATTGGGACATAAATTATAACCAAAATGATAAAAATCGGACGCTTTTTTAATAAAATGTAGGTTCAGTCTACTTTATTGGATCTAGATTAAGTTTTACGAGAACCCAAACGATTTTCGAAAAATTCCTCTTTTTCATGTGTTATTCAGGTGGTTTATATTTTTAAAAAAAAAACAATTTATTAAGAACCATTTAAAATATATTTAGTATAGACATCGCTGCTAGCACACAGCACTTTCTGATGTCATCCAATTGAGAATGGAATAAATATATTTAAAATATGGAAACATGTATTGACTCATATTTCATTAACGAATGTCTGTCATTTTAGAGATTTTATCTCTACAACAGCAAGCATTAATTGGTCTTCGATTGCTTTCTATAATCCGTGTGCCTCAACTCCTGAGTTACTCTACTGATGTACAATAGAGTATGACAATTATCTATGACACTGCATTACGTACTTACAAAACTGTAACATTCCTGATGTTGATATTACCATTTCAACTAGAAAAGCTAACACTGTCAACAAATCTAAAGCTAAGTCAACAAATTAGCTTTCTAAACGGGCTGTAAACATTTATAAATCCTGCCTTTCCAATGCTAACGAAAAGTCCCAAACGGGTAGTAGCGGACATGAAAATTCACTATATTAAGTGAACTTGTTGCAGATGTTGCACATTTACTTGAATTAAAGCAATCTCGAATTTTAAAGTCGGACATCAGGTAGATTGTAACGAAATAGTATATATAGCGGAAAACCCTACATGTCTCAAAGTACAGAAACTCACTCTTTATTATTATTTTTTTTAAAACCTGCTAAAGGCGCATTAAGTCAATTAGGTGTCCATCTTTCTCACAACCATCTATATTTAAGCCTGAAATGAAACCTTTATTAAACAAGCCCATTCAGGTCAAACTATTATTTGCACCTGATGCGAATATATATATATATATATATATATATATATATATATATATATATATATATATATATATATATTTTTATATATATATATGTGTGTTTGTTTCTATATATATATATATATATATATATATATGTATATATGTATGTATGTATATATATATATATATATATATATATATATATAACTATATATATGTATATAAATAAATATATATATATATATATATAAATAATTAAATATATATATATATATATATATATATATATATATATATATATATATATTCTCATCAGGTGCAAATAATAGTTTGACCTGAATGGGCTTGTTTAATAAAGGTTTCATTTGTAAAACAGTATATTTATGCTATTTCCCTTTCCCTCGGTTTAGTATTACCTTTTTTGAGCATACAAATTTAATAGTTTGCCATGAAACGGATTGATAATGAAGGTTTATTTGACAAAGAACATATGGATGTTATCTACGTTACCCTAATGATATCATTACTTATTTCGCAGACCATGATATTAATATTTTTTTT
This sequence comes from Potamilus streckersoni, assembly GCA_016746295.1. Classification (NCBI taxonomy): domain Eukaryota; kingdom Metazoa; phylum Mollusca; class Bivalvia; order Unionida; family Unionidae; genus Potamilus; species Potamilus streckersoni. Next base: position 298,204 of record JAEAOA010001587.1, on the reverse strand, counting down.
TAGAATTTTTAGGCACTTCTTGTAGCAAATATAACTCCGAATCAAACTCTCTTAGCGAATGGAACTCCGAATGAAACTCGTAGCGAACGAAACTCTCGTAGCGAATGAAACTCCGAAATATTGCCACTAACCTCATGTGGAACGTGTAATGGGAATCTGATCACGTGGAGTAAAGAAAATTAAAATTAAACAAATATCGATTAGTATCTGAGTTGAATAAATATCCTTTGAAATATAGTCTTAAATCAACGAAGCAAAACGGTTTTGATAGTTGAATATATAGTCTGGTAGTTTAAGTAACAGATAAAAGCCGTGGGTTTTAATATCCCCTGATATGTTGGATGCATGGGCTCCCAGTGACATCTACACTGGGACTACCAGCATGTGTAAGTGAATGATCTTAAAAGTTGTTTCATTTGTGTTCATACAGATGGAAATGTGGTTTATACCATTCAAACCACAGAATATTGTTTATGGCATAATATTTGTTTTCTTTGTGTTCATTAATTTGGTTTTCATACTGGCTAATCCAAGAAATTAAACACAATCCAATTAGTAATCAATGACAGATTCATCGGTTTGAGATCATCAAAGCTAGGTTTATCATTTAGCAGAAACATAGCTTAACCAACGTCAGTTGCAGAATCTGCTAGTTTTTAATATGGTTTGTCAATGCCAGTCAACACTCCAGGCATGGAAGTTTGTTTTGACGTCACAATATTTTCGAGTGAAATCCAAGTGTCGTAGTCTGTTTATAGACTACGACTGGACTGTTTGTCTTTTGTTCTTGTTGTCTTAGTAGTAAATGTTGTCGCGATTTTTGTAATTTTTATTTTGGTTGTAGTAGTTGTTGAAGATGTCACATTTGTTGTAGTTGTTGCTGTAGATGTTGTTGCAATTTAATTTTTCTATATATTCCAATACAGCATGCAATATATATTGGATCACTACTCCGAGCTTGGTCACCTACTTAGTGTATACGATATATCCATCTGTAAAAAGCGTCACAACTTACATCACCAGCGAACTAGGGTCTCATAAAATATTTTCTTGGATCAAAACGTGCGTGGTAAACAGATAATTATCTCATGCTGTCAACTTTATTGTTCTAGTTAATATAATCTTTGGTAAGTTTATCATTTACGTCTCCTCTCTCTCTCTCTCTCTCTCTCTCTCTCTCTCTCTCTCTCTCTCTCTCTCTCTCTCTCTCTCTCTCTCTCTCTCTCTGTCTCTCTCTGTCTGTCTCTGTATTACTCTGTCTTTCTCTATCTATCTATCTATCTATCTATCTATCTATCTATCTATCTATCTATCTATCTATCTATCTATCTATCTATCTATCTATCTATCTATCTATCTATCTATCTATCTATCTATCTCTCCCTCTATCTCTCTCTCTCTCTCTCTCTCTCTCTCTCTCTCTCTCTCTCTATATATATATATATATATATATATATATATATATATATATATATATATATATATATATATCTTGAGTGGTTTCGTTCTACTTCTGGATCTTGTATCTTGTTTGCTTGTTTTGGTATACAATTTATTATATAAAATTTAGTAATAATCAAACTATATATATATATATATATATATATATATATATATATATATATATATATATATATATATATATATATATATATAATATATATATATATATATATATATATATATATATATATATATATATATATATATATATATATATATATATATATATATATATATCCAGTGGTTTTGTTCTACTTCTCCATCTTATTTTCTTGTTTTGATATATGATTTATTATACAATTTAGTAATACACGAGATTCGCATATAATTTCATGTATTTCTCGCATTAGTTGAGCTGTGGCTATTTCAAATGCATGTTCTACCAGAATCGTTTACTTTTTTGTTAGTTATTTCCTCTTTTTTATTGATTTAGCTTTTGTCTTTAACGTTACGACCGGATTATTTACTCCGGTGTTTGAGGTCTTTGCAGTCATTCGATCAGAAGTAACATTTGAAATGCCAAAGTTTATGCCTTATTACTGTCAGGGGAATTATTTTCTCCATTTTGTATTAAGTTTTTATCAAAAGTATTTATTTTGTGTTCTGCTTCTTTCTCTTTCGATGCCAATGATTATTAAAGCATGTCTTTCTAATTTGGAGATCATTTTCTAATACAACAAGCATTTAGGTTAAACATCTAGACAATATCGTACTAAATTCAATGAAAATCGCGTAACAGCTCACTAAATTAGGGGAATTACTGTGTTATACCATTGCTTCTGCTATTCTGTTTCTCTGTTTCGTATGCTCTGTGTAGTGGTTTGCAACGCATGGAGCAAATGAGACAGGGAATAATGCTATGCTAATGCTCAAAGTGTACACAATGCAAATCCTCATCTAAAGAATTGGATATTAAATAAATCCTGATTTTATTATGCAAATTCTTTGCGTCAAGAAAACGCATGGCAACAAATGACTTACAAATGAAATTTGAGGCAAACACTGAGCATATATAAATGTTTTGATTCAGGTCGCATTCATTATATTCCGGACAGTACCCACAATTAGCATACAGACAAAATCACAACTGTATTTCCAGACTACCATTTGAGCATTTCTTATTCTCTAGCTTTGATGGCAGCACAAAATTATAAAATATATGTTGCCGTGATTATATAGAAACCGCGATAAAACAGCTTTCTAACATACAATGTTTACCACAATGTGCACTGGTTCCTGTATATATTTTGGCTTGGATTAGTACCCACATACTATTGCTAGTGCAAATCGGGCTTTCCGGCTTTGATGGCAAAATAAAAGTTCGACATAGAATATATCAGCCTGAACAGTTAAACAAAAACCTTCTTGTTATTGATATTGAAAATATTGGTCATCCAAGGTCAAGTAGAAGACTATCTAATTGTGTTGCTAGTAAAATATTCATGTACTTTTGGGGTTTAATTTGTAATACTGCATGTTCATATTTTCTATTTTCACTATGGGATAGAAATATAATTTTGTTGACTTTAACAAATCATTTATTAAACTCTTTTCTTTTACTTATTATTATAGGCGTATAGCCTTGCCATTATATATATATATATATATATATATATATATATATATATATATATATATATATATATATATATATATATATATATATATATATATATATATATATATAACCCCTGTTGCCTGAATACAATAATTAGTGTGGCTTTTCGAATTCATTTAGCAGCAAATCCTTGTATGACCTACATTGCACGGTACAATCAATTATGACGCAGATGCATGGAAACGCCCTGAGTTTATTTCTTCATTAAATCCATCCTGCATTAGCACACAGACACAAACACACCATCTTCAGTTCTAGAATAGACCGTTTAGGCACGTGATAGATCAAGGAAAATGAAAAGGCTTGTCTGCAAAAGTACTTGCACTATACTGCAATCAACTATGCAGAATTTGTTTTCCATGTTTGTTTATGAATATGGATAATGGTGTTTATATTGATCTGGTGTTTCTATCATTTCTTTGAGTCTTTTGGGATTGCTTTTAATTCATGGCATACACAAAAATAATCACTTTAACTTTGTTTGAAGTCTCTTTATATTTCCATGTGTCGCCACAATTTTCCATTGCCCATTTCTATCAAAAATCAAGCGATACAGTTGGGGAGGATATTAAGCTTGCTGCTGGTGTTAGCTTCATAAGGGTGAATGGTCTAGTTTATTGTGTCTGTAAACATAATTTTTATTTCTGCAAAGGTCTTGTTGGACAGCAGAGCTTCCTTTCTTGTGAGGAACTCTTGTATTTCTTCCACTTACTCATAAAATAATACAATGATATATTTCATCTTTTTCCCTTATATTTTCCCACATTTCATTGGATCCAAAATGCAGTTACATATTCTGTATCATATTTTGGAATTATTTTAAGTATATAAACTGGATACTATATCAGGGCAGTGATTAAACATATATGTGTGCACTTATTCCTTATTTTCATGAATCACATAGCCAGGTGACATAAAAAATGTGTGTTGTATCCACTTAACTTGGCTGCCAAATTTGATGTATGAACATATTGGTTCTTATTGAGCAACCATCCAAGGCAAGGGGACATATTATATATTCCTGCAAACAATTTTTAATCTTAATCATTTTGTTGCACTGTTGTAAACTATTTATGAAAATGTCTCTTAGATTCTAGAATACAGAAAAGATGGAGTTTGAAATTAATGTACACGTTTGGTTGACATATAGAGAGATTTTTGAAACAGCATCCCATTTTACATGAAAGGAAAAATAAAAGAAACAGAAGCGTCAGCATGTGATGAACAAATGTAGACATTAAACATACTGAAATGTATTTAACACCAATACAGAGAATAGAGCGTAAAGGTGCATAATACTTAAACCAATCATTGTTAATTGATTGTGATTAAAACTAGCCACTTCTTTCTTATTTCAGATTTGGGCATTGTCTTTATATGAATTTTGATCCACTTAGCATTGTTAGAGGTTTTGATTTTGTTTTGACTGATGTAGTAATAAACTGTTGTAAAGACTGAATTGAATTGATTCTTCTTAGGCCCATGCTAAAAGTTTGGAGTGGATTTCATAGCAATTCTCCGAAAGGAGGGGCTGCTTCTGTACATTAGTTGTTCATTCTTGGTTATGTTTCTGCATTTAGTTAGTTTTTTGCAAACTGTATAAATATTAGAATTATGAAACTTGGTGAGGTGATGCAGCTAACAGCAGGATGGGTGAACCCTACAAAGTTGTAGAGACCTTATCTACCAAAATTAGGATTCCTACAGAGGCTGAAAAAATGTTAATAACATTAAACCAGCGCTCTAATTTGTCTATAACGGTAATAAATCGTTTTAGTTAGCTCAGTTTTGTTAAACCATTATTGACGAATATATTTTTCTCAACATTTTACCCGATTTCATTTACTAGTCTGTTCACATAATTATTGTCGTTCGCCCTCCACGCTGCTATGAATTAAACAGCCAGTATAAATATTATTAATACATGAATATTGGAGAACCTCATTCAGCTACATTAGCTTTAGAGCGACTAAAGGCAATTAGAAAATCTTTACCCGTCCCTGATTTAGGTAAACAACAAAATACAATCTTGTTAAGGATCTCAAGTTGAATTTGAGGAGGATACAAAACAAATATTTAAACCTATCAGTGAGACTACTAAAGGTATTCCTCCTGTGTTAGAGAAAACCGCTGAAGCAACTGGAAAATAAGCAGATAGAACTAAGGAAACAAACATGATCTTTTAAGAACTTCCAGCCGAAATAGCTGCTGCTATTCCAGTCCCGGAAATACCTGAAGATGATCATCAGCCTGGAGGTGCTGAAGCACCAACACCCGAACAAAAGAGTCATGCAATAAGTACTGCTAAATTAATAAATAAATTAAAGGAAGATGCTGTTGATGTAATTAATGACCTTAAATATATATACCAATTAGCTGAGTTTTCTTTGGATGATTTTATTCAAAGAGGTAAATTAATGAAACCTAAACATGCTAAAGATATTAAAAGCAGTAAACAATGGAAACATGTATTATATCGCATACGTAGGAATGTTGAACGAGTTAGAAATGATGATCCATTATATCAGAATTACCATAAGGCAATCGATAATGTAATCAAATCAAGAAGGGAGGAGGGACAACAAAGTAAAAAATAACAACACAAAACATCAAAACCATTTAAGCAATCACTTCTTGATTATCCAGAATCGCCAAAATCACGAATACCAATTCTATTTCCTAAACCAAGTAACAAAAAGCACCACCAAAACCATTTGAAGAGGAAAATGAATTTCAAAACGATCCTGGAGCAACTGGAAGTGGTCTAGAAGGTAGCCTAATTTTTTGTCGCCATAACTTTCTTGCTGATGTTGATCGCCTAGAAATCCTCATCTCGGATAAAACGAGCTGGTAATAATTTCCGAGAGATCATGAATGAAGCAGCTGATATTTCTAAACGATTATTTACAGGTGGAATTATGGATAATAATGTGTATCGGTGCATCATTAGTGATATCACCGATGACTACTACAGTAACTAAGTCACTTGATTGAGTATCTAATTAAATACAGTTATTATATTAAAATGATCTTACATAGTATTCAACCAGCCATGGTCAGGGCGGTAAATTCTCAAAGTAGGTAAAATCATCGCAAACCACTGGCCAACCGTGCAATCGTCAGACATACTAAACCTAATACTTCCGAACAAACCTGTAGCAGCCTACCGGAGACCAAAAAACCTAAAGGACATCCTAGTCAGGGCAAAGCTAATGCCAATCGCTAGCCAAAACCAACCTAGTCAATCTGGACCCTGTGGCGATAAAAGATGCAAAACCTGTCAACATATGATAGAGACCAAGACATTCACTTGCACAGTGACTAAAGAAAAACTAAACATACATGGTCCAAACAAAACGTGCAAAACAGTGAATGTGATTTATCTCATCACATGTAAGATCTGTGGCCTTCAGTACGTCGGAGAAACTGAAAAGCTACACAAAAGGATAAACCTTCATAGATCTGATTGGATGACAAAAAAGCTGTACAGAAGCCCGGTCGCAGAACACTTCTCCTCCCCTGGCCACACTTTCAGTGATATAATACTTATCGCTATTGCTAACAACAACAGCTGGAGTTCCTAAACCAGGAAGGAAAAGGAATCATACTGGATACGCCGCCTTAGAACATTGAAACCAAGCGGTCTAAACCAAGAAGACTAGAAAATGAAAACTATGCACTAGTAAAATTTAACATTTTCTAAATCTTCTTATTACCCTTCAAATTTTACTATAAGAATAACCGGTCTGGAATCAAATATCCGGGATATAATCTGCGTTACATATGTACAAAAAGTAAAAATAGATGTCGCTTTGCCTTGTAGACTTTTAGGGAATTATGCAACGTTTTCAGTTTCCGCATCTAGTCTATACAAGCTGGTTGTATTTATAGTTTTAGCACATGTGAAGACAGCCATGTAGAGGTTTACAAACACAACGTTTTTGTGTTTATTTGTTTATCGTATATATGTTTGTATTTGCCTTTGAAAAAGACTCATTAAGAGTCGAAAGCGCTTAGGCTGGTTAGTTATTAGTGTCGTACTGTTCGTCGTCAGTTTATTGCATCTATATATATATATATATATATATATATATATATATATATATATATATATATATATATATATATATATATATATATATATATATACAAAATTAAATTTAAGTATTTGTCTTAATTATAATAATAGAGGAATTATCCGCAATTGAACCATTGCCTGCTAGATTTGATCTTAGCAGACTACCAGAATCTAAATTTAGTGTTCAGATGCAAGATCTAGTGTTAACAAATGTGGATATAGCTAAACGTATCGGTGAAGCCAAAAAGGAATTTCGTAATGATGGCGCTGCTCGTGTATGTTCGACTTACAGAATAGGACATATTGTTAATATGATGAATGACAAACGAGTTAAAGTAATTATTAATCAACCTTAGTAATAAAACATATCTCATTTTATTAATGTTTATTGTAGAAACAGATGATGATGTTTGGATAATTCGTTATAAGCGCAACCCAGTAAATGTACAGTCAGGAATTAATATTGTTTTATTGAATAGTAAATCCAAACCTGGAATACTTACTGGCATTAATAAGCCTTACTATGTATAAGGTTATCCGGTGACTGCAGTTGTCTATGGAATTTATTTGCTGAATTATAAACCTAACGTTGGGGATCTAAAGCTGATGAAACTATGAAGAATAAAATGGGTTGCTGAACGTGTTACAAAACATTTTACAAATGCGATACATAGTAAGGGCTTAACAGATTTAAAACGTAAAAATTAAATACATTGGCAGAAACGGTTAAAGATGCTGGTGCATCAATTATGTATGTTGCTGAATTAGAAACGTTATTAAGACTTCCATAAACTGTAAAAATGCTAACCGGAGAGATATTGTACAAACCAAACTATATACAAAATGGAAACCCTATCCCTATCGTTGATCATAATGCACATGCATGAATTAATAATGTAACGGTATTTACACGAGATAGAAAAAATAAGTTTATGATGGTCATGTATTTATTTGGTTTTATCAGAAATATAAGTAAAGTGATCCTGTGTCTGTTAGTTTGTGATATTTACTGTACATATTCTCTTCATGAAAAACTTTTTCAACATCTTGAACTGAATCATGCCTCTGATAATGTTGTAGTTGGACAATGACTAACTGTTTTACCGTACCATCGGTTGCTGCCCATTTTGCTCACGAGAAAGTTCATGGAAAGCAACACGATCAGAATTTCTTGTGGATGTCAAAAAAGTTGCATAGAATATAGACACCGTGGATTGTGGAGTACCAAATACAATTATAGTGACGTTATCTCAGTTGATATGGCTGCATGTTATCCTGGGAGTTTTCCTGGATATAGTAAATGTTCTAAACACTTTGATAACCTCGGACATGTTACACATGAGATGACCATGGTTGCAATAAATGGACCCTTACCAGACTTTGACCTAACAGGATTTGTTTATGTAGAATATTTCGAGATTAAAGAAGGTCTGCATTCGATTCTTTATGTTTGGCTTGGAAGACATTTTTCAGAAAATGTTGGGTTTCTATAGTACTATTGCAAACATATGCTTGATGCTGGATTTTTTTATATCGTTATGGGGAACTGAAACAATTAAAATGTATAGTTCACAGAAGGTAGTTTGGGTACCAGACCTGGATAGATTTTTTGTTGATGATACCAGGAAAGAATTCCCTGATTTTGATGAAGATCGTAATATTAAAATAAGTAAATGCAGGAAAGAGCATGACGAAAAACTTGCAAAAGATCTTGGTACAAAGATAATAGTAAAGTTCATTCAAGGTGACTCATACGATTATAAACGACAATGTACAAGATTGATTATGGATGATGGTGAATTATATTTTATAATCGCTGATACAACGGAGAAAAGCACATTGGTAAATCGATGTAACGAATATTTATCAGATGGAACAAAACTAGGTACCACTGTGAGTTACTTTGATAGCGACTCACCACAATTTACTCATTTAAGATTTTCGATGTTAGTTTATGTTTCGATAAATCTACTATGGATGATAAATAGATTTCCTCGACAAGCTGTCAAATTCACTACGGATTCATTTTATATACATACAAATATAAGGATTTTTTAAAACCGCTACAAGGTAATGGTGAATGGAGGACATGGAGGATAAAGCAAGAAAATATATTTAGTTATTCTGAATGTGCCGATCTTGAAATTAAGAAAATATATTATAGAAATATCGACCAAATATTAAAGTCAACTGCACCATATGTGTACGATCCTGTGGCTAGACATAAAACTGTTTATCTTAATGGGTGTGCAGGGTCAAGTAAAACAACTTGTTTGATTAACTTATTTATAAATAATGGTTCAAATATAATTGTTTTGACACCTACACATAAACTTGCTAGAGAGATAAAAGAACGAGGAGTGCGGAGACACATGGACACCTGAGCGAATGGGTGAGAAATCTATACCTATGTATAATGTATGGGACCAGATATGCACGGTGTCGTTAGAAACAATAAAACAATTTCTTGAATGCTCATTGACAAATAATACTGCTGTGATTATGTGTGGCGATCATGCTCAACTACCACCATTTGTTGGACAGTCTCCACATGAACAGTTAAAGGATAATGTAGATTATTATGAAGAAATACATGATGACCTCAGAGCTAGTGATGAGCAGCAGAAAGACATTAAACGATTAATCAGATTACAATCATATACAATACAATGTGAGATAATGCGTAAAGATATTCCATACAACTATGAATGATTTTTGGACTATATGGAAGCCTGCTGATTTGATAGTCGCAAGTAGAAAGACAGTCTGTGATGAATTACAAAAGAAATTATTTACGTTGCATAAAGAAAAGTTTTCAACGTTACCTGTACCTTTGTGCTATCGATAACAGAATACTGAAGTTGAAATTCCATGTGGAGACACTGAAAGTGCCAGAGTACAAATTCTTGTTCCAGATGACATTGTTTTGGTCGCTATCGATGTTGTTGAGAGCGCATTGAACATGGAATAATCAACGTTAAGTAAAGCTATAACAATTCATTCGTCACAGGGTTTAACTATCTCTGATAAAAAAAATCTGGATTGTAGATGATCGCATCGAATGGTCAAACATAGTCTATCTTGGCAGTACCTCGTGTTAGAAGAATAATTCAACTGCATAGGGTTATTATAGATAACGTGATAACTCAGAAATTTACTAATGACGTTAATGTAATAAAGAAACAAATAGCGGGTTATATACAATGTGACAAAAAATGAGCGTAACTTTGATATTGATACTGAATTTATTATAGCACTAAAACAACTACAGAATAACCATTGTGCAAGCTATAACGCAATAATGTTATGGTAATATTCGAATAATTATCCAGGACAGTCCTGTAAATTCAAATTAAATGCAAATGTAAACGAAATTTAATAGTTATATTAGTTTCTCGTGAAACATCATGTGGTTTAATATATGGTCATAAGTCTTATTCCGACATTTTTTGACAAATAAATTAAAAGAGCTTTTTGATTTTAAAATTCACATTTTTTTAGTCAAAATGTTTTTTAGTAATGTTTAGTTTCAAGAACCATAAAAATCAGTTTCTTCTAAGAATAAATCTAGAAAATAGCTTGCAATGTTTCTTTTAAAAAAATAGATTTAAACATTTTGATTGTTGTGACCTACTTTACATATTTACATCTTTTGCTCTTGCCTTAATGTCATAGCGCATTGGTCTTTTATCTACTATTTAATTCCATTGTGCCTTGAATCACAAAACTTGGGTAAGAGGATGCATCCTGATGCATAAACTTACAGTAATAAATCCATGTTTCAATTCCTCACTGATGTTAAGTTTGATAGGGTTTATTGTTTATGCTTTCGATCATTAAACTTGATGATTTTTACACCTTACTGCTACAGCCACGTCTATACTAAATTTCACATTTTAGTTGCCTTAGGTTATGTTTTTGCATCCAGCATGTTTCTGGCATGTTGTTATGTCCTATCCTGTCTGGAATCGTTAAACTTGGATGAATCGTGACTAACACAAAATCCTCATTTCAGCAATAAGTCATTAATAGGCTTCACTGACTTTAATTAGTTATGCACTTGTATATCTGTTAATTTCTTAGATCTGTGTGCATGCAAGAACCTTAAAATTGAAGATGATACACAGCTCCGTTACTACCACACCTAAAGAAGGCTAATACTGACATATGTATCATCTTTAATTAATTCTGCTGAAATTTTAGCTATTAACTTATTAGTGGTTTTGGCATGGCATAACATAATTATCTTGCCCAAAATCATGACACTTGGTAAGCGAATGCATCTTGTCAATTACTATATCCTTACTATATATTGTCAATTACTATATCCTTTCTGCCGATAAGGCCTATGTATTGTATGCTTAAGTAACTTAGTTGCAATTTTCTTTTAAAGTTCATTTTGTATGTGATTTTTATGTTCAAATCATGAAACTTAATAATTGGATCCATCTATGTTACCACTGCATCCTCATTGCTAAAGGTCATTGTGACCTATATTTTATGATTTACTAACATTGGTTAAGTATTTGTGTTTATGATTACATATATCAATCAATGCTAGACCAATATACATCCTATACTACAGAGAAGACCCAAATGGCCAGTGAGTTTGAAAGTAGGACTAAATATATTTATATTTTACACAACTATCCTACCAAAAACATGTCACTTAGTGAGTGAGGTAAGTCATTAATCTTGTCAAGTACTACGCCCTTTCTGCCGACAAGGGTTATGTATTTTATGCTTAAGTAACTTAATGCCCAAATGAGAATGTATTTAAAAGCATAACATTATGTTTATTCAGTTGCAAATGTTCCATATATTAAATTTTGTGTATGATGTAGTATATTACCCTAAACAGATTTACATATCTGTGAGGGTTCGAGTCTTGGGTTCGTCCAATGTGGGTATGTAAGAAAGCATTACAGTAGCTTCTCATTGACTGTGGATATTTCGGGGGGGTCCGGGTTCATCCTCAACCATTTATACTGGTCGCCATGTGTAGACTATTTTGTACGGAAAATGCCGTAAAACCGAACAAAAACAACAAAAACAGGTTGACTGTCTATTGTACATGGGAAAGAATACGTTATGCATTGAACTGGACTTAATGCTGCTTTACACCAATGGCCTCAAACCTAGTGAATAATCATGACAATTATTGATGCATGGGCTATGCATATACAGATGGCTGCTACCCAGGTTAAGCAAAGCAGGTGATTTTCACCATGTAAAATCTGGATTCATGGGTTTGTGAATTATGGTATCTTTTGAAGCGGATTCTCCAAACAATTTTTAAACGACAAAACCTTTAATCTCTGGTTTGTATCAACTTCTATCACCTCTACATTGATATCATAGAAAGAATGTGTTTTTATTGTTTCATTTCTTTTACTCTCTGCTTAAGTATCTAGATAGGTGGTTTCACATGGTGTTGACACAATACTGATTCAGTAGTGCTGAGTAAACGTTAACGTTTTATATTTTGAAAAGTTAAAAGTTAAATTTGAAAGATTTTTTAAACAATCTAATTACAAGGTTCTAACGTTATCAGGAAAAGGTTGGGAGAACTGATAATGATTTTCCTGGGCATGAAAAGTCATTGAAATTTGCAAATCGTTATGATTGATCTCTAACGTCTAATGGTGGTGATGTGTAGTCCAGAAACGAACATCATGATATCTATCTTGAAGATCTCGTTATCAATACTCTTGAATGGAAAATCTTATAAAGACTTCTGATAACCATTTGGTCCTAAAGGAAAATGGTACCAGGATGACAGCCATATTTAAAATGTTATTACCATTGTTCGCAGACTACAAGAAGTATCTGCATGTGGTTATGTGGTCTCTACTTGGTCCTAAACAAAAATGAAGCCAACTTAAATCCAAAATGGTCTCCTTGGTGTCCATCTGAAAATCTTACTGTCGCTACTCCGGTATGGATGGATAGGCATAATGACAGCAAAATACTGTGTCTAGCAAGTCATAAACACAAAGTATGAAAATCAATTGAAAATATGGCTAATATGACAACTATCTTGAAAATAGTAACATTATTAATTCTCCTAAATAGAAAGTCACATTTTCATTGGACTTTTAGGAGAAGACTAATTATGATAATTGGTTGGTCCTAAATCACAATGGTACTGATCTGCCTTCAAAAATATGGCTGTCACAGAGAACATTGAAAATATGGTCACTAATTCTCCTAAAGATATGGTCACATACACATGGGGTTTTCACAGATAGTCTTCTAATGATATCCAGTTTATCCTAAATGTTGAATTCACTATTACTGCTATAGGGGCTTATTTTAAAATCCTGTCACTCAATAGTAGATTGTTTCTGCACTCTGCAATTACCAATTACAAGAAGAAAAGGCCTTATCTTGAATTTCTGAATATTCGTTTTGGCCAATAGAACATTGATCTCTTCAAAGGGCTGTTGTTTATATTTTTGATGTCTTTTAAATCATCATATTTGGTAGGTGGGTGGCTGGCTTCACAGTGTATCAGAACAATACAGGCTCAATTAAGTTGATTGAATGCTGACATTTTAAATCTTCAAACGTTTAACATCTATAATGTTTCAGATGTAAAAATGGGAGTGACAGGAAGAATCAAGTTAGACAAAGGACAATATCACTTTCGTGTGAATTTGTTTTCAGCATGATAATAGAGACTAGTAAAGGCAGATGGGAACTATGTGATTAATGATTACGATTAGTATATACCTGTTATAAGGCAGAGTTGGGTATTGTTACGTATCGGCAAGTTCAAAGTAATATAAAAGAAAGAGTGAAGACAACAAGTTTTATAAATTTTAACAAAATTATTTTTTTCCTAAAATACATAAAATAGTGTAAATATGTTAAGCAAGACTTACGGTTTACAGAAACGATCCAAATTTTTTGTTCAAAATTGAAACACATGTCCTGTAAAAAGTTCTGAACACAGTCTGAAGTTTAATTCCGTTCCAAAATGGCGGAAGACCACGTCATACGACGGCTAACAGAAAATTGCAGAATTTACACAATAAAGCTCGATTTGTGTTGTTTCGTTCCAATTTAGAATATTTTCGGGAAAATATTTTTGTCCAAGTTAGTAATCTTGTTCTCCAGGAAAACAATTATTCATAAAAGCGAAGCAAAATTAACTCCTCTAAGAAGACACATATTTTACAAAAAAAAAACTAAACATAAAAATGAAGCTAATACGTTATTGGAATTACACGCGCACAAGGACGCATGCAATTTCGTAATACTTCTGAACATTAGGGAAGCCTGACCAAGTACCAACCAATCGATTTCATAGCTATTCCTGAATGTTTTATTGCAATTAATTTGCTATCATACAAAGCACGTACTCACGTGAGTCATATTTACGGCTCAAGTAAAGACGATGTTTTTCAACAACATATTAGACTGATATTACTATAATCTTTTTAATGATTACATTTAATGAAAAGAAAGAAATAAAAAGATTTATACAAAATTCATTCCTTAATACACACACACACTTTAACTACAAGGTCTTAACAGTATATTGTGTCAGTTTCTTAGATATATTAAAAGATCTGTTAGTCCTGCAATGTACAATGTCGACCAAGATATGTATGAGGTGGAGAGGGAGTCGGTTTCTTGATGCCTTAATATTTAATGCTCTGAGGTCCGTTGACTTCCGAACTAGAGGTCAAAACTTAAAAGAGCTTGCATTGTTGGAAACTCATATTTGCTGTGCTGCATATTAGAGTCTGATTTGTTTTAATCATCCAATTATTAACGTCGTTTTCCTTATTTAAGTATATCCCGGCCCAGTCAAGCAGTCTAGTTTCTCAAACTCATTGACCACCCTTTCCTTTTGTTGAAGAGCTATTGTAACTGAGGAATGCTTAAGTCAGTTGAAGTACGGGTGTACCTTCTTGAATGATTACAACTAATCACTTCTGGCCAAGTTCGTCAAACATGTATGTTTAATTAAAGAAAATATATTACAAGTTAACTAACTTTGCATTGCACTTGGCTACCGTTGTTTTTCTCGCAACTGAAATGGTCACATACGTTTTTTGAATTACACCGCTTCAATTTGCTTGCATACACTTAAGTAAAGTAATTGACATTAGAGGAAGTATAGCACAACTAAACTAAGTGAACTCTAATAATTTGCAGCAGTGACGATATGGGCTGCCAGCCGTGCATGATGTTTCTTAAAAATGTGGCCTCTAGTACATTGGTCAAGTGAGCTCAAAACAAGTATTGCCGCACTGATTATTTAGGCTGTAATCCAATACACAAAACTGTTAAGCATGTCTATATAAGAAGACTTTATAAGATGGCGCACATTAATTTGAAAACCCTTTTCCTTTTATTTTGTTTGTTCTTTTAATATAATATATCACAAATGCGCAAGCATTTCTTGCAATATCTGTAACAAAAGTTATTAATGAAAATATAACTATCTGGATTCAGCGTGTTTGTCATGGTGACCATCTTGAAAGCCTTATTATTGCCTCTTCGGAATGGATGGATAGATGATCTTGTTGATTAGGGTTTAAAAGAATAACTTAGGCTATCCAGTACATCTGGAATAAAAATGGTGCTAATATATCTAATAAGTCCACCCCATTGGCCATCTTAAAATCCTTGTTATAGCTCAACACTTTGGCAGTTAGAACGATGTAACGACCTTGTCTTCTCCAGAAAATATTCAAACCCTTTGAGTGATTTTGTTTCTCTGTGAAACAAGTCTGTTATAATGGCATATATTCATTTGTAATCATTGTTTCATTGAGAGAATCAAATATCCATTGCATCCAAATATTTCAAACAATATCAGAACATTCAAAGTTTATACGTGAACATATATTGTACTGAAAGTCTTTTGTTTGTATGCTAACAAATCGTAATATATAATATTTAATGGACTCGGTTCATGTTTATACATTTCTACTAATTTGGAAGGACCATTTCAAGTTACATTATCTAAACACGTATCAATACGTCTGTCATAGTTTAGTACATTTCATAAATGATAATTTTCATCTTACAAAGAACAGTGGCTGGTTGAAACAAACTTAACTGGTTATTGTGTTAACTTTTAATATTGACAACACAATTGTGCAACTGAAGAGAAAAAAATTGTCTTACTTGTAAAAAAATTCTTCTCTACGTCGCTCTCCTTCATTTCTGATATAAAAACGTCGATACAATCTTCAATTTTTTTCTTTATCGAATTTCTACATGTGTTCTTCGATGAGTTCATTGATAAAATCTTTTACCACTTGCAATTTTCGAACAACAAGTTTAACTCCAAAAATATCTCCAGGGACAAATCTTAATATAGGCCTGTATATCACTGGAGATCCAGCTGCTATGAACTGTATAAGGAATCCGAATCCATCCATCAGTGTTTTAAACCTAGGATCATCGTGGCTGAAGTGGCCGCCGAATACGAGATGCGAAATCACAGTCAATTTTGAGGACTCGGTGGGATATGAAATAAAATTCAAGAAATTATCTGAGGAGGAATTAAAATCTACTAAAATAAATAAATACCTCGAGGCTGCTAAACGAAACACAAAATGGTGCATTGTCATTTTCAATGGTAATTTTGTTAATTGTTTTAATTAATTTTTTTTTGCTTATTTTCAAACGTGTGTGGGTGTCGATGGCATAGTGTGAATATGCTCACTTTTTAACAAAGTTTTTAAAAAATATTTATGAGACAGTTATTTAAATACTGAAAAAATGTAAATGGTAAAAATAAAGAAAAAGATAATCAGATTATTCGCATGAAATATCTTTGTTGGATGGATCCTGAACATATATATATATATATATATATATATATATATATATATATATATATATATATATATATACATAGTACATAGTTTGCTGACAATGTTATCATGATATCTCCAAAATGTGACTTAACAACATTGAAAAATGTATATAATAGTCCAAAAAGTGATTGCTTTGCGAAATTAAATTAATTTGGATGTGCAGTCATTAATTCCAATGTAGACGAAATTACATAACGTTCTGCATTGCAATTATTCTTCTCGATAAAAAAATATTCTGTGCAAGTTGGTAAGACTTTAAATATTGAAGGACATAATTACTAATATCACCATATTACCCTATATAAATCCCAACCATAAGTATACAATATATGTACAAATTACAGGACATGTTGTCTGTATGTGTATTTCAAAATTATATTGCCAAGTGTACTATTTCAATAAAGTGTACTTATTACTGCAGTCTTTTGCTTAGTTAAATATAGTGAAATTACTATGAAGGACAAAAAATAACACAATTAAGTTTTAATCTTCCAACAAATCTGGTGTATCAAAACCCCGAATTCATTATCATTCTTACATTAATTTACTTGTCTGCACTGAAAATGATGTATGAAACGGCGCATCTGCATATACATTGTAGTTGACGTATATATGTATATGTATATAATCAGATATAAAGCATTAATTGAAAGAGACATACGAACAAGAAAGCTCAGAAATGAATGTCCAATATATAAGAACGGAAGAGGTAAATGCGTATCAAAACACAAAACATGAGAAATTCAATAATATCGTTAGGGCAAGAGCTTGAACCTAGTACGTCCGTACATCAATTTGCGCTTTATATATATATATATATATATATATATATATATATATATATATATATATATATATATATATATATATATATATATATATATATATATATATAGTGTTGACTCTACATATTCCAAATAAATCAATGATTAATTAATTTATTTCCAAATTAGAAAAGTGTGTTGGAAAAATAATTCGCCTACATTACTTAAATATCCAGGCATACAACACTATTTATTGGATTGATTCACTTTAAATTGTTAATTATGTTATTGAACGATAGATTCTCAAGAGGATAGAAAGGTAAACAAGAAATATTGGATGACATATTATACAAAATGTAGACATAATTATATAAAAACAACCTGTGATCAAAATCTCCTGCTACAATAAGAGTAAAAAAATTGTATCACTCAATAGGGCTGACGATGCAGAATGATTTAAATGTTGGACTAGAATAGTTTCTTTTAAAAAACAAGGTTGAAATTTTATCGTAGACTGATCTGAACAACGGAGTGATACAAACAGACACAGCAAATTTAATTATATACATACATATTTACAGTAATGCGATATTGATTGACTAGATCAAGCGCATTTGTCAGCTTTGGAAAATTTGGATTATTACGAGACTCGAAATTCAACTTTTTTGTCACTCTTTATTGCAAATGTAACAACTGTATATATATATATATATATATATATATATATATATATATATATATATATATATATATATATATATATATATATAGAGAGAGAGAGAGAGAGAGAGAGAGAGAGAGAGAGTTGTGTTCAGACGACTGTAGATATGTTCCTTTTGTTTAAATTAAACTATGATAGAAATCCCAGTAAGACTCTTTTTGGTTGGAAGTTAAATTTAGTGAAAAATATATGTAAAGCTCTGATCCCACAGACAGCAATGTCAACGGCTAGATAGTTAAATATACAAAAAGCGTTGAAATTCAATAATAACTATTTCATAACAATTCAAAAGTCAAATGTCTTAAGTTTCCAATTACACTTCTTCTACTCGATACTTTTGTAAACTAAATGTTTTACTTGATTAGCATTTAGAGATTGATGGCCACCTGTGCTTGTATTTCTAATCATCTATTGTATTCTTCCTCTCCCGTAATTTTCCCAATTCCTTCTCCTCTTCGTCCCCGACTTTTCTCCAAATTAAATCGCCTCCTCCTGATTGACATTCGCTAAATTCCTTCTCCTCCTTATCCACTTTCTGTATCACCACTACTTTTCGGTCGACTTCAACTGTCTCGGCCACAGTCTTAATAACGTCTCCAACTCTTGAAGACTTGAGACCCAATGGAACCGGAAGTTCACTGTCTCCTAAAAAGCTTCCGTGAAAACAGGACGATACAGTCTTTATCCTTGAAACTCTCATCTCACACATCACACGCCATCAGGAAACGGCTATATAACTGTTTCAGTCACACATTCGTTCGCATAAATATATCCATATGTTCTTGCATGATAAAACAAACGTCATAATAGTGCGAATACTTCTAATACATACGTCAATAAATTCCGTCACCTCAGCAGATATTACTAATCCTGTTATACTAAACAATATCACAATAATCATACGCATTTCTTTATGTCACAACTTATACAATTCATGAAAAGTACGCAAATATTAAAATATGCCTGCTCTGATGTATGCATATGTCCATAGTAACTAATCTTAGATACATCAGCCATGTTTCCAAATTCACAATTCAAGCATGTTTAAATTCTAACATGATGTTTTAATAAATGCGCTGGTTTATTACGAAGTGGCCTAACAGCGAATAGCAATATTAATTCTGACCAGAAGATAATAATCTACATAATTCCGCCTCCCATATATGTCACAGCTGCCGATTCAAGTTTCTGGTCTATGGCTGGTCAGATAAAGTTGAGCAAGAGTTCGACACTATCCCCCTGTAGTCTTTAGACATCAAACGTATGGCCGAAGTAATATTCTCAAGGTAGGTAGATTATAGTGGATACATATTTTTGCTGGGGTCTTGCAAACGCGATAGAAAACGACAAAGAAACAGCACTGGATATTTGAGTATTTTTTTCAGTATGGTTCAATATATTGACTAATTCAAATCCGCTCAGCGCAAGATCGCACATTAGTCCACATTGGCAATGTATAGATAATGTATGATGTAACTGCGTTATACTCTGCTTATGCCAGATGTAACTATGCATCTTTATTTTGCATCGTGTTGCATTTATCTGTGCTATAATTGCCCAAACAAAGAAAGCAAATAATTAAAAACATATATCTAAGAACGAGGTCAGATTTTAATGACCTTTTCCTAATGTAACTTATATACAGGTACTTGATTAAAAATATTTCTTTCGACATGGGTATTATGATTTACTTTGTTTTTATGCAAAACGATGATGTTGTGTATAGATCAGGATGCACCAAATACGATTCATCTGTTCTCATTTTGTCTTGCAGTATATGTACAGAAGTGTATCACGACGATCTTCATATCGATTTTCCTTTCATATTTACAAAAGCTAATAATATTCGTATTAGATTCATCATTTTTATCATTAATGTTATTAGTAGTAGTAGTAGTAGTAGTAGTAGTAGTAGTAGTAGTACATTAACTTAGTGCTGGGCGTGGATGTTCGAGCAGATTGAAAGCAATCAATACAACAATGAGTACGTATTTGTGAAATTGTACTTCTCGACTAACGTAGGTTAGAAAAGCATTTAGAGTGAGTTGTAAGAATTTAAATGCCATCAGAATATTCTGAGTCAATTCGTTCTTTTCTTAATAGGCAGATCTGTTAATGGCACTTTATATAACATGATTGATTCTGTGAAATCAATAGACACAAAATATTCTGGTTTAGTTATTCCTTTCGCATCTCAAAAAAGCTGATTTTTACCACGCATTGTAGTATGCTAATTTAATAATATCATACTTTACATATAACTGAAATTCAAAATAGTAATAATGTTGTTTTAATCAGATCTTGAATTTAAATTATTTATTGGAATTACAAAGTGCTTAATGAGATTTTGGACTTCATCTTTTGTGATGGATGATTATGAATTCATTCATTAGGATGAGAAATGGCTTCCAGAGGGGTCCAATATTGATCAATCTTAAGCAAGAGTATGTAATTATTATTTGTTTATCCCTCTCATCATCAGATCCATCAAATATATAGATGGCACAAGCATAGATTGCAATTGAGCTATAATTTAGATAAGCAATATGGATTCCACAAGAGTAACAATCTCAGCCGTTGATATTTAACGTCACCTCGGTCGTTTTTTAACTCATTTGAATTAATTAAGATATCATAATATATTTCAAAAGTTATCAAATTCTGACCAGGAAAGGAGCTACTAGCTTAACTAGATATTAATGTGATTACATCACTCTCATTTTGGACGGCTTACCAGATTTTAATAATAAAATCCCAAATTCCAAAGCTTGACAGAAATTGAATTAAACATATGGACTCCAGAAGGGATACAAGTTATTGTAAACGACGGAGGACAAATGACTGATAATAGACAACACACGAAGGCCGTAATGCTATATCAAAACCTCAATTAGCCTTACGTCCCGGTTAGCTCTAACTGAGTGAATATATTATATGATGTTGCATATATTTTTGTTTACATGTGCATATATTTCACTATTTTTAGAATTTGAAAGTCATTTCATCACGGTACTAGGGCTGAGAATATGTATCCAAAATACGAATCACTCGGTGCACTGAATAGGCAGAGCTTTGCATGAAATTCGCAAAGAATGGTTTTTGGCAAATGATTCAAATTTTTTTTAGCATTACAAGCAATACACAAAAATGTTCTGAAATTCTAAGTTCTTCATAATTTATATTTGAACAATGAAGAGAATGCCCATACCATCTCTGCATGGTATGGCAAACCTAGTCGTATTTTAAATGTTAACTGCTATGGCAGCTCCATCCCAGTATGAAACTGCAAGCAAGAAAGGAAGGAAGAAAATCCGCCGCCCCCCGTTTGTGTTCTCACTAATTACGATTTTACTATGATTTGGAAAATGTCTTTGAAAATAAATACAAATCCTTTCAAGAACGAAACGGGAGTAGTTCATTCACAAATGCCCTCAAGATAGTCAGAATAAAATTCAAGGATGAGTGCTGGCGTAAACCTATTGAAAATGCATGAGACTGTTCCCCAAAATGCATTCAATCGTGGTTGGTGGCTCCATTGGTAAAAGGCGAAATGAGTCCTATGCGTGGCTATGCAAACGGATATCGGGAATGGCATGTTGATGGAGCGTTTGCAACCTCATCTTGTCAAATAAATATTGAATGGGAGCCTATCTATGCATTACAGTAGGTTTGACATCAAACAGTGGATATTCCGAAATATAATTACTGCTTATGCGTACGATTGCCACGCAATGTTGAAGAGCTTTGCGATTTCAGACATAATTTTTGGTGGTCATCCCCTTGATGAGGGAACAAATTGCGATTCATCTGGCAAAAATGCTCTGATTTGGTGGTGCTTTGTAGACAAATTACAAAGTAATTGTTTTAATCCATTCTGAGATTGTAAGAACATCTGATGTTACCCAATTCCGTGGGAGTCTTTATCCGTGCTTGCTAACTTTTGTCCAGCAGATACACCTTTGTAATAACTGCGAAAACTATATTGGATCGTTCTTAGTTCATTTCATTACGGTTTTATCTCCGGCGAGAATTTTAAACTTCATACCTCTTTGCATAATATGTCAGGCAATTTTTGTTTCCGAGTGAAATGCTAATAGCTTTTCCGTCGTAAGATCTATATAGGCACTTTGGTGTGCTTGGATATCATTGGATGCTTGGTGCACGAGATCATGTTGGTAACATACAGCACCGAGGCATTTCAAAAATGCTTCTCCATGCTTTGATAGGTTCTTAAAATCAGGTCATGTATCGAGTCGTGAGCCAGGGATGTGTTTTACTTCATGTGTGTCTGACATTTTCACTAATGTAGCAGCTAATGACATCACCGCCAGCAACATTGCTCAAAGCAGGGGATTTTTACCAGCAAAAATTTATTCGCTTCACATCAAAAGCAGATTTTAGTGGTTACACCTCAACCACGGTATGGTTATCCTGATTTGGATATGCACCAAGAGTAGACATGGAGCATCGCACTAAATGTAAAGGCATGAATGTTTTACCGAATAATTGGTATTTAACATGACATCCAGAATATGGAACTTCATTGACTTCTCCGCGCAGACAACTCGTGCACAGTGAATAATTTCCAAACTCTGGGAATATTCAACTGATGGTGAATCTAATTATGACAGGAATATCGGCACGATGTAAGTAAATATTTTGTATCCAATACTTCAGTCGTCACAAGACGTCGTCAGTCTTCACTGATATTTCCCACCATAGATAAGGCCTTACCATTGATGATCTTGATTTAATTGCATAATCTTTCCGTGTACAACTATATATCTCTTGACCAGCAAGAAGACCGCACGAGAATATTGTTTTCCAAAGCGACAAAATAAACCACATACGTTGTCTATGTAATAGAAGAGCCTAAGGTGATCCGAGGCAACTGAAACATGCTAATTATATTTCGTGTCTTTGTCATGTGCATCATAGGAAACACTTACTTGAACTGTGCGACACTCGTGGGATTTGTTTCAGAATCTCTTTGCAGTTTTCAATACGATCGATTTGACCAAAAGTTCAGAAAACTATCCATCCGTTTTATACATTAACAACATTAAAGGACCGAGAAAAAATGTCAAAATATGCCACTGATATAATTAAAGAGTATTACAAGCGAATACGTAAAGGTGCCGTCAAACTCTGTGAAATGATATATACTATTATAGACACTTATATCGCGACAGACAGCATGTAAAACCTGCAAAATGGGTTCTAAACAAATGTTTACACCTTTGATTAAATCCACGAATGCAACCGCGAAAAATTTATATTTTGATCAAAACTGAAGACGAATCGGCTCCACTTCTAATAACAGCCTACACATTTCATTGCTTGTGAAGGACACTTTATGGAGTAGAATAGACCGTTGCAGATACATGTATATTTCACAACGACAGCCCCAAGTCGGTGTCAAAATCAGAAACATGATTCATTAATGAAGACGCTCACGCTTTGATCCATGTAAATGCTATGAATGCCGCAATTGTTCCATTATTCATCCTTCGTTTGACGATCATGGATGATTTAACTACAAATGAAAAGAGATCCTCAACACATGAATGTTCGAAGTGGGTATTTAATACGTTTATGCAATAATTAAAAATTAAATATAACGACCTGAAACATGTACCTAAGGAATTGCAATAAAATGACCATAACCGAGCTGATTAATAATGGAAACAATTTATGATAAACCATTATATAGGAGAAGTTATTTCTTCCAAGTATGCGAAGAAGTAGTGGACGTTTTGTCCCAAATTTTCATCTAATATTTTCAACCAACCAGGACATGAATGTTGCAAACAAAATAAAAAGCGTCGAATGTATGGACTATCTGAATCGTTTGTCTTTGAGAGATCAAGGTCATCTGCAAATGATGTATTTAGGGGCGACCGAGCAAAATATGATCCGTTGCTCACTTAATAGTCAGAGGAGATGCGGCGGAAACTATGACTGTGAACCATTTCAAACAAGGACCACTCGAGTATGAGACGACGTATCAGGTTGAGGTGGATACGAAATTTCACCCAAATAGTATAAATGTTGGGATGAAAAATTATCGGACTTTTATTTCAAATTGATACGAAAACAGATCACGTAACATGAAAAATTAGATGGATCACTTCTTTGACAAGTATTTAAGTAATCATACTTCGTATAAATACTCCGGGATGGCGTAGGTACTGTCTAACGGAACAGGAACACAATTGTAGTTGAATAGTTTCTTAAAGCATAAAGCATCAATAACTTATGTTTGAGCCGAACGGTTGAGCAGGAAAATGATAACATGTTCCGAGGTATGCGAACAGCATGAATTTCCACGAGGAAGGATGGATAGTACAGTGAAAACATGCGTGTGTCAGATAGAGATTGATTGCAAAATTGTTTGGATTGACGGCGAAAAGAACTGATTTGGCCGTCTCGGTCTGCATTTTAATGAATGTATGAACTGATTTGTATGACTCAGGTTTGTTATTCTATTGACAAGAATAAGCTTGTAGCAAAAGAACGACAATGATGAAAAGTCGAACACAATCTGAGTAGAAATTGCAGTAATGGCACATCAACTGGCGAAGATCTCACAACCTAAAACAATGGCAACAACCACCATCCATGTCAATGAAGAAAATACCTCACAGAAAATCAGAAGATCCTCAAGCGATGGACAGAAAACTGCTCAAGACTGGAAACTCATAACACCCAATGAGACCCAGCAGTTCTAAATTGTCTCGAGGTAGAATAAATTGATGACTACCCTATTCTTTATGAAGAAGTACAAATGGTAGTTAGGTTTAGTAATGAAAAGAACGTCAGCTAGTATTGAAAAGATACCATCAGAGCTCACTCAAGCAGGAGAAGAAGTAATAGTCACAGTCCTAAGAACAATCTGCAGCAAGACATGACAGACAGAAAAATAGCCTACTCTATAGACTCAATCCTTGGTCATTATTCTCCCCCAAGGAAGGAAACATACAGCTATGCCAAAACTAAAGAAGCATCAGTTTGATCAGTCATTCTAGCAAAGTCTTGCTGACGATAATTCTCAACACACTAAAGCCTCAGGCAGAGTTAATTATTGCAGACGAACGGACAGGCTTACAAGCAGGAAAGAATAATCAGCATCAGCATCAGCATGATCTATACCATGTTTGTATAGATTTCAATAATTCCCTTCATAGTGTATGGAATGCAGCATGATGGGCAACTACGAATAAGTACATTAGCTCAAACCTGGTGCATGTTGTTGAGCACCTCTATGGCAAAGCCATCATTGTAGTCCTCATCAATAGCATCAGAGGAGATTGGTTTTGACCAAGCGTTGGAATCAGACAAGGGTATATACTTTCATCTACACTCTTCGACATTTTCCTGAAAAGTATCAATGATGATGCCTTGCATAACCGCAAGGGCACTGTCAGCATTGGAGCAAGAGCAATCAATAACCTTCGCTTTGCAGATGATATTGATGTTTTAACAGGAGATTAAAAAGAACTGGCTGACTTGGTAAAGCACCTGAGACACAACATCCATAGAATGGAGATTAGCGCCGAAAAAGCCAAACGGATGACAAACAACACCAATGGCATCAATGCAGAAATAAAGCTCAGTGGACAAAGGTCAATCAATTATCACGGATGATGCTACAGACCAGAACTACTCTGCAGAATTGTCAAAAAAACATCAACATAACATTTTTGAGACCAATATGGAATGATGCCAATATTGATTTTGGTTCCAAAATATAAGACGGAGGAGCTTGATTGTCATATCTTTCTGTATGCTTGTGAAGCATGTAATTTCACATCAGATTTACAAAGAAGGATTCAAGCCTTCGAAATGAGAGGCTACCGCAACATCTTGGCATCTCATAAATTGAACATGTACCAAGCGAAGAAGTTTATAACAGGATCCAAAGAGCCATTGGATCCTATGAAGATCTCTTATCCACTGTAAAAGCGCAAATGAAGTGACACGGTCATGTATCAAGATCATCTGAACTAGCTAAAACTATCTTGCAAAACACAACGCATCAAGGCCCTATTTTGTAATCAAAACCTAAAAATGCCAAATGATATTACCGATCAATGTTAATTTATGCATGGAACCAATTATAATCTGAATGGAAAATTGATAGTACTGGTTGCTGTTCATTTTGAGCACGATAGCAAAATACTGTCACGGGTAAATTATGTTATGTTTTCTCACTCTGGTCCAGTTTTACATCAATGGAAAAACCACTGGCACTCGTTATTTGTCATTTTGACGTCAATGAAAAATTACTAGTGCTGGCTGCTGTCTACTTTGACCTAAATGGAAAGCTATCCTCACGTGTACATTATTTGATTTCACCCACTCTGGTCCTTTTCCACCGCACTGAAATTTAGCTTGGCAGTTGTGTAATGTGTACTTTGCGCTATTTTCAAACAATGGTCTCATGATACGCGCATTTGAATCACGCATGTGGGACTGTATATGTCATCTGCTTAACAGTTAATCTGTGCTATCATTCTCGTCTGTTGAGCGTGCCACGGTTGCAATTATAATCTTATCAATTGGCCCGTCCAGCTGATAAGACTTCATATCTGTGCTGTTATTGCCTGATGTCTGTTTAAATGGTTCAGCTCTCAGCTGCCTGGCCTCAAATCTGGCAATGCATAATGTATCAGTAGATCAATAGGAATATACATGTATAATAAATATAACACCTAACTTTACGTTCAAGAACAGAAAGTAAAAATTCATAAATTATAAGGACAACATAGAGCTATTCGTGTTGTTAATTATAGTTAACAAAATTTACTTTACATTAGTCCTTACTGAATCATTCTTATATTCAATAGTTTTGTTGCGGCTGAGGTATCCATACAGTTTTCTAGTATCTGTACAAAATTTGAATTATTGCAAAAATATCTTACAGGAGATTCAATTCTTTTGTTTCTCCGGTCTGTGATTTTGTTGGTGTTTCCTGGCTTTTCATTGTGGGTTGTTCTCACCTTGGGTATTGGCTTGTAAGTATGTTTAAGCTATTATTTTGCGTATGTAAATTGAAATGACCAGTGACAAAACAGTCATCTGTCAAATCATGACTACACCCATTAACAAATCTGTGAGTGAGATATTGTTTATACACAAAATTGCTTAACCATTATTAATGACAGACCCAACAAATTGTTTTAGTCCACAATTCCTAATAACACCAGCTCTATTCCTTTCATCAGGAGTAAATATGCTTCTTAAATTCATGCTTCTTAAATATGCTTCTTAAGCATCTATCTTAAATTCATATAAATCAATATTTTTCAACTTGTTGCATCATATAATTTACTTTACTTTAATATTACTTTTCTAATGTGTCTGGATTGCCGACAACTGTAAATAACGATCTAAAATTTAGTATATTTGGCAGTATCGAGAGTAACAAAATATCTCATCAACTCAGAATTATTATTGACAATTTTTATCAAATCTGACATTTCAACGGTGTCGAAGACGCTATTGACTCCATCAATGACTAGAATACCCATACACGTCTAGGAAACAATTGCCTGGCTATGAGCTAGAACACAAAAGTGAGCCAGTTTGATTTTGAATATATAATCACACTGAAACAGCGACAACAACAAAATAATCACTGAGCCTGCTGCACTAAAATAACGTTGTGGCAATGTTTTCCTAATGATGTACAACATTTTACCGTGTTAAGTATTTATAATAGTCTCTGCCTCACATATCGTGAATGTAACAAACTTAGATAAGCAATCAACATTTATTAAGATCCTCTGCGCTTGCCTACTTTCCTAGAGTGAATCACAATGATAAATGAAGCGCATATAAAATTAATCAAATTCACTTTGCGCATTAATAATATGTTCATAAAACAAAGACAGAAACATGTACGTATCTGTTTTCATACAGAACAGCTGGGTGTGTACGTGATAAGAGAACTGTTTTGTCACACCAATTAAAACAAATGATAGTAAATTCTAATGTCATCACAGGTATTTAGCAGCAGAGATGGTGAACAGACAACTTTGATAGACGTCTACCTATGCAAGAATAGGTGTTCATATGAAAACTGAAAACAAATATCAATAACGATAAATTTAAGCATCTAACCAAGCATATTTCCATACAGGAGGAAACAGACTAAGTCGTGTGGGTTAGCTCTTTTTAGTTACTCCATCGTTATTGTATTTTTGTCAAACATTAGACGTGATTGTTTGGGTGCCGCCCAGTTACTGTTTGACTCACCATCTCTGCTGCTGTCTTTTAACCAAAACTTTTATCAAGACCTGTACATAGGATTCTGTAAATCTATTGTGATAAATCATTGTGGGGTAGCAGGAATGTTTTAAAAGATATTTTTTAATTTAATAATATCCACATCCACTGAACACCAATTCCGATGAATATTAGGCAGGGTAAATGTTTGAACTCCATTAAACGCAGCTAAAATATTACAGTTATCTCTGGTCACTTTAGGTACTTGTGTATACATGTAATATAAATCACGTCAGTATCTTGTGTCAACCTCTCAAAATATCAGAGCTGGATGGGATTATCCAGCATCACAACATAGTATCCTAGGAGATTATTAATAAGTCCATCGAGATCACCTACAGTTTGGGCTTCATTAATATCATATGATAAAGTCAGTAATATCATTACCGTCCTCTTCCAAAAATTTTGCATTCATAACTACTTGATAACATCCCTGATCATTTGCAACTGGTGCCAGTTATATTAAGACTTTTATCAACATTAGATTTCTTTTGTTGTGGTAACCAAATATATTTCTGTGGACGATGTGAAATAATTGCTTCACTTATCTCAATTATGCTAATATTTTCTCATCAAGCTTGTATCGTAATAAAAGTTTTGAAACCCGGCATTATTCTGGAAAATGTCTCCTAAACCACACATAAACAGTAGGTTGCAGATTTTGTGCAAACCCGGATGATTCTATACAAGCAAATCCAGTCAGGTTAAAATATAGTAAAGGTCGGTTTATTGCATCCCTAGGTATTTCCTGTATTGGACGTCCAAATCAGTTTTATTAAATACTGAGAACACTCTCCGTATCCAAGCAAAGTTCCATGATAATATGCTACCATATCAACCAAGATTACATCCTTACAATCGTATTTAGTATTCAACAATCCGCCGTGTCCATATTCGACATAACTGAGCTGGACATCGACAAGACAATGCGATCTTGTCGATTTCCATGAATTTCTCCTGAGCAGCGAGGGCAGCAATTGATGAAACGGTAAAACTGTTGTTCAGTAATTGTTCGATAACATCATTATCGTTCATATATTTCCAAGTAAGATGTTTCGTTGTGGAGTGATTCTGCACAAATCTGCACGATAATACCACAAATAGGCCTAACAAACTGTTCATAATTTACGGATTCTGAACTCTGAAATATCCACATGGATAATGGTCACTGGTCACTCTTATTAATATTTCCGATAATATCGAATATATAAGCATTATGAAATTTAACAGTTCTGATTGATGGAAAACTAATACGGCCGATCTCCGTGCATGTGCGTTATGATCAATAATCTCTATCGCAGATCTCCTTGATTCATATTTTGATTTATACGAAATCTCTTCTGTTAGCGTTTTTACTGTAATTTGGACTTGATCTTTTCACATCTCAGTAACGACGCTGATAGACACTCCATTATCTGTAACTGTTTCTACCCACTAATCATTTTCTACATCGTAAATCCGTTAAAAAGTTTCACGTATTGCGTTTGTGAAGTGTTCCGTAACTTGCTCCGCTACACAATTTGGCCTTGACGAAGTAAACGATGACAATTACATCGGTTTAAGATCATCGATGATCGGACTATCATTTAACGCATAAACAACCGCATTCACATGATACTCACATTCATAATATGATTGGTCAATACCAGTCAACGCCCCTATTGTGAAATCTTTATTTAATGTGATTATATTTTCAGTGTGTCCTGTGTCATGCGGACAAGGTCACGCTTGTTACAGATAATCCAAATGTCGTCTGTCTCAGTACATTTTGTGAGAATAAAATATCTTTGATTGTCGAGATAGATAATAATTTCTGCTGCTCTCTCGTCATTAATTACAGTATTGATAATGTAAATGATTTTGAATTCTTACCAATCAATAGCCGCACCAGCGTCGCAAACGTCCTTCTTGGTTTCACAGACACGATCAGTTTCATCCTTAATTGTTTAGGTAAGATCTTGCAGATTAAAGCTAAATTTAAATATCCGCAGTTTGTCGAGATGTCCGTTTTTAGAAGGTATAATTACAGATAATCTATCAAACTTCTGCATATTATAATATTATAATTCACTTTTAACTATAAGAATGTATAATTAATCACACAAACAATAAATAAAGATGTATCATGATAGTTTATAAAGCTCCTTGTAACAATGCCTGAGAAAACAAATACTGTAGATACCATATGCGAAGTATTCATGGAGGGAATATAGGACCAAAACTGTATTTAAGCTGTGGTGTTGTTGTTCAGAGGAGAATCCCGGTTGTGTATACAGTGTGATATAAAAAAAATGCAGAGAGCTGAAATTATATTACGATAAATAATAAAATACCGATGGAATACCAATAAAAAGCACCGAAGACTATCTCGCAAGAATTTGAAAATAATCATTTAAAGTAAAATGTTATTATATAAATGGAGCAAACACGAGTTTGTGAATAATCGCATCATCAAGAATTATGAAGCATCTCATGGTGTACTCTCGATCAAAAAACCCAATCGGTTTTGCCATTATTATTGGATATGTCATGCTTAGTTTTGAGAAAAATATTTCTCACAGGTTTCTGTACGAATAATTTCATGGGATAATCGAGGACGTATTTGTGGTCGATCATATTGATCGAGATCGAGAATATAACACTTTGTTTAATAAAGCTGTTACACAAAGTCAAAAATTGCAGGTTAGGAAATGCCGGTAATAATTTTAAGTCTCCTAGGTCAGTTGTCGCTGCAAATATAGACAGACGAAGAAGCATGAATGCAGGTGAGACATAGTTGACATTTCTAGGGCTTCAGTACATTTTGTTGCACATAATACAAGAAGATCAGCATTTTCCTAGAAATTGAAGGCCATAATCCAATCTAGGTGTCACAAGCGAAGGCAAAGTTCTGTCAGAAAATGTTATCCCAATTTAAGATAATATTTTTCAGCACTCATGTCAACAACTATTGCGAAATGTTACAGACCGTAACTATATATTTATTTTTATTCTTATTCAGAAATATTTATATTTCTAATCTGCTTCATAAATTGTTTTACTAATTCAGAAATATATTCCCGTTCAGATTTTTTATCTTTATTATAATTTTAAAATAGCTTTAGTTTTATTCCGACTAATAAATGGTTTATTTATATTCTGATTCAGAAATATTTATATTCTATACCGATTCAGAACTATTTTTGTTTCTTATTTTGCAATGCAAATTATAAAGGGCCAAAACCCTGTCTCATCTCCGCTAGAATAAATTAGCAGTTATTTCCCTTGTCATTGCATAATATTACCTACCGCAGCCATATTTATTTTTGTGTCGTTCCAATCATAATTTCTTTGGCGGATGTGTGTCTTTCTTTGCAGTATGCTACTTCATCGCTGATGGCTTTATAAAGATAATAAATATCGTTCACAAATTTGATATATAATTGTGTATCTCTTAACTATGTGAATGACTACAGCATCAAAAGCGGTACACTTGTACTTTAACCATGCAGAAATGTATACATGATACAATTGTCTACACATGTCCAATGGTATGACTGGTGGAAGAAGAACCCATAAGAAAACCCGAAGAACCATCGACCTACGTTTTGATACTGGCTAACTTTCATACCAACCTGGGCCAAGCGTGAAAATCGAACACAGACGGCAGTGATCGTGATCAGTAAACACAAGAGCTTTAGACCTCTGGGCCACCACGGACCGTTATTTGTTCAAGATATTTTGGAAGACGACGTGAGCAGACAGCATTTTGAGCAGGGAAAAGACGATTGTTTTGATTGACAAATACAGAGAAAACATGAATAACAATAGTTTGAGCGGGCAGACAAATCAAACGACATAGACAACTTGAATATGGATCGAGGAAGGTAAACACAAAAGGACACAACTACAAGATTAGCAGACCAAGGGATGGGGAGCAAACAGTGAAATGACTGATTTATGAATAATTGATAGTACAAGATATGAGGGACAGACAACTTCAGACGATGAAAGCACCTCCTCAGACGAGATTATACAATGACATACAAGCGGTTGGACTGAGCTGTTATAATGACAGAAAAACGGACAGACCAGTATATCTAGTTTAGGAATATTTAAAATCTCAAATGAATAATTCGACAGTCTCTAGGTTTATCTTTCAAGTTATTATATAGCAATCGTTAATAGAGTACAGCGTCTATGACGCAATAAACGTCGAATGTATGGAAAATGGCGAGTCTCAAAGCATGTTCATTCTTTGGGAATAGGGTACACAAGATAATGATAACAAATGAATTATTCTTGATGAGGTCATTTTATGAATATATCAGAAAACAGAGCCTTTTTGTATGGCTGTACTATTTCTAGGCATGCTCTCTCTCTCTCTCTCTCTCTCTCTCTCTCTCTCTCTCTCTCTCTCTCTCTCTCTCTCTCTCTCTCTCTCTCTCTCTCTCTCTCTCTCTGTTTCATATGTTGAATTCAAGTAAGAAATCAACCACATGTAGTCACGTTACAATGCAATTAAATATTAGTATTGTATCATTTGATTATGTTGCAATATTTACTTTGAACAGAAAAAAGGAACGCAAAGCTGGTGACATGAACCGGTGTGGTATGTGGGGCAAGGGAGCGGGGGATTAGGAGAACCATTTAGTTTTAGTCTTGTATACAGCAGAATATTGACCCATGTAAACCATATCCAGGGATGATGTTTCTACTGAGAATAACCAACTTCTGCTCATAACAAACTGACCAAATCTTAGTAGTTGGAACCTATGCGAGGTACATTTTCTACTCTTAGTTCTTATTTTGCCACCTGAATGTTGTAAATTACCAATGTAATATCTAACGTAATCACTTCCTGAAATGCAGTTCTCAGACGTAGTATGTATACATAATTGTCAAATTATGCATGTATACCTTGGTATTTCATTATTGTTGACGAAACAAAGGTAAATACACCATATCAGTTAGCAAATTGGAAGGTTTAATAGCACCATAAATACTAGATTGTGGAAATGTTTCGGATCGTATGAAATATGAACTGGCTAGCTGTTTAATTGAAGCAAATTTAATAACAAACTCACACTGATCACAGTTCAAACATGAATACAGTCATGGTAAGCAAAAATGAAACTAATTTTAATGTATACCTCAGTATAATCTCTTACTTGACAACTGTTACATTTCAGACTCGAAAAACAACCATTGGTAAAACTAGTATTTCAAGATTCTGCTAAAAATATATGCAAAGGGATACCCACCTATGTTTACCTAAGAAAGATTCAAAACCAGACGATCCTGTTCTCCTGATCCCGGGAGACTAAAAGGTAGACATCAATGTGGGCATGTGTAACTAGCATAAGCTATTGTTACACAAAAAAGGCTGTGTGCAAAGCAGAATATCTTTCGAAGTCGACGAGAGAGCAAACTCTATGCTTGTTTACCTGCTGAAGTCATTAACCAGCTAAAATAAATGACGGAACTACATTTATAATAGTATGAAGGAGATAAAAATGTTGAGATTTTCAATTGCAATCAATGTCTGAAATGTGCGAGATTTAGTAAAACAATCCATTATAAAACGAAGGAATCTAAATGTACACAATATTTGAGTTTGTTTTGATCATTAGTCCAAGTGAAAACAAATCTAACATATCACAATTAAACATCAAAATGCTTGCACAATCATATACAACGTTATGATTATTGACACCTTTGGTGCATACGTTTCCCTAAATACTAGTTTCGGTAATTCCCGGAAAAATATTTCTCATCTTATCGTATCTGTGATGTTTATGTTTGTTTTTATCTTTCATTAAGTCCTTCTTTGCCTCCTTGTCCAGATCTTTGAGTAACATTTATAGCAGACACAGCCAGTAAGATCATCCATATATATTACATAGCTAAACTATTCACAAGCAAGATGACAAATACATTCCTCACCATCGAAATTAAACGTGCTGAATAAATATCCATTCTTGCAGTTTGCTGCTATTAATGTCCAAAACTGTTTAGGCCTATTCGGGCTAAGAAAAGTAAGAGATTTCTAGAGAAATCAATAATACATGTGTGGATTCGTGGTATTTGGAGATTTTTGGGACGGAATTTATTTAGTTTTTTTATATTCAACATATCCTATGAGCCAAATTTCATTCGCTTTTGATCCGATTAGAACATTGTGTTCAATTGTGAATAAAAGTTAATAAGCTTAAAGTTTGGAAATGCTGACATGGTTCCATACTCTCTAGATTTACTCTGCACATATTGTGATAACACCAATTAATTGCTTACATTGTCTCATAGCTCATAAGACTGCACATTCAGAAATTAAATGCCGTCAGTGCAGAAAACACTAATTGATAAAACAAAAACAACAAAAATAAATATAAATCAACATTTATTACTGAGATAAATCTTTATTTACGGTAGTGCAAATTCACGCCAAGAAAAATCCTTTAAAATTGTAACTAGACATAACTGGCACATACAGGAAAAGTCAGCAACATCAGGAACAATAAAGTGTTTTAGTGAACATGGTGTAATGGAGTAAAATTATGGTCCAAGCAGATTATGACAAAAGACAAATTTCAAGAAAAGGCAAGGATTTGTTTGTCGATTTTAAACATCGAAAGAGGAATTCATCAGCATACAAAAATGTACAGATTGTTGTAATGACCATGGAAATAATCAGCAGCTGATTTGATAGCAAGATGGTTAGCACACTGTTGTATGAAGGGTGAATAAAATACGCATTTTATACTGATAACTATGCAGATATTTGCATGCTACTAAATGTATAGTACAATTTCACATTAAAACATTACATGGTCAATCTACAACGATTCTATAAATATATGATTTCTAAAAATAACATTTGATTTAAAACAGCACACAAGGAGATAAGAGATGGAGTGGAAGTTTTAATCATAAAGAGATTTAGCAAAATTTCACATTGATCTGAAATAATATATATGACTCACTGGATTGATAATCTGCTGTATATTGCTGAGTGTCAGGTAGTAGATGGACCTCCTGATGGTTCGATCATTACACACAAAGATACTGTAGTAAGTGTGAAGTTCCCTCATAAAAAATGTTGTTTATACTGCGAAACTCGTTCTCATGTTAAACATTTAATAGTGCAATAATGGAGAATCACAAAAACATACGCTATGCAACATGCAGAAACATAATCGCGTCATGATTCCATAAAATGTTCCTCATCATGCATCATCGTGTCTAGGAATAGCCCGAATGTAGAAAGGTTTAGGTGCATGAGTACCGCCAAAGATTCCATCTACATCTTTAATCTCCAGTTTCGCGTCTTTCTGTGGCACCAGCTCAAATCTCTGGACAAGAGCGCTAATGAAAAGAAGTAGCTCCATTTGTGCCAATGACTCACCGAGACAGTTCCTTCTCCCTGGAATTTGAGAAATGGTTACCTGGTTTGTCAAACAGTATACGATTCATTTGAACTCATTATTATAAACGGTATTGGGCCATGCACGGCGATGCATTGATGTGATTAGAGCGTTAAATTTGTAACGTTTGCGGCCATGTAGTTTAATTGCTTGTGTGTCAAACTTTGACCTCTTTTATTTCATTATTATAATTTGTATTGTGATAATGGTTATGTTCACAGGGTCTGACATTTTTATTCAAACTTTTGTTTATTTAAAACGTAGATATCACTCTTAGGATTTTGTAAACAATTGTCTTTATATTGATGGCTTGATTAACAGGCAAGATAGATTACTGGTTGTGACCAAGTTCATTTTCGATTATACTTGTTGACAATCGTGTACCCCGAAGAGATATTTTGAAATCATCATGCTTTCTTTATGCGTGTGCATGAAACGACGTGCTCATTTGGCTTTCAATACTAAGGTATCTGTGAAATAGTCAATCAGAGTCTTATTGTACACCTTGTAGAGAGTCGTTCCAAAACCTTGAGAAGAAGGTATTTTTGTTCTGGTGCTAGAAAGAGTTGTTCATGTGTACGTCTGTAGACCGAGATGTATATTGTATAGATGATAGTCATATTTAAACAATAATTATTTCCCTGGATAACTGAACATCCGGTTTTAGACAAAGATATTTAGTGAAATGGAATATAAATTGGAACAGAAGTGTAAAAGTTGTGATTCACAGTGAAAATTTGACGTCCATGCTACGAGTTTTTTGAAGGTAGTGAACATTTTCAGCACGTTGTTTTCAAGTCATTTACTTGTACCTAACTAGAGATTAACAAATGGCCGACATCCAAATACATATACAAAGGTTATCCAACAAACATATTCATTTTGACCAACGCTGTTTCAACGACGTAACCGAAGATGCTAATGTTGGATCTTTTCCCGATTTGCAAAAGAGACCTGATGTTTCTCTTAACAGAAAGATCCTTATATTAAGATTAATTTTGTTTCTAACATGATTAACAGTTACCTATGACGAAAGAAGATTATTCAGAATTGGAGATAAGAATTTTCAGTGAAACCTTACCTGTGAAGAACGGAATGAATTCGTCCGGCTTCAACAGTTTTCCCTCCTCACTGACGAACCTCTCCGGTCTGAAGTTCTCAGGATCACCCCAGATGTTAGGATCCGACAGAACAGAGTGGATATCTGGTAACATTCGCGTGCCTTTGGGAATCTTGTAACCGCGAATACAAACATCCGTCACTGGAGCATGTGCTATGCTTAATATGATGATACTGGATATTCGTAAGACTTCCATTATGAATGCCTCGGTATAAACAAGGCTTTGCTTATCCTGCATGGATGGGAGTCTCTCAGTTCCAACATGTTCTTTAATTTCCTCAAAGATCCTACTTTGTATATCAGGTCGTGTCGCCAAGTAGAAAGAAGCCCATGTGATTGTGGTTGATGTAGTTTCCGTTCCCGCAATGAAAAGGTCCATTATTATAGCTGCTAAATAATCCCCTGAAAGACAAAGCTAGATCATTTGAAGAGTGGCGATAACATTGTTATATTTTTGTTGGTAATCTAGGTCAAAGCATTTTAAAGCAAATACATGACGTTGCCATCACTTCACACGAAAACGCATGCGCACCAAACATTGTTATTTTGAGGTGCCGATACCAGTGGATAATGTTGTAGATTAGAAATTTTAAACTTTGGTCAGTAACCAAACAAATGGCCATTATCGAGTTGCAAAAATTGTGACATAACCACCGTTGTTGTGACATTTCATGGCAATAGTAGGAAGCAAGTATGGATCGGGTACTGACACAAGTACATACACGTCCCTTATCCACTAAAACCTATAACGAGTGTCATCGAGTGACAAACAAACAAACCACAGACACTTTCCTACACACAGTCAGGAACTATTACTGGGCATAATCGGGACGACTTTGATTTAAGACATATTTTACAAAGTTTGGCAGATTTGTTTGTAATTGATTATTTAGAATGCGCGAGTATTGTTTGCATGACCCTAGCCTATTATTACAGATTACAATAAAATAAGAAGTTATTCTACATTTTATACACACATAGATTTGATTATGAATAAAGTACCTTCCGTTTGCTGGTGTTATATGTCAGGCTCGGTTTTTGATAATGCCGTAACGGTACAGACTGAGAGTAATGGCATAGTCGGATTTCAGTTATCAGAAAGATCTGTTCGCAAATCTTATCAGGCACTGGAGACGATGCACTGAATATATGATTTTAGCAACAAACGACAACGTTAACTTAGGCAACTCGGGCGAGAGAGTGGAATACGAATGTCACGCAGAATGAGACAGGCTGACATACGTTTAATTCTTCCTCCAGAGGAGACGCATTAAGTGTGAAGCAACAACCTGATGTACCATCACAGTGTTATATCAAGAGTCCTATCCAGGCTTAACAACTACAGGTAGTTGGTGATTAACCAGAGCGTCTCATCTGTATTCTGCAGTTATTGTCACTGAGTCACTCACTGCAGTTCTTATTTAGAAATTTGGCAACCTTGGCAACGATTGTTTTAAGATTATACGCCAAATGTTTGGTGTTTACGATCGACCATTCAGTTTAGTCATCTGCAAAATAGTGACGGTACGAATATATGTGAAGATGGTACAAGTCTGATGAAAGTCCGTTAATACCAAATGAGACATTCATTTTGTCGTTGTTTGAAATTTATCTGCAAAAGATATCGTACATGCAGACAATTCATGGTCAGCCTTTTGCTTGTAAAATCCTTGGCAACTATTATGATCTATATATGAAAGGAAGATGAATTGTTGGTGTTCGGGGTTATAAGCTTTAAAGCGCTCACATACATTCTTTATTTAACTGGATTGGCCTGCCATGGGACGCATTGTTGAATAACACATGCGATGAGTTGGAGTTTGTTAACGGTTTTTACCACTGTCGGTTTGTTAAACGTAGATTCCGTGGTAGAATTTCGATGGCGGGCCACCGCTACGTAGCTGGACCCAATAATCCACTAGTGAACAGATACATTCCTGCTGTTCGAATCCGTCATCTTGAAATATGCAACTTGTTGTCGATGATTCATAAGATGCCTGCTGTTGAATTTAAATGGAACGATCAGTGAAAATGCATACTAGTGTTATGAAAA
The DNA here is from genome assembly GCA_016746295.1 of Potamilus streckersoni. NCBI lineage: Eukaryota > Metazoa > Mollusca > Bivalvia > Unionida > Unionidae > Potamilus > Potamilus streckersoni. The sequence goes on along the minus strand of JAEAOA010001587.1, from coordinate 258,809 downwards.
CAGACATCGAATGTAGTTTTATCATGTCCTGTAATACCCTTTAGTATTTTCAAAGCAACCACAACAATTACCCTCTGGCCCAGGAATAGCTGTCTATACCAAAAGATTGTTTCTCCTTGTGGAAATGCGGAATTATAAATGATACATGAAGCAAGTTTACGGAATGCGTCAAACTTGGTCTGTTCCAGAGAACTAACATCAGCCATGTAGTACACGTACCAAAAACCTACAGATATATCTGCGATTATGTATGTGATTATGCAACTTCCTCCAAATGTTACATTTTTGCCAGAGTTAATGATTGGCGCCCCACATACAAATGAATATTTGCCTGTGTAGACTGGAAACGGACAAACTGGAAAAGAACATTTTATAAACGCTAACAGTGTCTTGCTTGGAAAAACAATAGAGAACTTCCACAACCGGATAAGAGTTGACCTTGATTGGAACAGTGAATACGATAAACTGCACCTGTGTATTAGCGACCGTCATTATAATCCCGGAAGATATTCGATGGTAGCCTCATTGCCATACACATCAACAAATAGAAAATAAAGCCAACGAAACTATCGAAGTGTATTCCTGTTATCGCGTCAAAACTGCGCATGTATGCAAGATAAATCCGCGAGAATATTACACCGAGAACGACACATGAACACATACGCTGTATATTTATATATGTAACACAACGATAACCATACCTGCCTAAGGTAACAAAGGCAACTGTATCATGCTAATTTTATTTCGAGGCTTTGACGCGCAGTGGTGCATATGTGCAAACGACCAATTCTTTTGTTTTAAGATCTCTTTGCTGCAACCACACGGGACCCATATAGTTTTCTCACCATCGACTTGGCCTGAATTTTAGACAAATATCGATTTGGTTTCTAAATAATAATTTTAAATGATCATTATAAATAGATTAGAATGTCAAAACCTTACAGCGACATTATAACCGATATAATCAGTAATGTTATAGACATTACAAGCATAACAGACTTCAAGGCAAGATTGCAGTGAGGACTTTGAACGAAGTTTTTGCAGCGCTAAATATATCCACCCATGAAAGGATGGAAGAGGCAAAACATGTTGCGGCAGTGAAAGAAATAGATATAAATATATTTTGAATTTGGTCCGATTAGCATGACAGCCTACACCCTTGAATGTCATGCATGTAATGGTAGAAGATATTTGTGGATGTTGGCTGTGGTGGAAATTCAACCATGGCAAATATTGTAGTCACCAAAATATGAACCGTTGTGTCTTCTCTCAATATTAACCGGTGTTACTAGCAGTACTGGTCAAATAATCTCGTTAAAGGTTCATTTGCGACTCTGGCTAAAGATGCAGAACCGGTGTGTTAACAACACTTACTTAAAGACAGTGAAATTTGATAATTGTTTGATCAGGGCTGCAATGTATGGTTTCATGATTTGGAACCATGATCATCATTCGTATAGTAGTTTTATAACAAAGATTTATATTAATGTTGATATAGGTTAAAGCCGTTTACCCCAAACAAATATCGTCTGGAATGGGCGCCGCAAAGTAACATTTTTGTCGGATTGGCGCACATTCTCAAGTACGTGCGTCTGTGAAGATAAAGTCATGCGAGGAGTGGGTAGGAAATACAGGATTTCGACAAAGCTAGGATACAAAATTACAAAATCATAATTTTACCATACTACTGCATGATATACTACATTTTCCAAAAACAATTTTTATTTCTCAAGAAAAAACAATTATTTTCAAATTGATATATTTTACTACAGATATTTTGTCCTTACATTATTGAAAGGGGATGTTCTTTTGATCTAGTTATGGTAGATATGCTATTCACTTTCTGTCATGTTAATTATAAAAGTAAAACTGTCTGCGTTGACACGAGAAATTCAAAGTTTGACACAATGCATGGAAAGGCATATGAAAATTCATTAGGCGATAACTATTCTTCGTATACTGGCACATGATTAACACAGGGTAAAACTTGGTAAATCAAAGATTTTAGAAGGGAGCAACACTTATAGAATCAGTGATCATGAATATTTGACAACATAATATATTTTAGCTCTTCACAGTTGGACTAACATAACCGAATATGAGTTTCACTTCAACGAGATATAACAATAGAAGCTGTTATTGGTGGACTCAAATATTTCATTTCAGAATCCTTATATACCCTGGATAAAATGGACTCCATTGTTGAGTTAGACATTCCGAACTATTTTTGACCAAAGATGACCATTCTTTGAAATAATTATTGTCAAAACCAACAGTATATTTGCATTTTTTTTGCGTTAGTTTGCAGATGGTAAAGGAAAGGTGGGATGGGTAAAAATGTAATATTCGTTTCTTTCTTATCTCGGACTCAATAATGCAACAAGAAGTATATTATAGAGTGAAGTAGTTCCAGACAGAAGTCATGTTTAGGAAAAGGGACAATGACGATAGAGCTAAACCAGTTTGTCAAGATTTGCATTAAGAAAATTAACTTTTGGTCTTCTATTATATTTAAAAATTTCAAATTTTAGGGTGGGACGTTCGACATCTTTCACCCTATATAGCTAGTGAACAACTGAATGAGAGGTAACCCAATGAAGGATCTCGAAAACAAGAATACCCACAGGAATGAGCATAAAAAGCGGAATGCAGGATGACTAGACCTTTACAGAAAATGTAATTTAGTACTTACAAAATCAATACAATTTTGGAGCCAATGACACATATAACATTGTTTTAACAGTTTATCGAAGAAATGCTCAGAAATTATATCGATATAGGTTTTAATTTAAATTGCTTGTGAGCAAAGTGTCACTTGAACTATTTTTTCAGTAAACATACATGTGTGCAAGAGGACTTGTAAATAACTGGCGTGCATCAACGTCACACAATACGATAGGAAATGCACAAATATCGTCATATTTTCATTGCGTAAACCCACTTTAATGTATTTTGGCTGAAAACAGCAAGTGAATCGGATTACCTCATCAAGTAATACAATATTGCTGTATAACAGGTTTCTCCTTTGAAATAAATAAAATCCAAATAAAGATTCTTAATTTACAATTTGAGCTGAGGGGTATATGTTTCTTTCAATAGAACAGTGTTATAGCAACTAGTGTTCCACACTGAATGAGCCAATGAATCTTTCTCAGACCTCTAACTGACATCCCCCATAATGTAACTAATACAAGATTATCATATGTATATGAATTGCCATCATGTCGTCTGAATAAAGGTGCAACACCGACCTATCTGCAGGAATTTGTTCTAGAGAAGAATACCTGAAATTCTACCCAGATGACATGATAACCCTTTAACTCTTTCTGTTCAAATAATCTGATGCTTAAATACGTCATTAACAACCTTGTGTGCACATGAATGAGTGATATATAACAACTCATTGAAATATGCAGTACATATTATCCACTTCAACCACGATGAGAGAGATTGTGGATTAGGCGTCTTCTAGTTGCACGAATCGGACTAGTTTTCTACAGATTGTCTTAGCGTACGTGCTAGTCCACATGAAGATTGCATAATGACGTTTTGATTGGCTTCAGACGGCAACCTAGTGTTTGCGATGAAATCGATTTGTATCATAAAGATTGAAGGTAGACTGGGTCAACAGAGATCATATAATTCACTGATTCTGCATGAAAAGGTTAATTCTATAGGGAAATATGTTTTGTATAGAGGAGCTTACGCGAAGTTATCTCTAAATGCTTGCAATCTTTTAATTCAGCTAATTCCGTACTCAGAGAAGTTTCCAGTTCAGAAACAAGGTGAGTGATTTAGGCGAGTGAAAGTCAAAATTGGACATGTCTAATGGATCACAGTTATGTCAAACCTCCTCCCTGCTATGATGATGGAACGCGCCTGAACGGCACCCTTAGTAGTTATAGGAGAAAACGGAACCACTTCAGTTCGTACGCCGTTAAGACGGAATGTGTTCTAGCTAGTTTACTTCTTTCAAAAACTGGAGGGCTGAAATTATTTTGTTGGAAGGCGCTCCGGCAAAAGACTAGGCAGGACGGAAAACACAGTAAGGAAAGGCATGAAACGCGTGGGTCTGATATTTTGTAAGAAGATTTTGCATCGCCTGGATATTCTTTAGCAGATCTGTCACTAAATCGATAAATCGCTGTTACAGACCCTAGCAAATGAGAGAAACCATTGCAGACGGACAAAACCTCGAGATCCGGTACTGTGGAAATGATAGTGAGCAGTTTTTGATTCCACCTGGTTGCAAAAGTATCGAACATCGGTGGCCCCAGTAGCTGGAAAATCTTGTAAAACAGCGTCGGATGGAGTGACCACTCGAAAGAGGTGCAAGGCCATCTGCAAGGCGCACATTTAAATGCAACCGAGCAGGATAAAGTCCGTTGCTGATTAAATAATCTGAGGAGAAACTCCCTGCCTGTAATCCATTTGGAGGACGTCGTACAAGTGCACCGCCGTGGAAGTAAACGCTGTAGAAATGAACAGGGAGAAGATAGAGATGAGTAAAAGGCCACATAACGTATGTTTAAGCCTTAACGGGAGAGCGTGAAATTGACATCAAGTTCATACGTATACAATGACAGGAGATTTAGCAGACGGCTGATTTCCAGATCGCCATAATTGACTGGGATAGAGTGAGATGGCCAACATTTTGAATTTGACAAAGAGAAATGTAAAAATTACGTACAATATTTTCAATTAAATCCCAAATTGTCCTAACGACATTTATTACATTTCCAAATGTATAGAGTTCCAATTGAATTCATGTGGTTTTCTAAAGAGATTTCAGTATTGAATATGTTGATGTGTTAATGATTTTGGATGTCTTAATGTGTCAATGACCTGGAATGTTTCGGAGTATCATAATTATAGAATCCAAAATGTCTTTGACTGAACTAAATCTAATTCCAGAACATTGATTAATATTAATGAGCACTTATTTATTCCAATAAATAATTTAAGTTAATAAAACCACCAAACATTATAAATGGAAGCAAACTAAGATTGATTCCACTTATGTTGTTATGATAGGAATTAGTAATTTTTAGAGTAAACCGTATTGATATATAAGGCTATGACACAATAATAGGGCTAGGATATGGAAGAGTTTCATTTCTAAAACATTCAAAGTTTTCAACTTGTTTAAGAACTAATAAGTTAGAAAATAAATTTCCAGACTCAGATTACAATAAAAATGTTTACTTTAAATAATAATGATCTGAACATTTATTCCATAATCAAAGATAGATATTAGGTATATAGTATGTTGCTTACAAAATATGTCTCTAAATAGATCGATCAAGAACTTCTAATCATGGAATGAAGCAATAAACAAATTAAATATACATGACAATGTCACCATTTGAATCAGACATAATAAGTCTGAAATTAACGTAACCCACAATAGACGGGATGACATTAGCACCAGTGTCACGATTGTTTAGTGAGTCCATATGAATGGGTGTTTCAGTTTACCTCAGATAGCTCATATACACGCAGCAAGGGTAGATAGGGGGCAAGAATTATTTGTCAATATTATCAAAAGAAAAATGAATTTCAACCCTGCAAGTGCTAGATTTGGGAGGTAGTTTCACTTATGTCTGTAATGTTACTCTGATCGGGAAACTGTTTCGAAGGACAAAATAATGTACCTCTTATACAAGTATGCCAGTCTTTTAAGACCAATGTGTCTCGAAGAAAATCACACATAGTAGGCCAGTCTGTAAAGAACAAAGTGTCTCCTAAAAGATCACACCTAGTAGGCCACTCTTTTAAGGACAAGATGTCACATAGAAAATCACATCTAGTAGGTTGGTCTTTAAGGTCAAGGTGTCTCTTAGAAAGTCACACCTGTTTATCTAGGGAAAATATTCCAAATATAAAGGTCTCACTCTCAGAAAAGACGAAGGAGCCATTCTCCTAAACGACAATATTCCTACTAAAACGAGCACATGTCTAAAAAGGACAAGGTTCTCCATGAAATGGAATTATGCTCATCAAGTATATTGTTCATATATTTGCTTTAATAGGACATTCCTGATAGGTTTATTAAAGTAGTGTTTATATTTTAGTAGTGACAACAGAATGGTTAGATATAAGAGGCTAGCATATTTCCTTACTTGAAAAAATAGTCTTCTTTTCTCTGTCGTCCTCCTTCTTCATTTCAGATATAAAAGCATCAACGAAATCCACGATATTTCCGTCATCGAATTTTTTCATGTGCTCTTCAATGAGTTCATTCACAAAATCTTTTACCACTTGTATTTTCCGAGTAATGTTTTTTATTCCAAAGAAATCACCTGGAATGAATCTTAATATGGGCCAGAATAACACCGGAGATCTAACTGTGACGAACTGCAGAAAGGAATTGAAGCCATCCATCAGTGTTTTAAACCTTGGATCTTCGTGACTGAAGTGCCCACCAAACACGAGATGTGAAATAACATTTCCAACACTTGTCTGTATAGGGGCCATCATTTGAAAAGGCTTTTGCTTCAGGTTTTCTATTTCGGACAGAAAGAACTTCACTTCCGAGTGAATTTTATCTTCAATTATTGACTTTCCGAATCCAAAATTCCGAAGAGTCATAAGAATAAATTTCCTTTGATTCTTCCACGTGTCTCCCGAAACTGCTGTGATACCTGTTAAGAATTCAAGCAATGACTATTACAGCGATTTGTTTTAAAATGGAATAAATAGATGTTTGAGTGTTTTATACAGACGACTGCCATGTTGAATGCGGTGAAAGACTTCGTCTTTACCAGTATTGGATACCTTGCTTTGAAAGAACATAGATCTGTCGGTTTACTTCTCAGAATAACTGAAATTAATTACATTCAGTAAGGATGTATCTTCGATAATCTTATGAGATCTGATAGATTATTTACAATATATTGAGATTCCAAATTTGATTACTGTCGCAAGATAAAGGCTGTGTTGACATCTCGACTGGATTTAATTACTACACATGTATGTACTTCGACTTTGTTTATTATGTCAAAAGAATCACGTTTTGGTGTATTGCTTCATCTATTTATATCTACATAAACCGGGATTTTAATTAAATCATTGTTTGGTTCAACACTCGCAAGGCATTACTTACATTAACCAAGTTTCAGCACTGAAATCGTAATATGCTTGATCATGTGGCTTTTCTAATTTCTGGAGATTTTCAGCAACCTCTCTGCAATTACCGGAATAAATCCTATTCTTGTTAAATGATGTGTTTGAACATTATCAGTAAATCTTCCCCAACAGTGGTATATAAATAAAGAAGAGAAGAGTATGAACGGTACTGAAACATATAATATTAATTTTTTTGTATGTTTATTGTTCCAATAAAGTAATATATGTTTATTGCAAAGACTAAAGTTTTATGTAAGGGCATATACGCATAATGTTGTTTTAATTACATGCGCATTAAATGTACACCTTTGATATATTTTTCGATATATGTTTTGTTCATATACCAGCATCCTATACCCAGACTCATATTTCACGATGTATGGAACATCTTATTGTCTTGATTTCCATTTATAAAGTATGTCCTGCACGCAACAATATGTAAACAATATGTAAAACTTACATATGAGTGGCATATAAAAAATGTAATAAACACACACGCGTCATGAATACGTCTACAACTAATGGATACGCAATATCAAAATAGTTCTTTCCACGACATTTTGATGCGAAAAGTGAAATCACGATATTTTCCTTTGTGTGCGAATTTACTTAAACTCAATTCATTGCATTATTTTGAGGTTCATTGATTAAATATTGATTTATTCCTGTGATACAAATAATGCACTTGAACTCTCCTTATATGGAATGCATAAAATTTGCTAAACATTTTGCTCCATAAATATCACATCATTTCTATTTATCTCTATTTAAAAAATCAGGAAATATATTTCTCATTGTATTGCTCGTCAAGCAGTCAAATAGTCCAAGAGTTTTCAATCTGTTATTCGTTAAGGCTTTGGTATCGTCAATTACTTTTCTATTTGTTGCTCGTCACGGTTATCAGAAGATACAACATTATTTTACTTCTATTATCATTTTCATGTAATATCAGGAATCAGGTAAATATGAATCTTTATGAATAATGATGACTTAAAATAAACACCCACGTGATTATGATGTACAGTGTTGCTTAGGAGATGTATCATCATCAGTATAACGTTTATATTTAGATTAGATAGAAGCTATACAAAATTATCATGCGTACAGTCCTTATCTGCAAATGCATAGCATATGGCACCATTCAGTTATATGTTTCTAAACTCGCAGCACTTTTACAAGTTAATTATTTACCATAAACCAGCGATTCTTAAGACGCTATATTGGCAAATTTGTAATTTTAAAATTTTAGAGGTTAAAGGAAGTAAAGAGCGAAAATAAAATGAGTGCAGAATGAGTAAGAACTTCATTCTTCTGACAGTGTATGCCTACAGACAACAGATCTAAAACATAGCTTTAAGCTCCAATTTCCGTGGGTACAAAGCCACACGGATATGAAATACTTCAGCTATGGTACATTCCAGACTAACAAAGGTAAACTCTTGTTACTGCAGTTTTATCAAAGAATTATTGACTATTGAATGCCATTTCCAAAAGAAAAAGACAAGTAAAGAATGTAGAGAGGGAGAGAGAAAAACATAAAAAAGTAGAAAAAACAAAGGGTGACCTTTTCCGCCATTAAGAATAATTGCTCCAAGAATGACAGCTGGTCTGTCTGAAAATTCTACCCCACGTTTGATGAAAATCTCTCTTATGGCCTCATAACCACAGACGATAATTGTTGGGCTTGGTCCAAGATACAATTTGTAGATGTCGCCATATTTCTTTTGTAGCCTTCTTAGGGATATTCTGACATCTGGATCACTTTTCAGCTCTCTTCCATTACCAACCATAGGGATCCAGGAGGGACCAGGGAGCCTTTTGCCAATATTGCTCTGTTTCGAGAATAGGATTGCAAACAAACAAACAATCAGTAATCCAACAATCGTGGAAAGTGTAAATCCAAATAGAGTTGTATACATCTCGTAAACTACACCAACATTATTGTATAACTAAGTTAGATTAGTGGGCAGGGTTACTCAGCAGATCAAGCGAAATGTAAATAATTATCTAGATGAAAATCACTCTGCAATGTTCAATACATGAAATGTAGTTTCAATAAAGTTCACCATTAGGCTCAAAGGAACAAATGGATTCGGAGGTACAATACTGTCTGTAGCACAGCCTAACAACACAGTCTCATAAATATCAGCGCAATTTGCAAGCTAGAATGTAGGTCATCGGCCTAAAACTGGGACGCAGTACTGTTGTGTGAAGGACACTTTAAGTCAGTTTTGTTATCAGTCTGTAGAATAACAACGTAGAAAGAAGTTTAATAATTGGAACATTCCAGGCATTTTCTTGCTACGCAATGCATTTTGTTTTCGTATGTATCTTACCACTTACTCTTTTAGATGCGCCGTTCCGGATCACATTGTAGGATAGAGTGTTATTGTATGGATAAATGCTGAAGTTACAAACTACAAAACATCATGCTAGACGTGGTTATATAAAATCAGAAAGCACAACAGTTGGATGGAGTGTAAACATGGAAGGGAGCTCAATGTGGGAAGGTTATTACCTTTTGGCACATAGTTAATAGTTTCCAATGCGAGATTTTACAAGTCTTACTGAGAAAATGTTACTATTAGAAACGAGTTGATTGTTTCGAGCTACTTTTAAGAGTCACTGGTGGGGTGGGTGTTTCTTGCTTCCATACTGTTTCTGATGGCTATGAAGGAATCAGATTTATTGCATATGGTTTCCAAACATCGAATTCAAATCATCGAGATAGGAGGGGGTTAAAGACTTAATTGCAGAAATAGTTGCATCTTTTATGTCATATAATGCTGATATATTACACATAATTACCACAATCATGACCATAATCTATATATATATATATATATATATATATATATATATATATATATATATATATATATATATATATATATATATATATATATATATATATATATGTTACGGTAGGGTTTTTGAGTTATACCCTAGTGTTATGGGGTTTAATTATATGAAAATGGGGAGGAGTGTTTCCAATATTTATTTAGGTATGGCACCCACCCAGGCTCGATTATGGTTCAGAAGTTAAGTAGCTGAATATGGTTCTGAGACCCCAGTCAGCAATGCGGACAGTTAAATCCAAAAGTACTAAAGGGTGAAATTAAACAGTTAAATACTAAAGTATAAAGTGGTGGAATTAAATAAAACAATTTATTAATAAAATTTCAACATGCGAGCTTCTCAATCGTTTGACCCCTTTTGTGCCTATTTCATCATCTGAAACAGTGTGAGAATTTCGCCCTGTCCTTGGTTCTACTCATCTGTCTCTCTAAATTTCTCTTGCACTCCTCCTTTACTCCTTCGACTTTCCTATCCACTTCTACTTCTCCTTTGCTTCTTCCAATTTCCTCTCCACCTCTACTTCCCTTTCCGTCGACATCCTCGTCGAACCGTCGACTCTAATCCGTCGACCCTGACTGTACCGACAGTCTTCCTTCAGTCTTTCTCTCAGACTCTCGGGATCTCCTTCTAACTAAAGTTATCCCACCCGGAAAGCTTCCTATAAAACACAAGGAGGGTGTACTATTTTGATGGGCACATAATTCACACTAATCCCAGATAATTTATCATCAGATTAGGTTATCTAATTTCATGGGTCACACATCCATTCCCACCGAATTACTCATACATTCATGAATGGTAAACACAATGTAAAATCATAACATAATAACACATCATAAAGCACGATATCAATTACTCGTATACAGGCAACGATAATTGATTCACATCAATATATAATAACCAACACATTTATTTTGCATCACAAATCATACAAATATATAAATATGTAACTATCTATGCTCTGAACATATTCAAACATAAATTCATAATCTTGCTTACATAATTCATTTCCTAACTCCAATACAAATCTCAAATAAGTATACAAATGAAACTGTAAAAAGTAATTCTTCATTCTAACAATACTAGTAGTAATTGCATAAACATAATATTAGTACTTACATTTACGGCGTTTGCAATGTGTGAGTCGAAAATCAAACGAATATCTACCTTACCGAAGCTTTCTTTGTTCCAATCTTTTCCCTTCGATTCGCGCCAAATTTACGAGTGCGTATCTCGGAGTAGCCTTTAATCGTGCAATCACCTTGTAATCTGCCTCGGTCTACTAAATAATTCTGGTATGGAGCTAGTTTAATATCCTCGAAACTTTGAGGTATACCCACCCACTAGCTTAATTCTGATTGGATGTGGTGGACTAACCATTCCCAAGTTGTAAATCAGAGGAACTGTCAATATAAGTTGCCTATCATTTTATTACAAATGTCTCTTTTGATGTCCTACCAAAAGATTAGCACCCAGGTTTAATTTACCATGTCCTGTTCTGCACAAAGAACTTTTGGCGACTACGTTTGTTTCGCTGGCTTATGCATATGCTCACAGATCAAACACCGGATTAGTGTCAGTTGAATAAACATCCGTAAACCTAGGTAGATCGTGACAATATATATATATATATATATATATATATATATATATATATATATATATATATATATATATATATATATATATACCAGACAGAACAGACTGTGCTATCCCTGGATTCTGTAGTAGAATCTTGATAATAGTGGGCAGAAATAATAGTTTAATACAAACAATACTATCATACAGGTTAGAGAAATTAAATTAGTACTCTACCGAGTTTCGAACCCAGGTCCGCGAGTAAATGGCACCCATCGCCTTGCCTGCACGCGCCAACCCATATACCGTCACGACTAAGCACGCATCACCAATAATGATGGCACTGAATCGTTGTTATATAAGCTCGCGCGTAGCAGACACACTCACATCATTTTATTACAAAAGTCTCTTTTGTGTATATATGAGAATTAATTACTAGGTCGTCATGCGAGTGTGTCTGCTACGCGCGAGCTTATATAACAACGATTCAGTGCCATCATTTATTGGTGATGCGTGCTTAGTCGTGACGGTATATGGGTTGGCGCGTGCAGGCAAGGCGATGGGTGCCATTTACTCGTGGACCTGGGTTCGAAACTCGGTAGAGTACGAATTTAATTTCTCTAACCTGTATGATAGTATTGTTTGTATTAAACTATATATATATATATATATATATATATATATATATATATATATATATATATATATATATATATATATATATATATATATATATACCAGACAGTTCAGGCAGTGCTATCCCTGGATTCTGTAGTAGAATCTTGATAATAGTGGGCAGAAATAATAGTTTAATACAAACAATGCTATCATACAGGTTAGAGAAATTAAATTCGTACTCTACGGAGTTTCGATAACATTAAAACATAATTATTTTATTTATGAATTACACTGTATGACATCATTCTCTGTTCGAAATCAATCTACATAATGTGTCATGCATTTCATCCTCCTTTGCAAACTCAAACAGACTTTCATACTGCGGTACTTGCAACATTTAATGATATAAAATTTATTTTTACCAGTTGGATTTCTGTTACACGTTTATGTTGTCCTTAATCTTGAGGATGTCGAGCGGTATCCCAACTGTTGCGATAAATATGATGCGCCATTCTAATCCATGTTTTAATCGTTTCATGATCATTCAGTATCTCCGAATACATGTTATGCAATATTAATACAGCTACATAATTTTGAAGCAGACAGTATATGTTAGGGCACTTATAACACATACAACTGCATGAATTAGATAAAATGCACTTCTAGTTTGTAATAATGAACATCAGTGACCATTTTCTTTCAAATCCTATCATAATAAAATCTTGTATCGGTAACGGCGATACATCCTTGGGAAAATGCTTTTATACCAGTTGCCATGGAAACTTAATAAACTATTCGCAATGAGGTACCGGAAATCACCAAACTTAGAAAAAAAAATACTCACCTATATTAAAAATATTGCCTTAATTATAATCATGATAATAATAATAATAATAATAATAATAATAATAATAATAATAATAATAATAATAATAATAATAATAATAATAATAAAAATTATTATTATTGTTATTATTATTATTATTATTATTATTATTATTATTATTATTATTATTATTATTATTATTATTATTATTATTATTATATGAATATGACTGGATATGAATAACAGGGTTCCTGCAGACTTAACCAAAACAAATTCCATGACTTTTCCAAAACTTTTCCAGGGCCATTCAACAAAACTTAAGGACCGCGCTCTCTTGCAATGTTTAGTAAAATGAATATAAAGAATGACATCTTTCAAAGAAAATAACAAATAAGTTAACAAAAAATATTTTAATATGTACATTTTAAATTTACCTGGGTTTGCACACATTGACTTCATGCAGTAATTCATGTTATAATCCAATTTTCAATGTAATTTGTATTCAAAAGTAAAAAAAGAAACAATTCTTTGTAGTTTTTGTATGTGTTCATATTTACAATATTAACAAAACATGTCACTTTCCAGTTGCTTTCTTGTATTTAGAGAGAAGCCAACTTTTTCTGCTCTATCTCCTTTTCAATGTCCTTTAGAGACTCTTGTTTTACTTTTGCAGTCTTTCGGGGAGAATTGGACGCAGTTAACAGGCTTAGGTTATTGTCCTTTTCGGCTTGTTCAGCATTTTCATCTGCTAATTTGAGTAATTGCTGGATGTCATCCATTAATCTAATTCTTTTTTTAAGATGTCACCCAGCTCAAGATCTGCTTTTCGTTTTCTGCTCCTCTCACACTCATCCCTCTTTTTCTTTTCCTCATCCAAGTACTGTCTGTATGCATGTCTAGCATTTGAAACATAAGTTAACATGTCTTAACTAATATTTACATTTTCAATTCCTCCTACACTCCGAATACCATCAATAATAATTCTTCTTGAAATGAGAGACAACTGCTTTTGGTTATCTCTTATGGCTTCTTTGTTAATGGAGAATCCTCGTTCAACATCTGCCTGGCCATGAGACAGAGTTAGAAGGTGTTTTACAACTGGCCACAAGACAGCATATTCCTTTTTGTTTGTCATCAAGGAATGAAAAAATGAATCTAAGCGGTCTTTCTGTCTGGAGAACTGAGCAAATTTCACAGAGTCTTCCGATTTCAAGCAGTGTTCCAAAAAGGATTTGTAGTTTTTAGCCAGGGCATCACATTGGTTTGGATCTATTCTTCCATTGTTGACTAGAATTTTGACCAGTGAGTGGAATGACTGAATGCTTGTCTTTATATCCTTCATCATCATCTCTGGGTTTAAGCATGTCATATGTCTTACAAGTGCAAAAGTCACTGGTGATTTTGTCAGCAGTTTTGTGACAGCAGCTTGGAGGAATTTCCTGCAATCAATACGGAATGCCAAAATGTCCCTATCTGTCAATTTCCCTGATTTTTTAAAGTCTGCAATCACGGTCTTTGTCACAAAGCCAATTTCAATCATTGTAGGGTCTTTAAGATGTTTGCAGTTTGTTAGATCCAATTTTATGAGCTTTGATGCCTCTGTGATAAGGTCCAGATGATCTTGAGCTACAAATCGCTCCATAAGACCCCTAATGATTTTCAAAATGTCTTCGGCAAGGAAAGGCAGCAATGGAGTGTCTCCTTGAAATTCCTTTAAAAATGGCTCATACTGGAAAAACTGTGCTTGAGGAATGAAGAGATGAGATTTAACCACTTCCTTTAGACTCTCAAATGATTTTAATTTTGGGTGTTTTTTAAGCGACTCAATATATGTTGCTAGGTATGGAAGGAGGGATATGACTTTCTCTACAACTGTGATATTCTCAAGCCACCTGTGCTTACAGAATTTTGGTGGCAGCTCCTTGTTACCAGATGCTTATTGATAGTCCTCTATTCTGGCTGGAAAATCTTTAAAGAAGTAATAGAGATTGCTTAGTGTCTCCTCCAGATTCCACTCTGTGGCAGTGCAACCATGCCTGAAAGCATTATGAATTAAATGCAGGCTCCAAGATCCTGTTGGCAACAACGACTTTCCAGGAGTTAAACGATTAATCTCTGCATTCAACATGTCAAAGGTTTTCCAGTTAACATTAGGTCCATCCATTGAAATTTGTAGGTGGTTCCTGGTGCCAAGATCTTGGATGATTGGACACAACTTGCCAAAAAGATCATCTGCAGTGGCCTGTCCCAAAAACTCAGATGTTAAAAATCTTGTCTGCACTCTTTCTGCACCCTGTTCCCAAAATCTGACATGAATGTCACATTGCTTTTGGCGCAATTGTTTATTCAAGCTTTCATCGAACTGCAAGACATATCCATCACACTTGCGTATGCTATCTTTTAAGGTTGATGTAAAGTATGGGGCTAGGCCATGAATAGCAATATAACTTGATTTGTCATAACCGCAAGTGAATTTGTTTGCAATTGCACTGTCTGGAAACATCAGTGAAAAAACTTGTGAAATTTCCTCATTGGAATCAAAGGAGCTGTGTGTATTCACTGTCCTTAGTGTCCACAAAATTTCTGCCTTTAATACATCATTTGATGATGTATATGACGTTAATGTTGGGGCAGGCTTTGGCGTACCTTTAGGTGATGGTGAGGCTAAAGGTGAAATAAAACCAGAGAGTGTGTTGTTCTGAGCAGATTTCATTGTTTTACAATTCTGCACGTGCTTCTTGCTGGTGGAATGACTTTTGAGGGCAACTTCTCCCATATTTGCAATATCTATAATTTTGCTACAAGCTCTGCATTTAGCAGTCCTTGGGTCTGAAGCATTCTTCTCCACCCATTTTTCATAGCTTGGGTTAGTCAGCCATCTGTTATTGAATGTGCACATACCAGGCATGTTGGACTAAACCTAAAACAATAAAAAATGAAAGATTTTCAGATTTAGCTGTCATTATGGATATTGTGTATTTTATTATGTATTCAGAGTTTTCTAACGGTCCAATGTTCATTAAGTAATTATTTTTATAATCTTTTGGCCAGACTTAGAATCTAAGATTTAGTTAATATAATATTATGTAGTCTTGGTTATTTGAAATTAAAATACGATTTTCATACAATGACAATTCTTTTCTTTATCTTTAACAAAAATTCATTAAGTATCCTAGTAACAGCAACACTAAAAATGCCATCAAAGTTTACCAGATACAAAAAAATGTTTGATTAAAGTTAAACTATAATGGTAGCAAAAATGTTTTATCCTAACATGGCAACCCTCTTGAAAAATGGAAGTCAAATTTCCCACACTGTAATATTACTGCAATTTTGACTGAAGTCTTCTTGCATTTTTTTTTAAATATTGAATACAAATATTTTTCTTTCTTCAATACACGATCTATATTTTTCTTTCTTCAATACACGATCTATTCTAGTATTTATTTACTATAAATATTTATTTTTATTGGGGTTTTGGAAAATCGGGTGAATTTAATTGGGAGACCAAGACAGGTCTAATATTAAAAAAGTTCTCTTAAATTTTTTTCAGTACGGTTGGCTGGTCATCTAAAAACCGCTTCCGAACGAAAACTATAGTTTTTTACTATTCTGAAATAAATGTATAGTAAATGCCCAAAATAAGAATATGAAATTTACAATAACAATTATAATCAGGTCGTACCGTACCATCTGCCATAATAAAAAAATGACTATGCCGTATGAGATGTTACGACAGACCCGAAAAAAAGAGAAATATAAATGAAACCAAAATTAGTGTTTACCATGTGCATTAGATCGAGAAAATAAGTGACTTTCTCGGAAGAAATTAACTTCGTTTTGATATATCGTGAAGTGCTAATTGCTCAAAATGGTGCAGCAAACAACATTAATTTCCCTATGGAACTAAAAAGTAAATCATGTGAGATATATTGTTAGGGAACTTACTCTTGTTATACAAAATTAATAGATAAATATAAATGAAACCAAATTAGTACTTACCTTGTACCTTAGATTGAAGAAATAACAGACTTTCTGGGAAGAAATTGGCTTCCTCTTGATAGACCTTCAAGCGGTTATTGCTCAAAGCGGCGCGGCTGTTCATTTGAATTTTCCAATCGAACTACACCGGAAATCACGTGATACTACTGTTAGGGGAACTTACTCTTGTTATATTTAACGAAACCATTTATCGATCGTAATTTTATCGTGTTTTATTTAATCGGTACTCGGTGAAATTTGGAGTAATCAATTTTTTAACTCCATTGTCAGAAATTCCATACCTCTTCCAAAACTTAGCAAGGTTTTGACAAATTCCATATCTGAAATTTATTTTCTAAATTCCAAAACTTTTCCAGGATTCCATGACCCGCGGGAACCCTGGAATAATGTTGATAATAAAACGGAAACATTTGTGATTATTTTGATTCATTTAATTAAACTAAACCAGTTATTTGCTGTAACGAATCAATGTCTTCCAATGAAATTCACGAAAATCCTTTTCATCAACTCCATAATGTTTCATGAAGAACTTTGATACCATTGTTATGCATACAATATTGTACTTGCTTTCCTTTTATTTGTGTCATGCAGTTAATATATATATATATATATATATATATATATATATATATATATATATATATATATATATAAAGAATACAAATCATATGGCGAATAACAACCCTTTCAAGCGTACTGGATCGACCAAGGGATCATGTGTGTCAGGGATTAATTAAAATAGATGCAATAAACTGACGACGAACAGTACGAAACTAGTAACTAACTAGCCTAAGCGCTCTCGACTCTTAATGAGTCTTTTTCAAAGGCAAATACAAAACATAGTAACGACAAACAAATAAACACAAAAACGTTGTGTTTGTAAACCTCTACATTTCTGTCTTCACATGTGCTAAAACTATAAATACAACCAGCTTGTATAGACTAGTTGCGGAAACTGAAAACGTTGTATAATTCCCTAAAAGTCTACAAGGCAAAGCGACATCTATTTTTACTTTGTGTACATATGTAACGCAGATTATATCCCGGATATTTGATTCTATACCGGTTATTCTTATAGTAAAAATTGAAGGATAATAAGATTTAGAAAATGTTAAATTCTACTAGTGCATAGTTTTCATTTTCTAGTCTTCTTGGTTTAGACCGCTTGGTTTCAATGTTCTAAGGCGGCGTCTCCAGTATGATTCCTTTTCCTTCCTGGTTTCGGAACTCCAGCTGTGGTTGTTAGCAATAGCGATAAGTATTATATCACTGAAAGTGTGGCCAGGGGAGGAGAAGTGTTCTGCGACCGGGCTTCTGTACAGCTTTTTTGTCATCCAATCAGATCTATGAAGGTTTATCCTTTTGTGTAGCTTTTCAGTTTCTCCCACGTACTGAAGGCCACAGATCTTACATGTGATGAGATATATCACATTCTCTGTTTTTGCACGTTTTGTTTGGACCATGTATGTTTAGTTTTTCTTTAGTCACTGTGCTAGTGAATGTCTTGGTCTCTATCATATGTTGACAGGTTTTGCATCTTTTATCGCCACAGGGTCCAGATTGGCTAGGTTGGTTTTGACTAGCGATTGGCGTTAGCTTGGCCCTGACTAGGACGTCTTTTAGGTTTTTTGGTCTCCGGTAAGCTACTACAGGTCTGTTCAGAAGTATTAGGTTTAGTATGTCTCAAGATTGCACGGTTGGCCAGTGGTTTGCGATGATTTTACCTACTTTGGGATTGTCTGGGTGATAGGTCAGAATAAATGGTATCCTATCAACCTTTTCTTTCTGTCCATATCTGAGTAGGTCATCACGGTTTGTTTGATTGGCCGTTTGGATTGCCCCCGCAATCAGGTCTTTGTCGTAGCCTCGGTAAATTAAATGTTTAGCCAGCTCTTCAGACCTTTCTAGGAATCTTTCATCGGCGGAGCAAATTATGCGTATCCTCAGTGCCTGGCTATATGGAATGTTCTTAATGCAGTGTTTTGGATGACAGCTGGTTGGAAGGAGATACTGGTGTTTGTCGGTTGGTTTCGAGTAGATGTCTGTGTGTAATTTGTTTTCCACCAGTCTGGTTGTTGTGTCCAGGAAAACATGGTTTGAGTTGGAAATTTCTGCCGTGAATTTTATTGAAGGATGGAAGTTGTTTGCCTTTGATATGAAGTCATCCAGACTTTCTCTTCCATACTGCCACTTCATTTCTATTTCATCGATAAAGCGTACCCACTGGTATGGTGTACGCTCAACCGATGCTAAGAGCTTTCCCTCAAGTTTTCCCATGAAAATGTTAGCATACGAAGGGGCCATTTTAGTACCCATTGCAGTTCCATTGATTTGTAGGTAGTTTTCTTCATTAAATTCAAAGTTGTTGAGTTTTAGGACAAGCTCCAGGAGTTGAACTAAGAAGTGTGTGGGTGGATTGTTTACAGTTCTTGTTTCCCATGCTTCGCTACATGCCTGTAACCGTTCGTTGTGAGGTATGTTGGTGTACAAAGATATGACGTCTAGGGAAGCAAGTAATGTACCTGGCAGTAATGGTTCACTAGCTTTGCTTTTTATGAGATAATCTGTCATGTCTTGAAGATATGATGGTAATTTGTGGACATGTGGTCTCATAAAATGATCTAAATATTCTGATATCCTTTCTGTGGGGTGCCCGTTACCTGAGATTATAGGTCTGCCAGGGTTTCCTTTCTTGTGGATTTTGGGTAGAAGATAAAATCTACCTGCTCTTGGGTTTTCTGGGCTTAAATAGTTTTTCGTTTGCTGGTCTATGTGTCCGCTTTGGTACGCCTCGTCAATAACATTAGTGATGATTTTTGCATATTCCAGCGTTGGATCATGATACGATGATAAGTATAAACTAAATTCGATGAATGAACATCATATGCAACATCATATGCAACATCATATGCAACATCATATGCAACATCATATGCAACATCATATACTATTAACTATTTTCATTCATAATGATCTAAGGAACCCCAAAAGATCTCGACTTCGACTTACTGTCCATACAACCCCTGAGTTAAACAATATATCTCGATCGGTCCCCACTTTCATATATATATATATATATATATATATATATATATATATATATATATATATATATATATATATATATATATATATATATATATATATATATATATATATATTACTAACTAATAAAACTAAAATGTGCAATCACGTCTGCAATGATGTTTTGTAGTTTGTAGCTTCATTATATACCTTCCATATAACAGCAATATGTCCTTCGTTGTGATCGAGCGTTACGCTTTTATAAGTATCAATAGTAGGATATATACGAAAACAAAATACATAGTTCAAAAACTAAGTACCAAAATTGCCCTAATTCTATATTCTTAAGCTTCTTTCAATGTTCTTTGTAACAAAGACTGACAAAGCTGACTTAAATTACGCACCACCCGACCGCACTACGTCCTAATTTTTAATCCTGAGGCTTGCGCACTTCATCTGAGTCATTATCATAACCGGGACAACGTTTTGCCCCAGTAAATTGCAAGGTCATATATGCGACAGTGTTATTATGTTAGGTAACGTTCAGTATTCTACCTCGGAGTGAATCAAATTTCTTAATTTGGATCTAATAGTGAAAATTATTCAAACTACACTTTATGAACTGAACACTGCTGATAAATTCGTAACTTATATAATTATTTAAAACTAGTCTATGAAACTCGCTGAGTATCCCTGACTTTGTTCGCTAGTTTACCTTAGTCACAAGATGTACATAACTATATCTGGACTTACACTTTCAGCGATTCTTGGATTACTGATTCTTACTTTGTTTGCAATCCTATTCTTGAGACAACGCAATCAAGCCAAAATGCTCCCTGGGCCCGCCTGGATTCCTCTCGTGGGTAATATAAGTGAGTTGAGGAGTGACCCAGATACAAGAATATCCCTAAGACGACTACAGAAGAAATATGGCAACATCTACAAATTGTATCTGGGACTAAATCCATCCATTATCGTATGTGGTTATGATACCATAAGAGAGATTTTTATCAAACGTGGGGTAGAATTCTCCGACAGGCCAGCTGCCCTGCTTTGGACAATTCTTCTTAATGGCGCAAAAGGTCTCTCTCTCTCTCTCTCTCTCTCTCTCTCTCTCTCTCTCTCTCTCTCTCTCTCTCTCTCTCTCTCTCTCTCTCTCTCTCTCTCTCTCTCTCTCTCTCTCTCATTCAGAACTCATGTTCGCTTCTTTACATTTGTTGCATTCCCTATTATGTGGCTCTCTCTCTCTCTCTCTCTCTCTCTCTCTCTCTCTCTCTCTCTCTCTCTCTCTCTCTCTCTCTCTCTCTCTCTCTCTCTCTCTCTCTCTCTCTCTCTCTCTCTCTCTCCTGTTTGTCTTCATTCACTTTATTTGGTATTTCGCGATCAACTGTTTTGATGAATCTCAAGATCTATTTGATCTGAAACATGAAGTAGCAGGATTTCTTCGTTTTTTCTGATATCCACGGCTGTAGCATTTCACATACGTGTGTTTTTGTCTTTGTGGGTTTATAATGTTAAAAGAATCAATTTTGGATTGAAACTCTGCACAAATGTTATAGTCATTATCTACTTGCCTTACCGCAAAAATAATAAAGTTAGATATTTGTCAAACTATCGTCTTAAGAAATGTTGTTTGATGGTAAATTATCATGCTAGATATGCATAGAAAAATGACTCGCACATAAAAGGATGGTGCCCTATACCATGCCGAAATATATAAGGATGTTAAACATGGTAAATTTGTTTTGTACCTATCTAATTTCTAATCTAAATATAATTTTTATACCGGTAATGATGTATCTCTCAAGGAACAAGTGCATTTAAATGGGTGCCCATTTGAAGTTATTGTTATATTTAAAGATGTAGTTTTAGACAACTTTAAATGAAAATAATGAGAAAAAGTTAATAATGTCGTCTGAGAGCCTTGACGAGCAACAAATAGTAAAGTATTAGACGGTATGAAAGCCATGCCAAGTAATAACTGAAAACTATAGGACGATTTGAAAGTCCTGACAAATACCACAATGAGAAATTATTGGATGCTTTTCAGGAAGCAAACAGATGCATTAAACGAGGTGCGCATTTTATGGAGGAAAATATAGAAATTCTTTGAGTTTTATTTATTGCATTTGAAGTGATCTCAAGTGCATTTTTTTTTTCTCAGAAGAATAAATTAAACGACATCTCAGCAGTTAAACTCAAGATAATGCGATCAGGTGACTTTAGGTAGAATCACACGTATCAGACTCAAAGCCTTCACTATCGAACTAAAATCCTTTACGATGCAAAATATCGTGGGTTTTATAGTTCACATCACTATGTAGCGGAAGAACATTGCTGATATTGCTGATATAATCTTTTGGCATAGACGCATTCAGAACTCATGTTCGCTTTTTTACATTTGTTACATTCCCTCTTATGTGATTTTCACATTGTCCCATACAGTATACTGTATAAATGGAATTCAGACCAAATAGCAATAAATGAATGTTTGATTAGGTACATCGAGAAATATTGACCTGGGTATGGGTAGCCGGCATATGAATTGAACATATATCGAAAACTAAATCAAAGATGCAAGATTGAATGGTTACTTATCAAAGATAATATATGTAGATGTGATTTTTTTAAAAAAAAAACCTGTATTCATGGTAATAAAATATAGTAATTTATTTGGACAATAAACATGTAAACTATTTTATATCAAATGTTCCAGAAAATGTGTGAAGATATTAATTTTCTATGATAATGCGAACCTTTCTCTTTTGTCTATTTTCATTACGATTAGTTCTTGAGAACGATTACATGATAATGATCAAATAGATTATTTAACAAGAATGGATTTATTACGATCAATCCACGGTGTTTCCTAGTGTTTAAAATCCTCCACAAATAAGAAAAGCCACATGGTCAAGCATACTATTGATTCAGTGATGCAACTTGTTACCGATATACCATGCAAATGTTGAACCAAATATGTATACAATTAAAATCCCAGGATATGTAGATAAAAATAGATGAATAAATACATGTGATCATACTCGTACAAGATACAACGAACATATCGAAGTCGATATAGACACCGTGGAAAAAATATTTCACATCTCTTAGTATTTAAATCATATCGAGATGACAACTCGGCCGTTATCCCACGACAGTCATATCATTTGGAATCTCAATATGTAGAAAATAATGTATCTAATATAATAAGACTATCGAATATAGATTTCACGTAATTTCACTTAATTTGAGGAGTAAAGCGATTATTTTAGAGCGTCGTAAATATAATTGGAATTCTAAAGTATTTCAATACATTTAACATTGTTGTCGTCGGTATAAAATAAACTGAAACATCTATTTATTCCATTTTAAAACAAATCATAAGAACAATTATTACATGATTTTGTTATAGGTATCACAGCAGTTTCGGGACACACGTGGAAGAATCAAAGAAAATTTACTCTTCTGACTCTTCGGAATTATGGATTCGGAAGGTCAATACTCGAAGATAAAATTCACACGGAAGTGAAACTCTTTCTGTCCGAAATAGAAAAAGCCAACCACGAGCCTTTTCAAATGATGGCCTCTATAGAGACAAGTGTTGGAAATGTCATTTCACATGTTGTGTTTGGTGGCTACTTTAACCACGAAGATCCTAGGTTTAAAACACTGATGGATGGCTTCAATTCATTTGCACATTTCCTCACAAGTAACTCTCCAGTGTTATTGTGGCCCATATTAAGATTCGTTCCTGGAGATTTCTTTGGAGTCAAAACCATTTCTCGAAAAATGCAAGAGGTGAAAGATGTTGTGAATGAACTCATTGAGGAACACATGAAGAAATTCGATGATGGAAATATCGAGGATTTTGTGGATGCTTTTATATCAGAAATGAAAAAGAAGGACGACAGAGAAAAGACAAGTATTTTTACAAGTAAGGAAATATGTTTACCTTTGACATCTAACCATTTTATTGCTACACCAAAAACTGAAAACTACCAAAATGAACCAATAAATGTACAATGCCCTTGATGATCACGAGTCTTTGTCTAGAAGAACCGTGTCCTTTATGGGCATCTCATCCTTTTAGTAGAAATATTGCCATTTTTGAGAATGGGTCCTTTTCAGAAGAGCCATTTCCTCTTTGGATTAGTATATTTGTTAGAAGATTGTTTCTTATTTATGCAAAAAGTGTACGTTTTCAAGAGAACTTTGATTTATATGATCGGGAGTCCTTTATAGATAGAATATTTTCCCGTATAAACATGTGTTCATTTCAAGGAGTTTGCTTTGTCCTTCATGACTATGCGTACTTGTTTGAGAGGAACGTTGTTTTGTCCTTCGAATACGTTCTCCGATCACGTTAGGAATGTACGTCCAAACACCTCCAGAATCCAGGACTCCCAAAAATAAAAATTTATTCTTTCTGCTGAAAAAAAAGAATATATTCCAAGGGCAATAATTCTTGCCCACTTATTTCCTTTGCCGTCTACTTATCGCACTAGTTTTAAGTTATCTGTAGAAAATTGAAATATCAATTTACTTGGAGCCTCTAAACCAACGCGATATATGTGCTACCATCGAAAATGAAGGGTCTATATGACAAGTGACATTAACTGTGTAAGCAAAACAATCAATACCTAATATATATCTTTGATTATATAATAAATAATCAGATCATTGTTACTGGAGGTAAACATGATTTTTTTCAAACTGAGTGCAGAAAATTATTTATCCACTTGGAATTTTTTTAAACTTACTGACAACGTTTAGAAAAGAAACTGTCCTAAATCCCGGCTCTATTTACATGTCTTAAGTTCTATATAAATGTTCTTTACTTGAGCAATTAATCATTCATACTTTAACATCCGACGTGAAATCAGTCTTACTTTGTGTTCAGTTTTTAATTTGTGTGATTGTATTTATATGAAAAATTCACAGGAATTAATAAGTGTGCATTAATGCTGTATTATTATACTGGAATTCAAGTGAATTCAGTCAAGGACATCTTGCATTATATTATTGTGATAGACCAAACATTGTCACACATCACCACATTCCAAGTCATTGGCACATTAAGAGATTTGAGACTGTTGTTCAATATTGTAATTTATTTGGAGCACCACCGGAATTGAAGTTGAACTATAAACATTTGGAGCTGTGGCAGAACTTTCAGGACTATGTGTCATTTAATTCATAATATCTTACGTTCTTTCTAAATTTCACTTTTTATTATAGGAAAAATGATTTATTGAATTTTCAAAATTTGATGGTTTTTGCTTTTTTATTTTATTTAGATTAATACGACATGTTTTCGTTTACATTTCGACCTTGCTTAAGTGAATTTCTTTCATCTACTCCACGCAGTCTATGCGTTATGTGGCCGCATAGTCTAATCGGCTTCATTCTAGTAAAGTTACGACTGCATTGTTCTGTAAAGCAGGATCGACATATTTAGTTAGTTTTGTCCATTTTTTTTCCCATGTACGTCTGACATATTCTACCTACCCACCTCCAGGACGTCTAATGGACATAAGTCGCCCATGCATGTTCAACCATGGCCTAGGGGTCTGTAAGTCAAGGCGCAATATGTTTATTAATGAAATGAATGAACCGTGCCATGTCAACCAGCCGTTCTAAGACGTCCAGCCTGACGGCGATCTTTGCATATTGCGAACCCTCTTCCATATATCGTCCTCTCCAAAATCCTGACGCTAGAACGGTCGTACTTGGGAAAGGATACATTTTAACAACAAGATATAAGAGCTCGTCGAGAAGAAGACGGGCATGATTGTATGGAAAGTACAACCTCCGTGGTTTTACTTCAAGCTTTATCTAGCCAATGGCAAACTCATACAAATCATCCACCTCAGTCATCTAAATCAGTTTATGCTTCCAATGAAATGCAAGGCTGAGACCGATCATCCAGGGCATTCCGTTTCGCTGTCCATCCTAACGAATTTGTAATTAGTCGATATCTGATAGACGCATACGTTCGCTTTGCTATATATCCGTCCTTAAGAAACTTCATGCCTTTAGCATACAAAGGAACTTTTCAATCTTCATCGTCTTCCTGTCCTATTTCCATTGTCATCTCGCCAACGTTAAAAAAAACTTCGTTGTTTTGTCACCATCGTTTAAGATTTGTTCCTGTTATTGTAATGTGTCTAACATCAAAATTCTTCCTGGACACAAAGGCTGTTCGCCAATGCACCTGCGCAGTTTATCTTATTCAATGTCCTAAGTAAAGGCACATTTAACTGTTTGCTGGTGCTTTCTATTGTATTTTTCCGAATAAGGCATTATTTTTGCATTTATCAAATGTTCTTTTCAGACTTGTCCTTTACCGCGGTACACATATATGCATTCATGGGCTCTGTCAAAATGTACCATTCGGTGCAATTTGCATGGACACATACACAATCGGATATATGCCTGGAGGTGTGGAATGTGTATTACATGGCTACTACTACCAGTATTGTTTATACTACCGCACTGATATAGAGAGGGAAAAAAATACTTTATCGTTTCTTGGTTCTGTGGATAGTTGTTGTAGATGATGTGAAGATGTACAAAGGTCAACACAGACAATGCATCAAATGTCGCTATTTTTATAATAGTCTATTACAAATTTTCCATCTGTACGAGTGATTATTCCATTTAAATCCAATAATAGGCAAGGTATTAATTTTCACCTACAAGTTGCATGAATCATGTCCGTCTACTAGTGGATTGTCAGGTACAGGGCAACAGTACATTGTATCGAAATCCAATTGCGGCGGATTCAACGATTGACAACAGATGCGCGTCTTATTTAGCAACACGTATTTAGCCATTCCCGGTGAAGAAAGGTGTTCGTTGCGTAAAGCTTGTACTTGTGAAGTCTTCGAATCTAATGATTAACCTCTAATATGAGTATCTCATAGCAAATTTGGTCTACATGCCTGTTGGTGTAATGTGAGCACAACGTCATGCATATACTATACAACGCTTTGACCTAGATTTCAGCAGAGATATAAATTTTATCATCGTACTTCCAATGTTCTGTTTATATCTTTCAGAGGATTATTTAGCAGCTATAATAATGGACCTTTTCTTTGCGGGAATGGAGACTACATCAACCACAATCACATGGGCTTCATTCTACTTGGCAACAAGACGTGATATACAAAATCGAATCTTTGAGGAAATTAAAACAAATGTTGGAATGGAGAGATTCCCATCAATGCAGGATAAGAAGTGCCTGGTTTATACAGGGGCATTTATAATGGAAGTCTTAAGAATGTCAAGCATCGTCATTTTAAGCATACCACACGCTCCAGTTACGGACGTTTCCTTTCAGGGTTACCACATTCCCAAGGGCATGCTAATTTTGCCAGACATCCACTCTGTTCTGTCGGATCCAAAAGTGTGGGGTGATCCTGAGAACTTCAGACCGGAGAGGTTCATCAGTGAGGAGGGAAAGCTAATGAAGCCTGATGAATTTATACCGTTCTTCACTGGTAAGGCATGACTGAAATTTATATTTCTAATTCCGATTCATCTTCTTTCTCCTTCGCAAACGAAGTGATTGAGTAAGAAATTAATTTAGTTAATGTTTGCACTAAAATGTGAACTGTAATGATGTTAGAAGCAAAATTAACCTTGACATAGGATTCTTAGGGGTAAGAGAAACAACAGTTTTCTTTTGAATCAGCAAAATATACTCATTTAATTTCGGCTCCATCATTTAGTCATCTTTAATCCAAATAAAAATTTATGTTGTAAAAATTTGTATACATATTTTAATAAGTCAGACATTTGTGAAAGGTCAGTCTGGTAAAAATAAAGATTTGGTGAAAACTTTAACTACTTCAATAGCCACGATGTGTTTTTGGCAAATTTGTCTCCATCAATGTGGGTTCGAATTAGAATGCGGACGAGTTATAATTTTCGAACACACACACATACACATACACACACAGACAGGCAGACAGACAGACACACACATATATATATATATATATATATATATATATATATATATATATATATATATAGAGAGAGAGAGAGAGAGAGAGAGAGAGAGAGAGAGAAAGAGACAGACAGACAGACAGAGACAGACAGAGACAGAGAGAGACAGACAGAGACAGAGAGAGACAGAGAGACAGAGAGACAGAGAGAGAGAAAGTGTTGTCCCTTAGCAGAGACTAAAGTGGATTCAATGCTCTATATCCCATTTATGCCTCGCCATAAGTGCCAAAATTATTTAAAATTATGAGTTCAAGTGAACCGTATATCAATTCTGACCAGCCAGATTATTCACCCTTTCTCAAATTGCAGGTAGAAGAAACTGTCTGGGAGAATCCTTAGCAAAAATGGAGTTGCTTCTTTTCATCAGCGCCCTTGTCCAGAGATTTGAGCTGATGCCAAGCCAAGGAGAGAAACTCGACATTAGAGATGTGGATGGAATCTTCGGTGCTACCCATGCACCGAAACCGTTCAACATTCGGGCAATTTCTAGACATGATAAAGCATAATAAGGAACTTGTATAGAAATCTGATACGATTATGTGTCTGGATGTTGCCAGGCTTGTTGAGTTTTATGTACTATGATTTATTAATATTCTTCCTTCCGTGCTGTTGTGTGTGCGTCCATCTTTCCGCCAGCCACGCTTTGACTGGAGGAACACGTTTCGCGATATAAAGAACATTTTATTAAAAATGTATAACATTATATCTTCAGATATTCATTGAGGCCAATGGATTTGATCTGATAACTTTTTTCGCGGCTTATTTCCTTTTACAACAAACTACAATTGGATTATGTGAAACCTATATACAAACTTTTATGTTCCTGATGTCATATCAGAGTGGAGGCAGATGAAAGTGGGCTTTAAAACTGAATCTTATTTGTAGACTGAGGAAAATGAAGGTGATATAGTGTTAATTCATGAGATGCACGAAGCAGAAAATATGATTCATAAATCCTTAAAATTCCCATATTAAGTTTATGAAGCATTTAATGGTTGAAGCATGGAATATTATACGTAGCAAATTTAGTTATGATGGGTCAATTTAGTTCAACGTTTGCCCTTAACCAGTATATGTTGGACACCAAATATGAGCAGTACTTGAATGTAGCTTATTGATGTAATCTAAATGACTCACGCTATGCTTCTTAACGGTTCGAGTTGTTGAGATTATTCCCCCGCTGTTGTGATCGTCATTCAAACATATTAAAGACATAGGTCACCATAATAAGTTGGATCGCTTAAGATTATTAAATTCTTCAATGAGATCTTGAATAGCAATGTCTAATATTGGTTCCCAGAACGTCCTTTCTACATGGTAAGCAGCTGCTCCTGTAATGGCAACTATTGGAACGAGGGTGATTCATAGCAATAATATGTTAACAATAATACAGCCAGTACACATTTTATTTATTAACCAATTTGAGTACTACTTGTCATAGGCAAGAAACGCTTATGGTGTGGTCTGTTGTCCGTTATCCTTACGCCCTGTCTGTTGTCCGTTATCCTTACGCCCTTTAGCACAGGTTTGTTATCATTACTCATCCTGAACTACTTTAAATGCTAATGGTGCCTATCCAAACAAATTTGTCCATTTCAGATAATAATTGTTTTTAATATCAGCATTCGATTGAAGTATTTTGTTGATGATCCTATTGAATGCTTCCTTGTAAAATGTTGTGCATCGGGAAAAGAATAAGTTCGAACGAAGCTTCAAATTGCAAATATGATTAGAGAAAACTTACTAGGATTTGTTACCTTTGAAAATTTCAAAATTTCAAAAGCTTTTATCTCTTTGATAATGTTATATAATTAGCTCCACCATTTATGTAATCATGTATGGCCTATCTTGTTCTACGAACGGTGTTTTGACCACAATTACGATTGTTAAAACAAAGGATCTATACAAAACAATGTCATACACACCATCAATGTTTCCTTTCTCTTCATGGTTACACCACTCGTTTAGCACTAACAATCACTTGAAAAAATGATTTTTTTTCTTCAAAAAGATAGAAAATAAAAGGTGCATTTATTGATTTCATAGGAAAAGGTTTTTATTATTCAACATGTGTTTTATTTTTCAACACCTATTTAATTACATACTGTGCCTGTATTGCATTTTTTTGTACTTGACTGCGAATGGTTCTGTAAGAACAGGTCATTCAAAACAAAAAGCTTAAAACACGCTTCCCTGATGTTGTATTGACTGTTTTTCACCTCAGATCTAATATCCATATTCAGCAAACATATCAGTTAGACATGTACATAACATAATATACACTCTGCAGGTAAGAAGAAGGCAAAGTACGTTGTGCCCTAATATTATATGTGTGACACAACACAAGTGAGCAATTGTAATTGTGTATCTGTGTGTGTAGGTCTGTAAGACGTAGAGCAAGCGAGTGTGGGAAAAAGTTTATATGTGAATCTATCTTAAGGCGCATTTTTACTACCCAAAGAAAACTAATCATTTTGCATTGACGAGAAATGCAGTCAAACATAATTTGCACAATCTGCTTCAGTGAAATACATACATTTTTTATTCCATATATGCTGCCATTGAGAATCTCTAACTCCCAAAGCGATAAAAAATATAATTTGAAACATTTACTTTTAAAATTTAGGGTGTATTTTCAAAAATTATACAATAAATGTTTTTTTGTCTAAGCAGTTTTCAATGCACCCAATATTTTCCAACTAACGCTTTTTTTCCTATTGCAGATCTACTTTCCCTCATCAACCAATGTCTTTATTAAGACTTTTTTTCTAATATTTCCTTGAAATCATCGTGTACGTCATCTCCCGATTTTGTTTTACTCTATAAGCAAGTGAGTATTTTGAAAAGATCAAGACATATGCATGTAAGTACTCTATGTTGCTAAACTTTTATCAACGTGAATACCATAGACGATTTTATATATTAGTTGTCTAATGTATGTAGATTGTACTGTAATAGGTTGAAGATAATAGTAAAGGTTCTTTAAATTATTCATGTTGTTGTACATTTTCCAGGGGGTAATTTGTACAAACGATGGATTAACATTTACAAAATCCCAGGATGATGCTTAATTTTGCAACAGTCAATTAATATTTTATTTGAAAAATCCAATTAACTTTATACTGATAAATTATCTGTTGGCGTTAAAATCAAATCCAGAGATCAATCCATAATAGGATGACGATAATATTGCTCATTCAGTATGAAATGAAAAGCAATCAGGTTCTTGGGATCAAAGCTGGCACTTTGGATAAGAGTAGTTAGTGGGAATATCGTGGGGCATATGAACCATATAAGAGAATCCAGGTGGTTGTACCCTGGGGCAGTCTGTGGGAATTTGATACGGTAGGCCTATTTGGGGCACTAGACAGGAATTGAATATGGATGGGACTGTATAGTGACAAGGGGAATTGAAAACTAGAGTGGCATCAGAGTACCTAACAAGGGGGAAAGAATGACAACAATGTTGCAAGTAATTGACCTCAGTCGGGCGGAACAGTGTGACAAGAGGCTGACCAAAATACGCATTACTCTATGGACAAATAGACATATATATAGACGTGTGTAGAGACAAGGCTAAAGACAGACGGAGATAAGGTTAAATACATATATAGAGACGTAGAGAGGGATAGTTTTATGGACGTGAATCTATCACGAAATAGCGACAAAATTTTGTTTAGGCAATACATTATAGATTTAATTTCGGGACAATGGACTGGCCCTGAAAAGTACCTTGGAGTTTCTTTTTCTTCCAGTTTATTTATTCTCTCCTCCTCTATCAACT
Source organism: Potamilus streckersoni (assembly GCA_016746295.1). NCBI lineage: Eukaryota > Metazoa > Mollusca > Bivalvia > Unionida > Unionidae > Potamilus > Potamilus streckersoni. Next base: position 226,977 of record JAEAOA010001587.1, on the reverse strand, counting down.
TCTCATGTTCTCCAGCACATTTTTGTCTTCTTCTTCTTCTTCCCGTTTTATATCTCCTCCTTCTCCTCATCCGCCATTTTGCCTTTTCTCATTTTCCTCTTCTGTTTGAATCTTTCCATTCTATTTGCTATTTTTTCCTCACTGTCCTCTTTAATCTTCTTTTCCTGTTTTGTCATATCTTTCAATATTTCTTTCCTTTTCTCAAATTTGTAATCTCCATTTTCAATCCGTGGTTATAGGCCCCATACTCTATACTGATGAGCATCTGTTCCACCATACCTACGGTATTCATTACCTCTTGTAATTTTTAAAATAAAACTGTACCCTTTCATACTGATTGAAGCGATTGGTCTGTGAGATCATAACTTTATACTGCTGGTATATTGCGTGATGAGTGTTTCTTGTTGGGGCGAGTTTGTATTTAAATTATATTTATTTATTTGATTCCGCCTTGTGCAGTGGACCAGATAAATGGGTTTTTTCACCTTATTGTTCTGTTTCTTTTGAGGTGAGACGATTATAAGATATATGTAGTTTGAGCTTTGTTATTCCAGTCTATGCTGCCTTGTGCGACCGAGCCTGATGGCTAAGGAGTTAGCCACATTATATGTTCTAATTTCAGTGGTCCGTTATATGAATACTTGTGTGATGATCTGCTCATACCAATGGAGTAAGATAAGAAGATTGTGTTAGTTTTTGTGAGTTTATTTTTAGTTGGTTAGGTGGTGTAATTGATGCAATAGTCTTTTCTTGTGGTTTTTAAGTTATGAGCCTTCTATCTCTAGAGTTATCCACTGAATTAGGTATTCGATGTCTTTATTCTATGTTATTACTTTTGAGCTGTCCCATTTCTGTTTCCACTTCCTTACGTTGCAATTCCTTTATTTAGTATGTTTTTTTTATTTATGATTTTGTTTAAGATTTAATATCGTTGTTTGACCTTGGGAGCAGTTGTCACTATCATGAGGTAGAATATGGTCTACCGAATAACAGGCATTATCGTCCCTATGCGGATGAGATCCGGCATTTTCCATATCCCCCTATTCTTCTTCCCCCGCCCCTTTGTATGGTTCTTCAAGATTGTAGCATGTATGTCTGGTTTAAGTTATTGTTGTGCTACTGAAGATTTCAATTAATTTATTATACTTTTTTATTTCCTTGTGTGTTACTTTTACGTATTTACTACTTATATTTATTAGGCAGTTGTTAGGTGTCCTTCATTGTTGATTGCAAGTTAAGGTTATGTATATCTTCTAGCTAATTTACTATTTATATTCTCGCTAGCATCTGTTTGCTGTTTCTAGTTCTTAGGTTGTTGTTAATTATCCTTGATTGACGTTGGGGCAGTTGTCGCTATAACGAGGGAGATAGGGTCCGCTATATGACAGGCATGTTCATCGTAACACAGATAAAATCAATATTTTCCCATATTCCCCGATTAGTCAGCCCCAGGCCCATTTGTATGGTCTTTCAATATAAACAGAATCGAATCCAGGCACTATTTATTGGCCAGTTCCCAGATCCACACACTTTAATAGTTAATTAACGACATAGTTACAACACACGATTCAGGTGTTTATATCCATGTTGAGACCACACTTGCAACGCTCACCGCGACTTTAATCTTATGAAATCTGTATTGTAAACTGACTGAACTAATTGGATGACTGGTTTACGTACAAACCTAGAGTAAAGAAACAAACCTGATATGTTCATATGGTATCACGGTACCAATTGTTTTTTTTCCATATACCTCAATGCTGATGTTTTGTGAAATAAATCTACTTTCTGTCCTACTTTAGCATGCATGACACAGACTGTCATAAGAAACAATGTTATAATATCAAGTTTGACAAGGACAAAACTAGATACTGCAGTGCATTTACGGAAGATAACTCTGCTGAAGCTAGACAGTGGTAAGAGTAATCTAGTCCCAACAGACACATTTTCAATCATGTGAACAACATTGTAAAACAATCTTAAAAAATACAAGCTATGATCTAGATAGAAATTAAAATATTGTTGCCAAGAGGTTCAATTTTCTTCGAGACTACACAAAGAACAACTCTTACGGAATGCACCAATCACAGCTAGTTGTGTTGTTTATTTCTGAATACAATGTTCCCTACACCTTAAGCTCTACCCACCTGGAATTGCATAATTTTACCATTATATCTTAGCAAACTTTAATTTTCCAATATTCTTCAATATAGCTTGGGCCTGTACAAATAGCAAGTGCATTTAGTCTTGCTTGTCAAAAACAATCTTATGAGGTACCATGCTGTGTCTTATATTTATTTATATATAATAGTCCTTGAACTATATTAGCTGTTGTTTTCATATTTGGGCTTTACTACCAAACTATACTTCGGGAAAAATGAATTCTTTCAACTATGAATTGTGTTTTATTCATGTCAGCACTTACTGAACTTCACATGGGTGATATGGGATAAATCACTTTACATCATTTTATTTGATGACAAGGTCAAAGGTCAATGTACTAAATAGTATATACCTCTCCTACTTCAAAAAGTATAAGTCACCTAAATTAAAGGACTTTATATTTGTTTGGTAGATGCACAACTGAACACCAGAGCTGAGTGAACATGACACAATCTTATTATAGAGTGTAAGCTGTGAACACTTTACACTGTCTGCACATACATGAGGTCGTTAACCCCGTCCTCACACAAAGGTGAACCTATTCATCAGCTTTGTCCCAAAAATAGAAAACATCTGTCCATTTTGTAGTGAATAAAATTGATGCAATAAGCCAACCTGAAATCAAATATAGTAGATCACAGCTTCTACGTGGTTTTGTTGGATTTGGGGTGAATTTTGGGGAATACAATACAGAAACGTGCCAAGGATATATGATCAGTATGCCGAGTCAGATAGAGTTAGAACAGATAACAAGTAAAAGAGAAATGTACCTCATGATCAAGGAATTAAAGAGATAGCAGCAGTGACAAAAATGAGAAGTGAAAGCTTGATGACCTTTCCTTTGACAATATTTCAGGGCAATACCACATAGGTCCAAGGACTGACGGAAAACACCTGTGCTATAGCATCCCTTACTTGTTCCAAAATTTCAATTGAAGTGGTATTCATTCCTATCTAATATAAAAGGGTGAGTAATTTAGATAATGGTCTTCAGTAAGGCAAAAAAAATAACTAAACCAAACAAAACATACTTTATACGTTTTTAAACTTGTAGACATTATTGCGATAAATTATTAAATTGCTTTTACTTATATTTGAATCAAGATTGGGGACTCATATAATGATTCTCAAATCGTTTCTTTATAATCATGACCAATCATTGAAAATGTGAGTTTTTATTTATTCATATGTTATATCTGGTGTAAGGGAGATAACTAAATGATAAACATAATATGTAGTATTTTTTATTTCCTTCATTATATTATCCATGTTGTATAGATTGTGTTCAGAAACATATGTATTAACTTGAATGCAATTAAATTATCCAAATATACAATAAAGGTCAAGTGAGAACCAAAAATTCGAGCTTCTATATGTAGTGGAAACCTCAAAAGTGATGAACTTTTGTTTACTAGGATGAGGCGGCTGTTTTATATCACATGATGGTTTATGTTCTCTGCAATGCCGGCAGGTGGAGTGCAGCCTGCAATGAGTGACCTTATAGAGAAATTTCAAAAGAACAGCAGTACAAAAGTAAATAGAATTAACTGAAAGTCAATAGCAGGCTATACTTGGGCTTATTCAAGGGTCAATGAGAAATGCTGACTTAAACCACTCTTGTCTGTTGGTATTCCATGCTACTTTAAACAAAAGGGAATGCATGAGAACGTACCTAAGCTGCATGAAAAATTTCAAGGAAGAAAATTGTACAAAATTGGTCAATTTTAGCAAGACAATTAAACACAAAGTGCGAAGGAATGTTATATCTGTAATAAATTCCCTAAAATACTCATACTAGATTATCCTACATAATACATGTGATCTGTCTACAAGTGTGCCTTGAGTATTATCTATACTGGTTTATGACACGCCTTTCAAGAAAAGGTAGTTGTGGTATTTTTACCCATGATTTTTCATGATTTGCAGGTAAAATAGTCACTAATTGGTCAAAAGCAACTATACTATGTTTGCATAACTTATTTTATTGCATGTATGCCAGTCTTGGAGCTGACTACACGGACATAAAGACATAAATCAATACAAGTTTGTGTCTGTCATAGCTATAGTTATCAAAAGCCCCCATCGAAAGCAATACAAGTTTGTGTCTGTCATAGCTATAGTTATCAAAAGCCCCCATCGAAAGCAATACAAGTTTGTGTCTGTCATAGCTATAGTTATCAAAAGTCCCCATCGAAAGCAATATTAGTTTGTGTCTGTCATAGCTATAGTTATCAAAAGCCCCCATCGAAAGCAATACAAGTTTGTGTCTGTCATAGCTATAGTTATCAAAAGCCCCCATCGAAAGCAATACAAGATTGTGTCTGTCATAGCTATAGTTATCAAAAGCCCCCATCGAAAGCAATACAAGTTTGTGTCTGTCATAGCTATAGTTATCAAAATTCCCCATCGAAAGCAATACAAGTTTGTGTCTGTCATAGCTATAGTTATCAAAATTCCCCATCGAAAGCAATACAAGTTTGTGTCTGTCATAGCTATATTTATGAAAAGCCCCCATCGAAACAATACAAGTTTGTGTCTGTCATAGCTATAGTTATCAAAAGCCCCCATCGAAAGCAATACAAGTTTGTGTCTGTCATAGCTATAGTTATCAAAATTCCCCATCGAAAGCAATACAAGTTTGTGTCTGTCATAACTATATTTATCAAAAGCCCCCATCGAAAGCAATACAAGTTTGTGTCTGTCATAGCTATAGTTATCAAAAGCCCCCATCGAAAGCAATACAAGTTTGTGTCTGTCATAGCTATAGTTATCAAAAGCCCCCATCGAAGGCCAACTTGTACTATGTTCTGAAGATTGCATAAATGTTATTTTTTAAAGACTTTAAATTTTTTTTTAAATATACTCTTCATTCATTTCTGTTGCTACATCAAGATAGTATAATTCATAAATGCAACCTACATTTATGAGTTTTTATGGATACACTCTGCGGCTATTCTTCTCTTTAGGTATCACCGTACTAATTGATTATCCAGATACCTCAATGCTGATGTTTTGTGAAATATAAAACTTTCCATCCTATTTCAGGATGTCACACACTGTCATAGAGAACTATGATAGAATGTCAGTTTGACAAAGACAAATCAGGTACTACATTGCATTTATGGGAGATAACTCTGCTGGAACTAGACAGGGGTAAGAGTAATCAAGTCACAAAAGACACATTTTAAGCCACGTGTACAATGTTTTAACAAAATCATACAAAATACAAACTATAATGTAGATAGGGATTAAATATAATCTCAGACGTTGCCAAGAGGCTCAACTTTGTTAGGCCTAGCAGAAACTACAACTCTTACAAAATTCACCTATGAGAGCTAGTTGTGTTGTTTATAACTGAATATAAAAATCCCTTTACCTTAAGCTCCATCCACGTGGACTTCTTCGATTGGTACCGTGGTACCATATATATCAAACTTAGTATGAAAGCAAATGAATGGCTGTAACTTTTCGTCACCCACAATAATATTACATCTCATGGTAATTCTTTACAATTTTAGGGGGATGGTAAACTTTAATAGAATGCCAATTAGATTTGTCAAAGAATATCTGAGCGATTAAATGTAATCATACGAAATTCAACACATCTCTCAAAAGAGGGAAAACTATCAGTATTCCATATTATCATCACAATAGACATCAAGCACTGTACTTCAAGGTGTTGCCTAGATGTTTTACTAATATATCGATATTAACACACTTAAAAAATCAAAAGAAATAGCGTTTTGATTTGCTTCTCATATAACAGTTTCTAGAAACTACTGATAGCATAAATTTCAAAATTTTAAATAAAATATGTTCAACCTAAATATAATTGACCTCGCACTATAAATACAAACAATAATCTGTATCCAAATAACCTTGACATTTCAAATATAACAGCAACCAGATAATGGCTACTATCTTGTATGTATGCAGCATAAAAATTCAGAACTTTCGCAAAAGCAATTTTCGAACAATTATACCTTGTATCAGAAATAGGAAAATTTAACGGTGTAAAATTCAACAAATATTTTATGTCCTTTGAATGCAAACGTGAAACGTTAAAAACTGAATTATTGTAATATAATTTCAAACACTTCTAAAGTTCTATGACTAGTCCAATTAAATAAAGTTCCAATTAAAACGCAATGGTATTCTAAATAAATTTCCATGTTGAAGTTGCCTGTAACCTCGAACTTGGTCGGTTCTCGCTGAGGTAAACTTATTGTAAACCTTGCTTATAAAATATATGTGAGATTATATTGTTTGTGGTACAGGAGGCGCGCATATGCTTTAGATTTAAATGACATAACAACAACAAACATAAATTTAATGCAATACCCGATGTGTTTCCGGGAAGTGACGATAAAAAATACAAGATAATCAAGTCGGGTGATATCTACGGTACCTGGTGGTGATATAGCTGGCAGGCTGTAATCGCTGCCTGGAACACGATGGACAAAATACCCAAGAGAAGAACATTATTCGGGGTACAATTACTAAATTACTATGGACAGGAGACAACTGGATGCATGATTTCAACTTGGTATTAATCAATGCAGAGACGGGAAACCAGTCAACTGGTTATATCGTGCTTGTTATCGACATGATCATCAAGTCGTTGTCAAGACATAACTACGTTATCCTGTTGGCGCGTTAACTTACATTGGTTTATCTACGATTCGAGAATAACTAGCACGTGGAGTAAATATGACTGCTATGCGAGGTAAATATGCGCTTTGACAATGAAACTGCCCTTGGCAACCTATTGCTGCTCAAAGCAAGAAATCGCGTGCCAAGAATTTTTTGTCCAAATTGAGTTCAATAATGGAATCAAATTATTACAGACCTAATTGTTTTTGGAAGGTCACATGTGGCTGTCACGAGGTTCGCAAGTGCCGCTCGCTTTGATGAAAACGTTGTCACGGCCTGGTTAGCTGGTTAGCACGTCAGGCATTATGGCGAATTTATATTTGACACTCAAAAAATTCCAACGTAATGGTTTAACGTCACAACAACCAACGAAGTTCAAAATCATGATATATTGTTTATTCCATACGACATTTGCTGATAATGCTAGTCGAAAAAAGGAAGCTTTGCATTTGAAAGCTAAGACAGTCTGAGGTCACAGATGCAGTCGCACAAATTACACGCTTGGACCATTGACGTGGCCATGATGAGCTGAAACAAGTTAAAATTAGTCGTCAACAGGTTGATATTCATCGCGATTAATCAATCTTTGAGCTATTTGAGCTGATGCACGAACGCAAACGATCAAGAGAATAGGCAGCACTAATTTCTTCTGAGTTAGCCTCACTGAAGAGTGAAGTCACGCACGCGATCGAGATGGAAGCGGCCGCGGCAAACACCAATTTTGCACAGTTCTATCACTGGTCTTGAACCAAAATTGGACGATGAAAGAAGTGCCATTGTGAGATATATGTATGCGCCTGGAGACCTAAGAGTTAGAGCAGAGAGGGATACTGATTATATCTTCAGTTTGACTACGTATAACATTTCACATTGACTATCGATATGAATCAAGGTTTAAACGTTAAATTCTTGCAGTTATTCTTTTGCCGGACCCCCAGCTGGGCAATGTAACCCAATCTGAGATTATTTTTTCTTCCTCAAGAATCTCTAATAGGATACAATATTTGTATTATACTCGCGACACGATGACATGTGCAAGATTTACCATTCGATACGATCAACAATGATCCATACGTGCTTGAAATATTTTACTGTTTATCTTTGTATGAAATCAACAGTCACTTCATACCAATAACCGATGGAGACTTGTCTGTTTGATGTTCCTGATCAACATTCTCAACTGACACCGCGATAGCATTGCTGAAGACCAGTTTGGTACTTAAGGCGGCAGCCTCTTAATTATTAGCGAATGGTGATGCCACGAACATATTTTCCTTCCTAGTGTTCACTAGCCGGTACAACATCGGGACATTCTCGTTTTGATATTTCTCCTCGTGATTTCTTAAACAACACCTACTGAAGTGTATCATACAGTGAGATTTGCTGGTGTCAAAGCCTACAAATTTCTCGCTGAATGATTCTTTGATTGTCTTTTGCATTTATGTGCATTATATTGTATCAGAATGTAAACACACTCTAGCTTTTAGCTGTTTGAGTTGGTCATTGACGGCCCGATATTCACTAGTGACACCTTTGTTGCAATCGGAGTTGACTTTTTCTCCAGTCGTGGGTGGATTTAACAGTGATATTGTGTCCTGTATTATAACATATGGTTCACATCCTGGCACTTTCCGGGTTGTTTTTCCACATGTGTTATGTCAGTGATTGGAAATGTCTTGCAGTTCTATAGTCTGCGGCTGATATTGTCGAGTAATGCGAAGAGCAGTTACGTCATCCACCAGGTTTTAATTTTCGAGCTCCGTGTAGATACCATTACTAGTATCATGATTTTCGACCACGAGGCCCAATTTTTACATACTTTTACATACAATTTTTACATACTTCGCATGGACCTGGACCACCCACCTTTATAATTTAGGTCAGAGTGTATTCAATAGTACTAGTTGATACATCTCTGTCGTCCCCATAAGAAGCCATTTACACCTTTTTCCCAATCGTTGTTATTATAATTATTCTAGCAAGCTCAGATCTCTGATTCTTTTTACTACGCTTGGACGTTTCAGTGACAAGATGTCCCTTACACAAATATAATCAAAGAGATGAGTGTTCTGCTGACTTAAACGGTTGAGGAATGCAGCAATGCGGAAGGGGGGTGGTTGCAATAAAATTAAAGGAATTTCGTTACAACATTGTATGCAAATGTAATAACATTTTTCTTGAAACAAATTACGGTCACAAAAATGATCTTTGTGTGATTTTATTGGAAGACTGCACATGTGTTACAACAGAGATCCAGTGTAAGTCTAGAAGTGAAAATGTCGTTGTTATTAGTATTCCTATCATTAAATATTTTAATTGAGCTCATCTTGAAACCGTTTCATTGACCTTTGAATGTAAGTGTTTTGTAAGTGATTTTCTTCAACTGCTATGTATATTGCAATATTGGTAAATGTTAAGAAGATAACTTATGTTTGGTACATTACGGTGCAGAAACACAAGAAGGATATTAAGTTGCCAAGGCAAATAGAGTGAAAGTATTTGGCCGAAGGGCACACGTTGTTGCTGATACCAGCTTATCGGAAGGTAGGATTCTAAAAAAAATGTTCGTTGGTCTACATGTATTTCAACCAAGGTGTAAATTAATGTAACTCAAGTGTATATATTATACGTTTTCACACAAGTATTAACAACTTCAAAATTTTATAGATTTAGTTTTCAGCTGTTATTGCCTATCAAGTAGTTTGAAATGTTGAATTATCATGTAATAAAGAAATGTTTCTAAACTATATTATTATAGCTAAGCTTGATTGTCAGAACAACGGGAATAATGTCCCACGTCTTTAAGATTAAGGACCACGGCAGGTGGTCCGGTCACTGCCGATAAAAAGTCTCAGCGAAACTTACATGTGTTCTAAGTCTCCTACTTTAAGCCGCCATTTCTGCTAATTCTATTAGAAATTAGAAGACACATTTTAACTTGTTCATGGCCCAATACACGTTGTTACTGTTTTCCTGTTATATAACACACTGGTAAAAAATAAATGTAGCAACATTAAAAGCATGTTCACTTCTACCGCTGCGCAATAGTATATTTGCTAGAGTTCGCACAAGAGGAAAGAGTGTTGACGCAGTATGTAAACTGGATTTGAATAGAAACAAAATTAATATGTAAACATTGCATATTTCCTAAATGTTGACAGCATACTTGAAATTTTATGGAGGGTCTGGATTATAACACTCGTCTTCATACATCGACGATCTGTCTTTTGTGTTCGGTTATATCTTTGTGAGTGGGTATGGAATTGAAGGAGAGGTAACAAAAGTAATGGTGATGGTATTGAGCGTTATTTTATCGTACACAAGATTAATTTTGGTTGTGGTAATTATGTTGGGTATTTTTATCATAAACAAGATTGAATTAGGTTGTGGTAATTATGTTCGGTATTTTTATCGTACACAAGATTAAGTTAGGTTGTGGTAATTATGTTCGGTATTTTTATTGTACACAAGATTATTTTGGTTGCGGAAATTATGTTCGGTATTTTTTATCGTACACAATATTAGGTTAGATTGTGGTAATTATCTTCGGTATTTTTAACGTATACAAGATTAAGTTAGGTTGTGGTAATTATGTTCGATATTTTTATAGTACACAATATAAAGTTTGGTTGTGGTAATTATGTTCGATATTTTTATAGTACACAAGATTAAGTAAGGTTGTGGTAATTATGTTCGGTAGTTTTATCGTACACAAGATTTAGTTAGGTTGTGGTAATTATGTTCAGTATTTTTATCGTACTCAAGATTAAGATAGGTTGTGGTAATTATGTTCGATATTTTTATAGTACACAATATAAAGTTTGGTTGTGGTAATTATGTTCGGTATTTTTATCGTACTCAAGATTAACATAGGTTGTGGTAATTATGTTCGGTATTTCTCATCGTACACAAGATTAATTTTGCTTGTGGTAATTATGTTAGGTAGTTTTATCGCACTCAAGATTAAGTTAGGTTGTGGTAATTATGTTCGGTATTTTTATCGTACACAATATTAAGTTAGGTTGTGGTAATTATGTTCGGTAGTTTTATCGTACACAAGATTAAGTTTGGTTGTGGTAATTATGTTCGGGAGTTTTATTGTTCACAAGATTAAGATAGGTTATGGTAATTGTGTTAGGTAGTTTCATCTTCCTCTCTCGATCACATATGTATGAACTAAATTCCATGAATGAACATCTCATGCCACAGTCTTGCTATTAACTATTTTCATTCATAATATTCGAGAGCAGATTATAGAACCACGGGCTACCCAATAGAGAGCTCGCCTTCATATTTACTATCCATGCAACTCCTGAGTTATATATATATATATATATATATATATATATATATATATATATATATATATATATATATATATATATATATAGAGAGAGAGAGAGAGAGAGAGAGAGAGAGAGAGAGAGAGAGAGAGTATAACGGTACCAATTGTACATCCCAGGTGGGCGGAACTTAAGGTGTAGGGAACATTGCATTCAGAAATAAATAACAAAACTAGCTGTGAATGGTGCATTATGTAAGAGTTGTACTTTCTGTTAGGCTTTAAAAAAAGTTGAGCGTCTTGGCAACATGTGAGATTATTTTAATTCATATCTACATCACATTCTGTATTTTTTAAGATTTTGTTTTAAAACGGTGGTACTCATTACTAAAAATGTGTCCGGTGTTACTATATAATTTTTTCCCCTGTCTAGTTCCAGCATAATTATCTCACTTAAATACAATGGTGTACCTATTTTCGTTCTTATCAAAATGACAACCTAACATTGTTCTCTGTGACAGTGTGTGACAGGCATGCTGAGGTAGGATAGAAAGAAGATTTATTTCACAAAACAGTAGTATTACGGTTTATGGAAAAATCAATGGTACCGTGATATCTATCTATCTATCTATCTATCTATCTATCTATCTATCTATCTATCTATCTATCTATCTATCTATCTATCTATCTATCTATCTATCTATCTATCTATCTATCTATCTATCTGTGTGTGTGTGTGCGTGTGTTACACGATCTACTAAAACTAAAATGTGCAATCACGTCTAACATGATGTTTTCTAGTTTTTATGTTCATCATATACCTTTCATATAACAGCCCTATGTCCTTCTTTGTGATCGAGTGTTATGTATTTAGAAGTATTACTAGTAGGGTATATACGAAAACAAAACACATAGTTCAAAAACTAAGTACCAAAAATGCCCTAATTCTAATTTTACACTTTTTTCAAGGTTGTTTGTAACAAAAAACTGACAAAGAAGTTGACTTAAATTATTCACCACACAACCTCACTACGTCCCAATTTTTTATCCTGAGGCTTGCACTCTTAATCGAGTCCTCATATTACAGTTACAACATTTTGCGCCTGTAAATTGCTATGCAATATATTCGAGTATTATTATGTTATGTAACAGTCAGTATTGTACCTCGGAGAGAAGGATTTGTTCTTTTGAATCTAAAGTTGAAAATTATTCTAACAACACTTTGTGAATTGAACACTGCTGATATATTCATAACTGAAATAATTATTTAAAACTAGCCTATTAAACTCGCTGAGTATCACTAGTCTACCTTAGTCACAAGATGTACATAATTCTATCTGGACTTACACTTTCAGCGATTCTTGGATTACTGATTGTTACTTTGTTTGCAATCCTATTCTTGAGACAACGCAATCAAGCCAAAATGCCCCCTGGGCCCGCCTGGATCCCTCTCGTGGGTAATATAAGTGAGCTGAACAGTGACCCAGACTTAAGAATATCCCTAAGACGACTACAGAAGAAATATGGCAACATCTACAAATTGTACCTTGGACCCTGTCCGACCATCATCGTATGTGGTTATGAAGCCATAAGAGAGATTTTCATCAAACGTGGGGTAGAATTTTCTGACAGGCCAGCTGCCATGCTTGGGGCAATTATTCTTAATGGCGCAAAAGGTCTCTCTCTCTCTCTCTCTCTCTCTCTCTCTCTCTCTCTCTCTCTCTCTCTCTCTCTCTCTCTCTCTCTCTCTCTCTCTCTCTCTCTCCTATTTGTCTTCTTCCACTGGTCTCTCTCTCTCTCTCTCTCTCTCTCTCTCTCTCTCTCTCTCTCTCTCTCTCTCTCTCTCTCTCTCTCTCTCTCTCTCTCTCTCTCTCTCTCTCTCTCTCTCTCTCCTATTTGTCTTCTTCCACTGGATTTGGTATTTCGCGACCAACACTGTTTTGATAAACCTCAAGATCTCTTTGGTATGAAACATGAAGTAGCAGGATTTCATCTCCGTTTTGTCTGCTATCCACGGCTGCATCATTTCCCATACGTTTGGTTTTGAACCCAAGGCATATGCTTCTTATAGCTAACCACATCTGACCTACGCTTCAGATTCTTAGTCTGTGTGGGTTTATACTGTTAAAAGAATCAAGTTATTATTCATACTCTGCACAAATGTCATCTTCATTATTTACTTCATTTACCGCAAATGTAATATAGTTAGATATTTGTCAAACTATCGTCTTAAGAAACTTTGCTTCATATTAAATTATCCTGCTGAATGTGCATCGAAAACATCTCATATATAAAAGGATTGTGCCCAATAATGCTGAAAAAAATTCTATGTGATTTCGACTTATTACAACAACGTAAAAACGAAAACCGATTTACGCTATCAGCTGATTATAAATTCATGAAATGTATCCAACAGGGAATGTTAAAGTCGCTGGCAACAGTCACGGATGATCAAGTAGAATATTATGAACTTTCGTATAAGGCAATTAAGGGAACATTTTGAGAATATGAATGAAAATGACAGTGATAACGAAAATGAGGGACCATTGGCTGTTGTAATGGCTAAACAAAACCACTGTGAAAACTAATATATTCTGCATAGTAATATATATATATATATATATATATATATATATATATATATATATATATATATATATATATGGTAAACATGGTAATTTTGTTTAGTACCAATCTAATTTATAATTTTAATATAATCTTTATACTGGTGATAATGCATCTCTCATGGAACAGGGGTATTTAAATTGGTGCCCATGTCAAGTCATCATTATATTTAAACATGTAGTTACAGACGACTTTAAATGAAAATAATGACAAAGAGTAATTAGCATTGTCTTAGTGACTTGACGAGTCCCAAATAGAAAATTATTACACGGTATGAAAGCCTTAACGAGTACGCAATAGAAAATTATTACACGGTATGAAAGCCTTAACGAGTACCCAATAGAAAATTATTACAGGGTATAAAAGCCTTAACGAGTACCCAATAGAAAATTATTACACGGTATGAAAGCCTTAACGAGTAACAATTGAAAACTATTGGACGATTTGAGAGTCCTGACAAATACAACAATGAGAAATGTATTGGATGATTTTCAAGAAGCAAACAGATAAGCATTAAACGAGTTACGCGTTTTATGGACGAAAAGATAAAAATTCTTTGACGAGTTTTATTTTTTGCATCTCATTTGCATTATTTTTTATCATATGAATAAATGAAACGATATCTCAGCAATGAAACAAACGATAATGCGACCAGGTGAATTTAGGTAGAATCACACATAGCAGACTCAAGGTCTTCACGTATTGGACTCAAATCCTTCACGATGCAAAATGTCTTGGGTTTCAGAGTTCACGTCATCATGTTGCGGAAAAATCGTTTTTGATATTGCGTACGGACACACACACACACACACATACATATATATATATATATATATATATATATATATATATATATATATATATATATATATATATAATTTTCGCATAGGCACATTCAGAACTCATGTTTGCTTCTTTACATTTATTCCATTCCCTTTTACGTGATTAACACATATTGTCACATGCAGTATACAGTATAAAATGGAATTCACACCAAATAGAAATACATGAATGTTGCCGGCATATGAATTGAACATATATCGAAAACTAGATCAAAGATGCAAGATTTAATGGGTATTAAATAAAGATATATAATTACATGTGATTTTACAAAACTGTATTTATTGCAATAAAATATATAATTTATTTGAACAATAGACATGTAAAATATTTTATATTAAATGTTCCAGAACTAGTATGAAGATATTAAATTCCTATGCTTAAGCCAACCTTTCACTTTTGTCTCTTTTCATTACCAGTATTTCTTGAGGACGATTTCATAAAAATGACCAAAAATATTATTTAGCAAGAATGGACTTATTATGATCCAATCCAATTCTACAGAAATAAGAAAAGTCACATGGTCAAGCATATTATGGTTTCAGCGCTGCAACTTGGTAACGATATATAATGCAAATGTTGAACCAAAATATATACAATTTCATCCCGAGATATGTATATATAAGAAGATAAATAAATGTGATCATACTATACAAGATACTAATAAAATGTCGAAGTAGATATAGATACCGTGGAAAAAATAGTTCACATCTATTAGTACTTAAATCGGGTCGAGATGACAACTCGGCCGTTTTCCCGCGAAAATCATCTAATTTGGAATCTAAATATGTAAAAAAACAATTTATCTGATATTACAAGTCTACCGAATATATATTTTAGGTATTCACTTAATTTGAGGAGTAAAGCGATAAGTATCTATTATTTTAAAACGTCGTAAATACAACTGGAAATCCGAAGTATTTCACTATATTTAACAAGGATTCAGTCGGTATAAAATAAACTCAAACATCCATTTATTCCATTCTAAATTAAATCACAATAACAATTATTATATGATTTTGTTATAGGTATCACAGCAGTTTCGGGAGACACGTGGAAGAATCAAAGAAAATTTACTCTTCTGACTCTTCGAAATTTTGGATTTGGAAAGTCAACACTCCAAGATAAAATTCACACAGAAATAAAGTTCTTTTTGTCCGAAATAGAAAAAGTCAACCACAAGCCTTTTCAGATGATGGTCCCTATACAGACAAGTGTTGGAAATATTATTTCACATCTTGTTTTCGGTGGCCACTTCAACCACGCAGATGCAAGGTTTAAAACACTGATGGATGGCTTCAATTCATTTATACAGTTCGCCTCAGTTAGATCTCCGGTGATATTCTGGCCCATATTAAGATTTGTTCCAGGAGATTTCTTTGGAGTCAAAACCATTTCTCGAAAAATGCAAGAGGTCAAAGATTTTGTTAATGAACTCATTGAGGAACACCTGAAGAAATTTGATGAAGAAAAAATCGAGGATTTTATCGATGCTTTTATATCAGAAATGAAGAAGGAGGACGACAGAGAAAAGACAAATATTTTTACAAGTAAGGAAATATTTTAACCTTTGACATCTAACCATTTAAGTGCTACCACCAGAAAATGAAAACTACAAAATTGAACCAATAAGCAATCTTCTGTCAATTTGGGTATATGGGCAATGCCATTGATGAATACGGGGCCTTATCAAGAAGAACCAAATCCTTATTGGGTATCAACTCTTTTTAGTAGAAATATTGTCAATTATGAGAATGGGTCCCTTTCAGAAGAGGCATGTCCTCTTTTGATTAGTATGTTTGTTAGGAGATGTTTTGTTATTTATGCAAAATGTGTACGTTTTCAACAGAACTTTCGTATTTGAGCTAGAGTCCTTTATAGGTAGACTATTTTCCTATATAAAGAGGTGGTCTATTCTAGGAGTCACTTTGTCCTTGATGAATAAGGGTACTTGTTTGAGAGGAACATTGTTTTGTCCTTCGAATACGTTTTCCGATCACGTTAGGAATGTAAGTCCAACTACCTCCCGAATTCAGCCCTTTCAAAGACAAAAATTCATCTTTTGTGCTGAAAAAATATATACCAAGGGCAATAATTCTTGCTTACTAATTCCCTTTGCCGTCGACTTATCGCATTAGTTTTAAGTTCTCTACATAAAATTGAAGTATCCATTTACTTGGAGTCCCTAAACCAATACGATATGTGTGCTATCTTCGAAAATCAAGTTTATGGTCTACCTGACAAGTGATATTAACTGTGTAAGCAACACAATCCATGCCTACGATATATCTTTGATTATATACTAAATATTCAGATCATTGTTATTGGAGATAAACGTCGCTTTTCTTTAAAAAATAACTTAGTACAGGAAGTTATTTATCCACTTGGAATTTTCTAAACGTAATGACAACTTTTAGAAAATAAAATATCCTGCATCATGGCTCTATTTACATGTCTTACATTTTATATAAATGTTGATTACCTAACAATTAATCATTCTTTCTTTAACATCCTACGTGGAGTCAGTCAAATTTTATGTTCAGTTTTTAATTTTGGTGATTTTATTTACATAAATAATTCACAGGAATTAATAAGTGCTCATTAATACTGTATTATTAATCTGGAAATCGAGTGAATTCAGTTAAGGACATTTTACATTATATTATTGTCATACACCAATTATTGTCATACATCACCACATTTCAGGTCATTGGCACATTAAGAGTTTCGAGAATATTGGCATATCAACACATTCAATATTTTTATTTATTTGGAACACCACCGGAAGTCAAGTTGAATCTATATATTTTTAGCTGTGGTAGAACTATCAGGACTATGTGTGATTTAATTCATAATACCTTACGTTCTTTCTAAATTTTACATTTGTATTATAGGGAAATTATTTAGTGAATTTTCAAAGTTTCATGGTTTTTGCTATTTACCTTTTTTTAGACAAATTAGACATATTTTCGTTTACATTTCGACCAAGTTTAAGTGAATTTCTTTCACCTACTCCACGCAGTCTCTGCGTTCTGTTGCCGCATAGTGTAAACGGCTTAATTTGAGTAAAGTTACATGCGCATTGTTCTGTACAGCAGGATCGACATATTTAGTTAATTTTGGCCAATTTTTTATGACCGTCTGACTTGTTTTACCTACCCACTTCTAGGATGTCCAATGAGCGTAAGTCGCCACTGTATATTCGAGCATGGTCAAGGGGCCTGTAACTCAAGGTGCATGAGGTTATGAATGACATGAATGAATCGTGCCATCTCAACGAGCCAGTCATCTGTTTGAGCATTGCCGGTTTCTGACTGTGTCGTACAGCCGGACGGCCCTCTTTCCATACCCTTCATTGATTTCATGAGTTCCGTTGTATATCGTCCTGTGCTATGGAACTTTATCGTTCCCAAAGTTTTCGTTAATCTACTACCGTAGGCGCTTCCCTGGCGGTAGCACTGCCTACACTACCGTCGGTACGACGGGTTCCAGTAACCATCGATTTTTTATTTCGAGATGCCGTCGGTACCAATCCAACAACTGCATCTTGGGGATACGGCTAGATATATACTCACAACGTATCCTTTTGGACGGCACCGTGACATCCTTACAGATAATCGTCTATGCCTCTGTACATGCATTATCAGTATGCATTTCTAGACCCGAACCAGGATGACTCACATATCTGAGTTTGAGGATTAACCTGATAGTTTACAATCAGATTCCACCCTGGAGAGGACAGATGATAGACTTAAAGCAGGAAAGGAAATTTGTCGTATATTGTCCAACTCAGAATGTCTACCGTCTCATTATTCTGTCTCAGTCAATAATGGCGATGAGGAAGTCATCCCCATCTTTTACCTCCTTCTGCAGTCTGAATATATCACGAAAGTTGCAAAGAGACTTTATGCAAAGAACAAATATACAGGCAATTCCAAAGCCTTTTTTCTAAGAGACAGCCATTGCGTTCTTTGCATCTTCCCTATAGATCCCCAGGCGATGGACATGAAATACGTCGCAGTCGTTATAACCGATCCTACTTAACATAAGATGGATAAGACCATTCTGGGGCACGATTATAAATCTGATCGGCAACATCTTGGCCAAGACTTTGTTGTAATGCTGGAGTCTCCGTCGATTTTCCTGCTGTTAAACAAGGCCGACAATAAACCCCTTAGTAAGTCAACGACTAAACAATTAAAGTTTTTAAACCGGACTGTTTCCGTTAACCTGAATCTTATTCGAAGGGATAAGTGAATGTGATTTACCTCGCTGAAGCCTCATCAGACCCTGACCCTGCAAACCACTTCCTTCAGAGATCCTCCCCGATTCAGAGGCAGAATAGATTAAGTACGGAGGCAAACAGCCCAGGGACCACCCCTCCATCGCATTACGCAACAGTCGCCTTACAAATCATCTCCTACTCACCCTCAGACACGTTATGACAGGACGTTCTTGATCGTCTGCTTCTAACACATACATCAACAACGATCTAGTCCAGTATAAGGAGAAAATCTGTAGATCAGTCCTTAGGCAATCGTCTCTTGGGCGTTGGAAGCAAAATATATCTATACCCAAGACCACGCTATATTGCAGTTGTTCCCAGTGGGTATTTGTGTCTAATTTTGCGAACTCTCTTCCATATTGTCTTCTCCGACATCCTGACGCAAATACGGATACATTTTAACAAGAGGAGATCAGAGGTTATCGAAAAGCAGACGTGGGTGATTGTATGGAATGCGCTATCTCCGTGGATTTACTCCAGGCCTTTTCTAGCCAAGGGCAAACTCATACAAGTAATCGACCTCAGTAATCAGTTCATACTTCAAGACTGAGATCGATTAGAAAGGCCATTCCGTTTATCAGCCCATCCTAACGAATTTGTAATCAGTCTATATCTGCTATATGTCCGTCCTTACGAAATTCCATGTAGTTAGCTTACGTAAGAACTTCTCAATTCCGTCGTCTCCCTATTCTATTTCTATTTTCGTCTCGCCAAAGTGAATAAACGTCGTTTGTTTTTGTGACCTTCATTTTGGATTTGTTCCTAGTTATTGTAATGCATTTACCATCAAAATTCGTTCTGGAAACAAAGGCTGGTCGCCAATGCACCTGCGCAGTTTATCTTATTCAATGTCCTGAACATAGGCAACTTTGAACCGTTTCCAGGTGCATTCTATTGTTTGTTCCGAAAAAGGAATTATTTTTGCGTTTATCAAATATTTTTTTCAGACTGGTCCATAACCGCGGTACACATGTATGCATTCATTTGTATATACGGTGCCAATCATGGGGTCTTTCAAAATGCAACATTCAGTGGTATTTGCATCTACACATACACAATCGGAGATATGCCTGAAGGTTTAGTATGTGTTTTACATGGCTGCTACTACCGGTATTATTTAAAATCCCGCACTGATAGAGGGATAATCAATCTTTCAGACAGCGTTTCTGGGACAGTGGATAGTTATTGCAGATGATGTGAAGATGTTCAAAGGTCACCATAAATAATGCATCCAATGTCGCTATTTTTATGATGCTCTCGTATTAATTTTCGATGAGTAAGAGTGATCATTCCATTCAAATTAAATAATAAGCAAGGTATGCAGTATCGCCTACAAATTGCATGGATCATATCAGTCTACTAGTAAATTGTCAGGTACAGTGAAACAGTATATCGTCATCGAAATTCCATTGCGAATTCCACGTTTGACAGAAAATGTTAGTAAATGCTGTTAGTAACTTCAGCTCGACGCACATCTTATTTAGCAACGCGTACTTAATCATTCCCGGTGAAGAAAGGTGTGTGCTGGGTAAAGCTTGTACTCGTGAAGTCTTCTAATCTAATGATTAATCGCTGGTATGAGTATCTCAAAGCAACTTTGGCTTGCATTCCTTTTCGTATGATTTGAGCATAACGTTATGCGTTAACTTTAGGATGCTTTGCCCAAGGTTCCCAGCAAAAATCTAAATTTGTGGTCATCATACTTCTAATGTTCTGTTTGTATCTTTCAGGGGATTATTTAGCTGCTATAGTAATGGACCTTTTCATAGCGGGAACGGAGACTACATCAACCACAATCACATGGGCTTCATTCTACTTGGCAACAAGACCTGAAGTACAAAATCGGATTTTTGATGAAATTAAAACAAATGTTGGGATGGAGAGACTCCCATCAATGCAGGATAAGGAGTGCCTGGTTTATACCGAGGCATTCATAATGGAAGTCTTAAGAATGTCAAGCATATCCATTTTAAGCATACCACACGCTCCAGTTACGGATGTTTTCATTAGAGGTTACCACATACCCAAAAGCATGCGAATGTTGCCAGACATCCACTCTGTTCTGTCGGATCCTAAAGTGTGGGGTGATCCTGAGAACTTCAGACCGGAGAGATTTGTCAGTGAGGAGGGAAAACTACTGAAGCCGAATGAATTCATACCGTTCTTCACTGGTAAGGATTGCCTAAACCTTATATTTCCAATTCCACTTCATCTTCTTTCTCCTTCGCGAACGAAGTGATTGAGTTGGAAATCATGTACGATAATGATTCCACCAAAATATGAAATGTAATGATGTTAGCAACAAAATTAAATTTTACATACGATTCTTGCTGTTAAGGGAAACAACAGTCCTTCTTTGAAAATCAGATAAAGATGCACATTTGCAAACTTCTGCTACATCAGTCAAAATAAATAATTATGTTGGATAAAATTCGCATACGTATTTTATAACGACAGACATTTTTGTAAAGTCAGTCAGGTACAAATACAAATTTGGTGAAAACTTTAACTACCTTCAGTAGAAACGATGTGTTGTTGGCAAATCTGTCTCAATCAATGTTGGATCGATTTAGAATGCGTACGAGTTATAATTTTCGAACAGACACAACATACACACACGCACACAAATACACACAAATACACAAGCACAGACACACACACACACACATATATATATATATATATATATATATATATATATATATATATATATATATATATATATATATATATATATATATATATGATAATGAATCGTATATCAATATATGTCAAAGTGAAAATGTCAAAAGTGAAAATGTGAAAATGAAAAGTGAAAAATGTGAAAGTGAACCGTATATCAATAGATGTAAGAGTGAACCGTTTATCAATTCTGACCAGCCAGATTATTCACCCTTTCTCAAATTCCAGGGAGAAGAAACTGTCTGGGAGAGTCCTTGGCAAAAATGGAGTTGCTTCTGTTCCTCAGCGCCCTTGTCCAGAGATTTGAGCTGATGCCAAGCCAAGGAGAGATACTAGACATTAGAGATGTGGATGGAATCTTCGGCCTTACTCATGCACCTAAACCGTTCAACATTCGGGCTATTCCTAGACATGATAAAGCATGATCAGTAACTTGTATAGAAATTTGATACGATTATGTGTCTGTTACCAGGCATGTTGATTTTTATGTACAATGATATACAGATTTTTGTATTGTTCTTCATTCCATGCTGTTGTGTGTGCGTCCATCCTTCCGCCAGCCACACTTTGACTGGGAACAAGTTTCGCAGTTAAAAGAAAACATTTTATAAAATATATATGATTTTATGTATTGAGATATTCACTTAAGCCAATTGATTTGATCGGATAATTTTTTTCGCAGCTTACTCCTTTTCTACAACAAACTACAATGTGAGACCAATAAATCCTTTTCTGTTCCTTAGTTTATATCAGAAGGAAGACAAAAGAAAATGGGCATTAAAACTTAAATTTATTTGTGGAATGAGCAAAATATATTGCTGATTCCTGAGATACATAAAGCATAATTTATGATTCCTAAAGCAATTGAATATACGTTTTGTTTTAAAACGACTCAAAATTCCCAGATTAAGCTCTGCCGAAGCATTTAATGGTCGAGGCATGGAATATAATACGTTCAAGATTTAGTTGTGATGGGTCAGTTTGGTTCAAAGTTTCTCCTTAACCAGCAAAAGTTGGAACCCTAATACGTATACCACACTGGAAATATGAGCAGTACTTGAATGTACCTTATTGACGTATCTAAATGATAAATATGCCTCATGCTACGCTTCCTAACGTTCAAGTGGCTGAGATTACTTTCCGCCGTTGTGAACGTCATTTAAACACATTAAAGAGATAGACGGTCACCATCATTAGTTGGATCACTTAAGATTACTAAATTTATCCATGAGATCTTGAATAGCAATGTCTAATCTTGGTTCACCGAACAGCTTTATTACATGGCAATCAGCTGTTCCTGTAATGACAACAATTTTACGAGTTTGATTCAATGCACAAATATAGCGACATCAAAGCAGCCAGTACACATTTTATTTCTTAAATAATTTAAGTACACATTGTCATTTGCATGAAACGCTTATGGGATGGTCTGTTGTCCTCCGTTATCCTTCCGCCGTTTGGCACTGATTTTTGTTATCGCTACGCGTCCTAAACTTCTTGCAGGATTGCTTTGAAAGGTACAATTCACATTCAGATTCATGAACCAGGTGGTTCTAAGTGAGAATGGTGCCATCTTATGATGTATAATTACTCATGAATGCTTATTGTCCCTTTCCAAACAATTTTTTCTATTTCAGATAAAAGTCGTGGTTTTGAAATCAGTATTCAAATAATTTTGTTGACGATCCTGTTGATTGTTTTCCATGTAAAATGTTATGCATCGGGAAAGGAATAAATTGCAACGAGGATTCAACTTACAAATACGATTAGAGAAAATTTTCCAGGCATTCATTACCTTTGAAAATCTCAAAGCTTTTATTTCTTTGATACTGTTATATAATTAGCTCCACCATTTATGTAATCAAGTGTGGCCTATCTTGTTCTACGAACGGTGTTTAGCCCACAATTACGATTGTTAAAACAAAGGATCTATACAAAACAATGTCATTCACCATCAATGCTTCTTTTCTCTTCATGGTTACACCACTCGTTTTGCACTAACAATCACTTGAAAAAGAGGATTCTTTTTCAAAAAGTAAATGATGAACATTTGGATTTCATAAGACAAGTGTTTTATTATTCAATATTTACTTAACTACACACTACCTGTTTGCATACTGTACCTTTATTGCATCTTTTGTACTTGACTGCAAATTTTTTTTTGTAATACATGTCATTCAAATACGTTTCCCTGCTGTTGTACTGACTGTTTTTCACGTCAGATTTAACATCCATATTCAGCAAACATATCAGTTAGACATGTGCATAATATAAAATACACTTTGCAGGTAAGAAGAAGGCAAACTACTTTCTGCCCTAATATTATATATGTGTCGCAACAAGTGATGAAATGTATGTTAAAAAACGTTTATACGTGAATCTATGTTAAGGCGAATTTTTATCACGCTAAGAAAACGAATTATGTTGCATCGACGAGAAATGCAATAGAACATCATTTGTACAATCGGCTTCATTGAAATACGTACACTTTTTATTCAATAAATGCTACCATTGAGACGCTTTAACTCCCAAAGCGAGAAAAGATTTCTAGTAGAAAATTATTCTAAAGAAAATATCTCCCCTTCTCCTATCGTCTTCATATAGATTTATATAATTTGAACCATTTGCCTGTACATATAGGGTGTATTTTATATATCATTATACTATCAAAGCTTTTTGTCTAAGTAGTTTGCAATGTACCCAATATTTTTGTTTTTCAACCAACATTTTACAGATCTACTTTCCTTCAACAACTGAAGTGTTTATTCAGACTTTTTTATAATATTTCCTTGAAATCATCTTGTACATATCCCGAATTTTTTACTCTATAAGCAAATGAGTATTTTTAAAAGATGTCCCTCACTATCAAGACATGTTTACATATGGATGCATGTAAGCACTGTATATTGCTAAACTGTTATTAACGTGAATAGCATAGAAGCTTTTACCTATGTATGCTTTAAAGCGGAAATCTATGTATTGGTTGGTTGTCTAATGTGTGTAGATTCTATTGTAATAGGCAGACTATACTAATAAACGTTCTTTAAATTTGTCATGGTGTTGTACATTTTCCACGGCGTAATTTTTACAAACGATGGATTAACATTCGTATAATCCCAGGATAATGCTTTATTTTGCAACAGTCAGTTTAATTTTATTTGAAAACTCCAGTGTCAACTTTATACTGATAAATTATCTGTTGGCGTTATCAACAAATAATCAAGACATCCATCTACAACATGATGACGATAATATTACTTATGCAGTATGAAATGACAAGTAATCACGTTCGTGGGATCAAGCTGGCACGTTGGATAAGAGTAGTTAGTGGGGATATCGTGGGGCATATGAAACATATAAGAGAATCCAGGTGGTTGTACCCTGGTTGTACATGAATGGGACTGTATAGAAAAAATTGGAATTTAACAGGAGTGACGTCACGGTACTGGACACTGAGGAAACAAGGACAACAATGTTGCAAGTAGCTGACTTCAATCCGGCGGAACAATGTGGCAAGGGGCTGACCTGAATACGCGTTACTCTATGGACAAATAAAGACAGTTATAGTGACGTGGTTAGAGACAGGGTTACAGACAGAAGGAGACCGGGTTAAAGACATAGACAGGGACATAGAGAAGGATAGATTTATGGACGTTAATTTATTACAAAAAACATCGACTAAAATTTTATTTAGGCAAGAAATAATAGGGTTACATGAATAATTATCAGGTCAATGAACTCATACCAACGGATGATAATAAAGCTAATATTAGTTGCTTACACCAACGAAATAAAAATAAAATTAAAACACGAGTCAGTCAGGTTAAAAAGAACGGAGCTAAATCTTGGACAATGCCATATCCAGTCAATAATGTTCCATGATACTAACATGTAATGGAATCTTAAAAAAAAATTAAAACTAAGAGATTATTAAATTAAACATACAATGGGGAGAAAAATATTCCTACGGTTTTTGTGTTGAATATTTCGAATCCCCAGTTTTCTGCCCATTTTTCAACCGAATTTAGGCTTAGTTGTTGTTATTTAATGGTGTTTTTGATTTCTGGATTTCCTGACTTCCAGATTCCACTGTCGTCTGTCAATTGCAGCAGATCCATTTAGTAGTTGGTGATACATTTACAGAGCTTATTAACCATGATGTTGAATAACGTGAGACTAAGTACGCTTCCTTGAGGTGTGCCATTATTCATTGTATAGGTGTCGGAGTATTTAACTCCTACTCTGATTTTGATTTGTCTCCATGTTAGAAAGTTTGAGATCCGTCAATGCATTCTATCTGTTATACCGTATTGATCGACTTTTGTATCAGACTAAGTCCAAAACTTTTTCTAGGTCACAAATATTGAAATCAATTGTCTGTCTCTTGACAGTGTTGCATTGAGGGCAATTTTAATGATTGAGGGCAATTTTGATATTAGCATTGGATCTTACTAATTGGACTGGTGTTGATTATTTGGTTCTGAATACACTTTGATTTTTAGTAAGTAATTGAGCTTTTTTCTAGATGGAGTTTAAGTCTGTTGTATGCAGTTGTATCCAATATTTTGCAGATGACATTTGTCAGGGAGATTGGTCGGTATGAGTTATGGTTAATTGGGTAATTTCCTGGAAATAGCTATTACTATGGCTTCTTTCCATGGAGTTGGGATATTTCCGGTTTGCCATATTTGATTCATTAGGTCAACTATAGTGGCTTCCATATTTTTTAAAAGGTGTTTATATATGTCATGACCTAAGTTATCTTTCCCTGGAGATGTCATTTCGTCATGTAATGCTTTTCTCCATTCGTTTATATTGAATAGGTGGTTGAGTGATGATCCATTACTATTATTAAATTGATCTTTAAATAAGTAAGGGAATTCATTTTCTAGCTTTTATTTTTTTTCTAGACATATTTTATTGTAGTTGGTGTTATTACTTAAATTTGCAAAGTGTTTCGCTAGTTCTGCCTTTTCTTTATTATTGTTTGCTCTTGGTATTTTGGCAAAATAAATCTGATAATGGAGTTTTATAGGGACAAGCACATACTAATACACACAAACAAATACACATACGTTCGTGAAAGCACACGCACAAAAATAAAAATACACAACGTACGTGCACGCACACAAGCAAAAATACACATGTGCGCTCACGCAAGCAATCGAAAATACGCACACTTTCATAATTATTACGTAATGCAGGGAAAAGGGGTATTGTTGTGGGTACAAATGACGCACACAAACACACACTTATGCGCACGCACACAAACACAAACACAAAATACACACACAAACACACACACGTCGTAGCACGCACACAAACACAAAAAAGTAAACACGCACACACAAACACACGCACACACAAACTAATACCCCTTTAACCCATCATTACATGGCGTCAGTGTATGCTATGCGTGTATGAAAATTGATCTAAAGCGTTTAGAAAAAAAATCAAGAAATAACAATGATGGGTGAGCATACTGACAAATATTTTCTGCCCAAAGTGCATACGTGTAGGAAAACATTCCTTCCATTTCAATTCAAAATAAAACATGATGTAGTGGGATGTAGAGACAGGTCAAAGGGAATATATTCCTGCAGTGACAATACAATACTATATTACATCATTTTTATACAAATTAAAACCAAGAGACTCCCATGCTTTGTTTCTGGCATATTCTCTTTTTTATAATTTACAATACAATTTCACATCACATCATTTCTCATTTGTGGGTATAGGCCAACATTTTGATTCAATTGTCATATTTTCCATTTCCGTCTCTTCACTGGCATAAGTTCTTCCTCATCATCACTTTCTTCTAAACCCCTCTCCACATTCCCCTCTTGTTTTCTTCTCTTCTTTCATAGGACACTCTGAAGCCCACTGTCCTTTCTCCTGACAACGATAACAGACATCTTGACTTTTGTCTCTCTTTATTGGACGACGCGGACAAGTTGGAGACAAATGTCCATGTACCTTACAGATAAAGCAATCTTCACCAGGACTTGTACATTTTTCTATGACTGGTCAAATTATAGACCAGTAGGGAAAGTTTTGTTAACACTCTCGCTTGTGAATTATGCTTTCGTATGACTCGTAGCAAATCTTTGATCAAAATGTCTATCTGTGTTGAGTCTTCAATCGACTTGACTGTTTGAGAACTGAATTAAAACGCTAAAGACTCTAAGACACTAAACTTATATTGTGACCCGATGCTTGAAAAACCCAATCAAAAAAAGTTGTAATTAAAATGAAACGGTTTCAGTGAAAACTAGGAAAAGTAAGAGGCAACATTATTCCATCTCGCCTCACACACTCACACACACACACACACACACACACACACACACACACACACAGGAGCTGAAGTGTTAGTTCTGTATCAATTTAAAGACATGAGCGAGCCTGAACCAATGTCATCCATTTCTGTCACAAAACCAAGAGAGCCCTGAATCAGCTCAACAAAAATTCGTTTGTCCCATAAAATTTTTGTGACATTTGAAACACACAAAAACGCACTTTTAGAACATTGAGAACGAAGGCTTACACCTACACTGTGAGATGTAAAGAGTTCAAATAGTGTGTTAAACTTAGTCCAAGTTTATAATCAAGATTAAATGACAACACTTTTCCAAGCAGAAAGCAGCCACAAAGCGACAACGACGACCTTTGTCACACAATACTTTTTAAAATGTGTTGGTAGATGTTTGCAAAGACGATCTTGAATATAAGATTGTCTTGTATCCGATACCATTTGCATTACAGATTGATAATACTAAACGACCGAAAGAAAACAAACGTTGGTAAATCTGATAAAATGACAGAATTAACATGACAAGCGAAGAAAGAAATTCGTTTGGTATCTGACAAAGGTGTTTTTACAATCTAGTGGCCCGAATGTGACTTCAGAAAAAATTAGATCGATGAAATACACCTACACGGTAAAATTCAACAGTTTTGGTACAAACGAAATGTGTGTTAACGAAGCTAACACATACAGACATACACGCAAACATACACACACACATACACACACATGTTACTGCATTGGGTGACAATAAGTCTGGAGACTAATGTTTTGAGAGATGGACAGACAAAATTAGCATTACATTGCGCTTGAGAAAGAAATAAAAAATTGTAAAAAAGGAAAACTGTATGTAAAAACGCCAGTTTTGGTTATTATTTTTTGTGGTATTAAAGGACAAAGATAATGATGACAAACATACATTTGATTTGAAAAATGTTCATTGTTTTCTTTCATTAAAAGGTAATGTGACATTTGTGTCGATTGGCTTTTTAACATTTGCTTTATTGTACGAATGTAAGAGATGTCCCGTGTTTCGCAGCACACGATACACAGAATGTTGCAAAGTTTTCAGAAATATAAGGCCGGTAAAAATATAAAAGGCGGCAGCAAAATGCGCCTTGTTCTATCGGCACTCTGAACTGATAAAAAATATGTCGAACATTCTTATACTTTTTCTGAACGCATGTTTTATTTTAAGAATTCATGGGTAACCATAGGTAGTGTTAAACATTGAAAGGTCACTCGCGTCTTTCTTGAAAAAGCAGTGTGCTCCTTTCCTTTCTAAGAAACGATAAATCTAGTTTTAGAAAAAAATATGTGACACACTGCAAGAGAGTGAATTTTATTCATGCTGTAAAAATATCACGACACTTTCGTTCGTTTTTATGGCATAATTTCCTTAAGAAAGAATCAAAGAAATACACATTCTACTTAGATAATCAAATCCATATTAAGCACATCATTATAGAATACCACAAGAGTGAACTGAAGACGTAGACTACAAAACATTTATCCTTTTTTGATAAAGTGAATGTAAAGTTCTCACAGAATAGTTCATCAAATAGCTGTGATGTATTTAGGCATAAGATTGGCACAATTTCCGTTGGATCGACCAGGGTACGAATGTTTGTGCATTTATTTTATTTTAATTTTATTTTATTTTATTTTGTAAATTGTCTAGCGGTGAGACATATCAACACGCGGTCTATGCCGTCATTGTGTGAAGAGCTACTGAAGTCAATTCGAAGCGAAACGCGGTAAGAAAACACGTCTATCCAATGAAACCTTTTTTGATGAGTAATGCATTGTCTTGTTCGAAAGTAGTTTGGCAAACTAATGCCTATACTCTTACGTTGTTTCCGTTGTATTGTACACAGAATTAAATGCGAACTTACAATCCCCCTTTTGTGCATTGTACCATTTTTACCACATCAAATAATGGACAAACACAGTATTGATTCGCGTTTTGAAGCTTGCAAATCTTACTTTTTATCTCACATAAACATTTTGACATAAATACTCACTCAAATCTAGTGACATCAGTGTAGTTGCTGTCACTCAGTTGGGAAACTCAAGGTGTTCCCCATGGACCTTCATCCTGCACAAAAATTAAAAGATTCATTTTGGTGTCACCCCCTTCTGATGGTGTCATTCCCTGCGGTCCGCACACAAACACACCCAGTGTCGCCACTGCTCACATCTGATCTCCACACGTTTTTAAAATAGCTTACTAATCTCAAATATTGATGACTAATCTTTTAGCCTAAAATTTATTCCTCTGAGATAATTCATTCTTCAATTCTTCTTCTTTCATATTTGTTTCAAATTTCCACTTCCTTAGCAATATGTTAATCGTCTCTCTCAGTCTTACTAAATCCTCATTACTTAATCATTCCGTCATTGATTTCCATTGCCAGATGTAAATCCATATGGCTCACCTATTTTTCACCTTCTTCTCTGTCGCAGATAACTCTTCCAACTTTGCAACGGTATATGTCAACTTGTATAGTTGTTCCATGCATTTCTCTAAAAATCCAATTGAAAATGGAATACCTCAGGACAGTGTAATAAGACCAACCTTATTTAACATAATTTTCAATGACCTAAAACTGTCGTTAGTCTTGTCGTGCGTGTAATCTGGAACGCTGGCAACCACACCAGTAAAGCTCTCGTGAACGGATTGCAGATGGGACTCAACGCCATAGGAAAATGGGCTCATAATTGGGGCTTTCAAATATCACCAGGCAAATCAATAAGCGTTATGTTCTCTCCAGTAAACAAAAGACCCATAAAACCTCCTAAACGTTTCTTAAACAACTCCTAGGGATGTAATTTTTATATGCAACCATAAAGCTTAGCTAATAACTGTGGAAATGGATGTGAACTTCTTGAGGTGCCTTAAAGGAACCCATTGGAGGCGGATCAGTCCACTCTACTAATGCCTTGTAGGACACTAATCTTATTAAAGAAAACTGATAATGGGTGCCAAGTTTGTGTCTCAGCTGGCCGCCTCCATGCTATACAAAACTGAATCGGATTCAGAACCAAACTTTAGCTGTCTGTACCGGGACTAACAGAAACACCTCTAGGGAGGAGCTACAAAAACTAGTAGTGGAATTGCCCCTCAGTCTTTAAAGGGACGAACTAATAATGTGATACGCGACTGGATTATCAATATGCGAAAATTCGCACCTCACAAAATCTGTCATTGAAAAATGCAAGAAATCCATTAGGCACAAACTGGCCCCCATTTAAACCTGGGGGAGCTAATTATAAGACCTTCAAAGGGAACTCGAACTACCGGATCTCCTAGCAGATAGTATAAAATACCCGAACCCAGAAAAATAGAAGTGTAATATTCCAAAACTAAACTTCAATTCCTTCAAATATGGCTATAAACAGAACCAATGCCTATAACTAAGGGTCAGATTTCATGAAATATGCAATGGTTACACCAGTATGTATAAAGACGGCTAAGAAACCTCTAGCCCCGAACAATTTCACCAACATCGATGATACCTGGATAGGGCATCACGTGGAAGACTCGAATACCCTAAAAACGGGTATTATTCTCGACTCCCTCAGAGTGCTGCAATCCATGGAATCAGGAAACACCTCTAGGAAGGGAAATATGCTTACAATATACTACTCCAACTCATGACCCTGGAAAAGCAACATATCACTATAGAATTTAGCCGACCAGGAAGTAAAGCCAGATTAAGTGAATCCACAACTCAACAATTCAGTTACAGCGTTCAATAACTATACAGTTTAATCAGGAAACATATGAATGACAAATGGCAGAGAAAATTGGATGACAGCCCTAAGGGCCGAAAATTATTCCTATTCCAAAAAAAAAGTTGGCAGAAAGTATCCTCCTGTGTTACCAAATCCACACGATTTTAAAGCCATTACAAGACTTAAAACGGAGAAAACACTTATATTAAGTAGGTTTGGCAAATATCTGGCTAGGGCACAAAAAGGTCATAAACTGCCCACACTGCCCCACACCAGAAACATAACAATATGTAATAATTGAATGCCCGAACAACGGCGTCGATTCCAGGGCAAACAAAAGAGCATACAAGTTCTAACAACATATCCAGAAATGATGTTACCAGAAAACCGAAACATCAACTCCACAAAAAAAAAATATCATGGACTTTATTTCCGCCAATGGGAAAGAGGAAAATATAATCCGTAGCTACCAAGATATTACGTAACTGCATCAGTCGACATTGTACACTTCACCAACCGTGTCACAGCAAAATAATTAGACGGAGATGTCGTAAGACCCTACTTTATAGATACGACAATAAATAAAAATGAGGTAAGGGTATATATATATATATATATATATATATATATATATATATATATATATATATATATATATATATATATATATATATATATATATATATATATATATATATATATATATATACTATCTAAAAGCTCCCGCCAGTTGGAAGGGTTTTAAACAAAACATCTATGTGTATAGCACTGACTTAAACAGTAGCTGGAAAAATTTAGCAATCTTATAAATACACCTCACAAACAATGTGCTTTAGGAATAACCCACAACACACACCTAACACTGGCTAGGTATAACCATTTAACCAAAATGCAGGAGTCCCACCTCAGCACCCGAGTCACAACAAAACAATAAGCCAGAGAGGTCGTATGTCTTTGCTTCATATATACGACAACAAATATAAATGTGGCTAGGATATATAAACAATTAAACATTCCGGACGGCTGCAACGCATTAAACCTAAGACTGGCACTGCTTAATCAGTCAATCAAAATGCAAAACTTACGCACATAAACCAACCAGACGATCCTAATCCAACAAAACATATTGCACTTCTTCTTTCTCCATCACGGATATGACGTGGTCCTAAGCCCAGACCATCAGGCCCCGTATCACAAGGTGGTAATGTTTGGTACACTTAAAGCAACTAGCAATATGACCCAACCCAATTGACCACCCCAATAACTGTATTGTATACGGTGGTCATAAGCCTATACCATTAGTACCCGCCGCACATGTCGGTAACCAATTTGACTCACCTGACAATAACAGGAAGGAAATTAAGAACCCTTCAATAAACTAGGTACTAAACGGTGGTTAAAATCCCAAAACCGTCTGGCCCGATCGGAAAAGGTGACAATGATTATAATTTTAGAACTAGTAAAATCTTCATATAGTTAATAATGGCACATAGGTTTTTAATTCAATTCAAAAATGGTAAAAGAATCGACAACTTGGATTTCTGCAAATGAAACCCAAGCAATTGATGCATGCAGAAAAATGTCTAATAGTGGCTCCAGTTTCCCAATCGATGAGTAAATAAGCAAAACGCGTTGCGCACTTTAAATACCCCATATGAGTACTCATACAATCAGAGTAAGGGTAAAATCTTATTGGATGGTGACTCCTTTCCCATCCGTCAAGTTGACGTACGTGTTCGAATGGCCCCACACGTCAAAAATTTAAGATCGGCATTATCACTCTCGCCAATCAACACGGAATAAAACATCGTTTTAAACTTCATGGACTAGATATTTAAATGGCAAGAGGTAGTGGATAGCGTAGTCATGGTGGAAGAAATGTTTATCAGAATAGAGTATGGGGCTTATATCACACACAGATTGAAAATGGAGATTAATAATTTGAAGAAAGGGTAAGAAATATTGAGAGAAAACAAGAAGAAGAGGAAAAGGATGACAATGAGGAAAAAGATCAAAAAAGAAAATGAAAAGATTGAAAAAGAAGAGGAAAATGAGAAAAGTAAAAAAAGAAGGTAGAGGAGAAGGACGATAAAGAGAATGGGAAGAAGAAGAAAAAGAAGAAGAAGAAGAAGAAGAAGAAGAAGAAGAAGAAGAAGAAGAAAAAGAAGAAGAAGAAGAAGAAGAAGAAGAAGAAGAAGAAGAAGAAGAAGAAGAAGAAGAAGAAGAAGAAGAAGAAGAAGAAGAAGATGGAGAAAATGAGAAGAAGAAGAAGAAGAAGAAGAAGAAGAAGAAGAAGAAGAAGAAGAAGAAGAAGAAGAAGAAGAAGAAGAAGAAGAAGAAGAAGAAACGCAAATGTCCTTTTTAGACCACTCCATTACCTCGAAAATATATTTATTATTTACCCTACAAAACCTTTTGCCGAATTTTTGTGTGATATATTTATCTCGATAAATCTGTGTTTATCTATATCTCTAAAAATGTCTCTAACCCTGCCAATAACCACGTCTCAATGTCCCTAATCTCTCTTTGTCCCTAGATTAATGAGTATTCAGTTCAGCCACTTTGCCACACTATTCGGCCCGACTGAGCTGAACCACTTACAACGTTGCTGTCATTGTTTTCACAGAGTCCAGTACCGTTACATCAACTCTGTTCAATTAAAATTGTCCCTATAAGTCCCATCCATGTTCAATTCCTAGAGACGGCTCCAGGGTACAACCCCATATTTTTCCACATGTTTATATGACCCACGTCATCCCCACTCACTACTGATAAGATACACTGATCTCGTCTACTATTCCATTGTGATTGACCTTGTTCTGTGAATTGAGGTATACACTTATCTATTTATTGTGCAATCTTCAACGTGACAAAGAAACTCGGAGCAGTGAAACATGATACTGCACATGTGCATTGACGGCATGCGTGTAGCAGATGACAAGTGGATGGTAACATGAAGTAAGCGATACCATGGTCAACCTGACATTGAAGGATAGTTAAGGCACAATCTAGAACATTGTTGCGACACTTCCTTCGTATGTATTATTTTATGGCATATAATTAGCATCAATATGTCCAAAATATATTAGATATGTTTTGTCTTATTTTTTACTCCGAGGGTATGGAATGCTGCCTTAAAGAAACATGTTATCAAAGTTTCTTTACCGTGCTTCTTGATT
The DNA here is from genome assembly GCA_016746295.1 of Potamilus streckersoni. Classification (NCBI taxonomy): domain Eukaryota; kingdom Metazoa; phylum Mollusca; class Bivalvia; order Unionida; family Unionidae; genus Potamilus; species Potamilus streckersoni. The sequence goes on along the minus strand of JAEAOA010001587.1, from coordinate 192,220 downwards.
ACATTCAAGGAGGTATATTGTGCTTGTAAAGCTAATCAAGGTACCAAATGAAACTTAACTTTAGATTAAAATATTCAGGTCAAATAGTCTTGTCTTGCATGGATATTGCAGGATGGTTAAAAGATATATAATGGAAAATGCATAGCAAGAGTTTAGTAAATGTATAATAAAAATTGATTGTTGTAATTAAAGTTACTTATTGTTCGATTGATTCACATTAAGTGCCTTGCGTACGTGCAAGTTATATCTACATTAATAATCAAATTCAACTTACAATGTCTACTTGAGTGGAACCAATTACTGTAAATGACTGAATCTGAGTATGAATTGAATTCAAAATATTATACTAGAACGACCACCCTTCAAAAGAAAGATATGTATATAAGGGGTGGGAGAGAGAGAAATGAAGATTAGCATTTAAAATAAAGAGGCGAGTAAAATGTTGGTTATATGAACTAATCAGTTTATATGTTCAGCCATTTGTATGTGCATGCTTCTATACTTATATTTGTCCATTAGTTGGTCTGTCCCTCAGTTCCATCATCTACCAGTTCACCCATTGTTCATCCGTCCGTTCGCTTTTTCAGGTCCGGCCGTCTGCCTGTTCATCTCTTCATCTGCACCTCCATTCGTGAGGACAGCAATTAATCCTAATCAAAACGAGATTCTCCATTCTATCAATATATTTATCTGCCTTTCTGCCTGCTCGTCATATTTGTATCCCTCTATTACTTTTTCTATCATTCTAAACATGTCAGTTGGTCTCGTAAAAAAAGTTTATTGTTTATGTCACTTTCAAATGTTTGCTTAATTAGAAGATCTATCCAAGTTTGCCTTCTTCTCATTTTTGCAACTCTTTTTTTACACTAAGAAAAGGTGGTTGTTACACATTTAAACAGATCTAGCAAGATACAATCGCAATCTATAGATTTGAAGAGGAAGCTTGTTCTTCGTCATTTGTGCAGCTTCTTTGTACCCAACCACCTACATGAGTACGCTTTAAATTACTAACAACGTGCGTACACTGTACATAACTACCAATGTACATACACTACCAATAACTACAAAAATACGTACACTGTACATAACTAATATGCATATACTGTAGATAAATACCTACCTACCTACATACAAAGTACCTATCTTGCGTATTCTGCAAAGGAGAGTGAATGCTGTTACCGTTTCATAAACAGTAATTTCGATTTGTTTAAGTACGTAAAGATAGCAATATTCACTACAATCAATTACTAAATTAAATCGTTGAGAAAAATTGCATAATTTTACCACTAAAACAATTTCCAGTGATTTAACTGACACCTGTCTATGCCTGGTGCAAAACACCGTTTACAGAATAAAACAGACTGTACTAAAATTAAATACAGTAAACAATATTTATTAAGAATGTTTAAAATTCTCTGTGATAAAGATATAACTATGAACAATCGTTACTGCTATTCTTATGCAATAAAAACTAACACGTCTTTAGCCGCACCAAAAACAGAAATAATATCGCACTACATTTTAAAATACAACATGGTATGAATATAATAATTTCGGTAAGAAATCAACCCCCAATGGCACAATTAATAAATGTCTACGCCTGTTGCAGTATGCCTTATAATGAATAAAATGTGTTCACTATATCACGAAATCTTCTGGGAAAACAAAACTAAAATGACACTTATTTACTAAATGTAAAACAGTAAAATGATCAGGAAACACTTCCAATTGCACATCTAAGCATACAATGTAGGACACAAGCAACGATACATACATAGATACATACAGACAGACATAAAGACAGAGATATAAAGGGATGTCATAGTTGTTTGATTTTTTCCGATGTATTTTACGTCATTATTTTGCATTTAAAATACATTAATCACTAAAAAAAAAACCTGTCGACAACAAAACCGCCCTAGAAAGTACTCATGTAGTTTATATATTCTGAAAATCGTCAGCAAAATCTCTTGACGAGATTTCTCAAGAGTGTGCATAGTTCTTTGATTGCCCTGAACATGGCACTTCGATTTGCTGTATATAATGGTTTACATCTTACGTGTAACACAAATATGATACCTTGCAGTTTTATTATTTACCATCCATACAAAAGCAGTGCGTCCTATATTTTGATCGAGTCATTGACACAAACTATATTAATACTATATGCCATGATTCATGTTTCAAAAGTGTTTGTAACAAATCGTGACGCTGACAATCGACCTAGACATCTACCATACAAAAACACTGTCTACTAATGTTTTTGTCGAAAGGCTTGCGGCAAGTGGCAAGGTCGAGTGATAATGAAGAACTAACCTAAGTTTTCGATTGTAGATAAACATTATATATATAAGACCTGTCACGTTCATACGGTTGGGGGTTAAGAGAACTTTAAATATTAAACATGAATTTATTCATCTGCGTATGTGTTTGTTTGTGTATGCGTGCGAGAATGTTAGATACTCATTGCAAATTATATTAAAAAAATGACTTGAATTTGTTGAGTTTTCATATTAATTTAAAAAAATTGTGCATAGATAGAGATTGATGCAGATCGATAGATGTTTTCCTATGTATATGATGTCATTATTTTGCATTCAAGTACACTAAGAACAATATCCATGCGGAAAACAAAACCATTATGCTAATTAACTTTGTAATGAATACATTCTGAAAATTTCCTAGCATTCTAAAAGTGAACCTAGTCCTTAGGTAACCCAAGAACATAGAACCGCAATTTGGTGTATATAATGGTTAACATCCATGCGTAACATAAATATGATACTTTGTAGTTTAATCATATACCACCCATACAAAATCAGAGAGTCCTACATTTTGATAGAGTTAAAGACACGACCTATACGAACATTAAATGGCCCAGATTCATGTTTCAAAGGCATTTGTATGGTATCCTGTTAGGGCCAATCGCTCCATCGCTCCATCGTGTAGTATTTCACCGGGCGATAGAGCGATGCGATGCAGCGATGGTTCGATGGAGCGATGCGATGGGGCGATGGAGCGATGATAATTTCATCGCTCCATCGCATCGACACATGGCTCCATCGAATCGCATCGCATCGCATCGCATCGCATCTCTCCATGGACCGAACTAACTTCACGTGACTTACACAATCTTCCTGAACCTGCACATGGTCACTTCGAAGAACCAGAATAGCGAGCAACTTTCCAAGACCTATCGATAGTGATGACGGCAAGTATTTTTTAATGTTAGTTTTTAATTGTACTAATTAAGACATGTTGATTAATTGCACCTTTCAGATATTTCTATAATAAGAGATGCTAGTGATTGTAAGCAACCGATATTGGATACAAATGCTTTGTTTACAGTTCTATGACAAAGTAAGTTTCCTGAATGAAACAGGAATCTGCTTCAGTCTGTGTTATCATCACCTTGTCCGTTAATTGTACACGGTACTTCGAAGATAAACAATTTTACTCACCATTTCTGTAACAAGATACATCCGGTGGTCTCCAGTGCTAGGACGTTATATATATATATATATATATATATATATATATATATATATATATATATATATATATATATATATATATATATATATATATATATATATATATATATATATATATATATATATATATATATATTTATATATAAAAATATAAAGTGGATTGTGCATTTATTGCAAGTAGGATTAATATTGTTTTTCCTGAAATATACACAAGGATCAAGCGTGCTATCTAGAAGAATTACAAACTGGAGCAGTTTCCCCTTCGCTCCAGTCATAGGGAGGACAGACCTTGGAAACATTTTAAAATTTTTGGGTCAGCTACAGCTCTCATAGTATTTCACCGCACTTTAGTGTAACGGGTGGAGTTGGTGGTGTGTAGGCAGGGCCGGATTAAGACATTTTTGGGCCTTTCACGTTGAAAATAGTATGGTTCCCATTACAAAATTTAAAATTCGGAAAATAAGCAATATTGCAATCTAAAAATGTGGGAAAATACTAGTGTTACCATTTCCAAATTAAAATGCTCGTATCTGCGGATCGAAGTTTCATATATAATTTCTTAAATTTCATCACGAACAATTAATCTATTTCTTTTGCCCCTGTTGGACTGGTGCTCCAAGCACGTTCTCAGTGTGCTTAATTTTTAATTCGGCACTGGATTCAGAATGGCAACTGATATTAAAACAGCTTTCTGTTGCAAATTAAGTAAAGAACATTGCCTACAGACACTTGGTGTCACAAAATAACATTTTTCCCGGATGCATGGAAGGTTTGCGCTGCCACTTCATTTGATTGTGCATTATAAATGCATGCTTCATAATTTTATACCAAAAGTACAATATTTCTGACTGCCTCTTTTGATTCATTTAGCTAAAGCATTTGAGATTTTTATTGAGAGAACTTGGCACTATTAATTTTTTTACAAAAGTATGATAAATTTTATAAAAACTTTTATCTAAATGTAAATTGCTGTGTAATTAGTAATGGTAAGGCCTCAAATTAGTTTGAAAGGGATTTAATTTTGAGGATTCATACTCTCAATAAATTCTTAACCTGTCCTGCAGATATTGAAACCCACATGATACGCAACTATTACAATACTAGGGGAATTAACATATACAATATAGCCAATGTTTTTTTCTCAATATGTTGATGATTTACTCTTGGTGTTGCATAGAAATCTCTGATGTCTGTGCTATATCAATATTTCGAAGTTTCTCGTTTAAATATTTACACAAATTTTCTTCACTGACTAGGGCATGGGACAGGCAACAATATTTACTGTCCATAATAAAGTGATTATGGTTGGCCTATGTTAATTGTCCTGTGCATATATTTTTCAACTAACTTTAAGCAGATTTTTAAAATAAGTGGCTATTCACATATGCGTCTTACGCGGCTCTTGAGCGGAGTGTCTCTACGCACAACCCATCCCTTTTTATATCGGTGCTTAAGTTTCTTTTTATTTCAAAATCAGTTTCTTATGTATTAATACAACATTGCTTTTTCTACCCATGCGTCATGCGTCACATACGACAACCTTTCCGACTTTTAGCTAAAAGATTGTCGCAAGTATGTAAATTGACGTATTTAAATATTATGCTTTTCTGATTAACACAAAACAAATGATTCGTCTAATTACTTTAATTGCTATTAATCGCTAAGTTACAACTCTCCCAAAAATAGAAAACGTGCCACCAGTTTCTTACGTTAATTTTATCATAAGACACGGGGTTATAGCTGGGTGTGGAGCTTGGAGTTGACCTTATGTGACCCGTAGCTGTTAGATCATTTGTAGACGCAGGTTGTCAGAATCATATATTATCGCTGCCAACAAAGAGTCAGAAAATAACCACGTGGTTTGATAGTGATTCTCTCGAGAAACTATTATTATATGGGCACCCTTGTCACGTAATGAAACAACTATTTATTTTCACTCATTCATATGCCTTGCGTTGTTCTAAGACACCGTCTGCGTTCAACTGAAAATGGCGTCACAGGCAAAAAATTAAAATAAATCTGAAACAAAATTAAATTTTCTTTTGGATCCCGTTTACGACCGACCAATGTTAACAGTAGTGTTATCGAACCATTTGAGTCATCATCATCATCCAATGATGAGGTAATTGTTACTCGTAAGATAAATATATCTTCACAATATCGTGGTGTTGTAGATTCCAGCAATATTCTCACTACCTTCTCCTTCAAAAGTTTCCTCGATATTTTCATTTATTTAGCTCGAGACTTTGAACTGGAAGGCAGAGGTTCAATTCCGTTTGCCACCAAATTTTGCCAAGCAAATGCAAGACTGACAACAAATATAATTCGGTTAAGAAAGCAAAATCATCTGGCTATGGTCTGGCAGTGACCATTCCCAAGACGTTGTGTGTTGATGGATCCAAACTGCTCAACCCCACCCCAATAAACAAAATGTAGATGTTTGTTGTGGAATTGATTAGAGAAGTGTTCTCTTCAGCTTCATAATTAGAGTATTGGAGTATCAGGTTCGATCCCTGTCGCCACCTAGTTATTCCTGCTAAATACATCAGCGGAAATGAGGAGCACATCGCTGCGTTCATTTATGCCAAATGCGACAGCCAATAGTAAGTTTCCCCATTTACTAATGCTGTATTGATGGCTTTACCGATTGGTTTTATAATACGACAATGTCATACAGCACCGGGTCTGCTTGCTTAATATTTATCATAGATTGGATGACATCTTAATTCATCAAGATTAATCTCTTTCTCAATTGTTCCGTTTATATGAATTTATCTTCTTTTAACATAACATTATTTTTAGCAGAGTAATACTTCTCAAGATAACCCTGTGCTAATTGTATGCTGATGTAATATCATTTAAGCGCACAATATTTTCGTCCGCCGCAAGACGCACATAACTGGTTCGTTCCCTTAAATTCTCACCCAATACTTCAGACATGGTTGTGGTCCAGTGTTGCTAAGGCGAACATGTGATATGTACAGCACTCTCCAAGACAATTTTGTCTACAAGGGCTTACTGATCCCATCATGAGCCAGCGACGACTAATATTTGCCTAATGTATATTATATTATTGAATAAAGTCCAGTTGAAGATAATACTTTTCCAAATAATGTAGATTGCTAATTCTACCATTGTAAAACAAGTGCATGGACAGCTCAAATTCACTAATGGTTAATAATAAATTTATCTCGTTTAGTACTTTTTTTGTGTGATTTATGACCTTGGAAAATTGGTTTTATCCCGCTTGATACTTTTTGAACGATAACGAAAACGATTATCCACGATAGAGACAGAGTACATCATCAAGGTCGACTTGAACAGATTAACCAAAGACAAGAAAAAGGCACCATTCGAACTTCAGTCGCATGATGTTTTCCAAATTGCGGGAAAAAAAAGAATTTATTACGATAGTTCTGCTCTTGTTATATCAACATTTCAAATTGATGGCGATGGAACATTTATTGATTCCACAATGGATGACGAACGAGCGTCTTTTGTTATTAACAATCTTGTTCATAACAACAAGTACATATTCAGAAGGGAGTCTTAGTAGCCGAGTGGTCCAAAGATCTCACCGTTATGGATCATTGCCATCTTCCCTCTGTTTGCGTGGGTTCGGCCACTGTGGGTAAGTCCGAAAGCTTGTCAGTAGCTTCTCGTGGGTCGGTGTTTCAGGAGTTTTCCCCGGTTCTTCCTCCACCATTTTTACTGGCTGCCATGTATAACCATTCTTGTGCTGAAAATGGCGTTACACCCTTATTCAGAATAAAATGTATTGCTTAACATATAAGCGAAGATGATCCGACTTGGAATATTCGTGATAAACTAGTCCCTGTCAAGGCATCACGTCGACATAACAATGTCGTCACGACAAAAAAAAAATTCTAAAACATGTATTTTCACCGGAATCTACAACCCGTATTACAATAACTTATATCCAGTATCCGCTGTTGTTTACGAAATTTATCGTTTAAATGAAGCAGACAGAGATACTTTTGCTCCGATGAAAACAAGCTCTCGCAATTGTGTTGCTAAACGTATAATGCTTGATTGCAAATTAGCAAACCACAAAGCCTCTTTCGCACAAAGCGATCCAACAATTGCAACGGAAGAAGAAAATATAACAATGACCTAAGATTCAGCAGATATCCAACGTCATTCAACCTGGTCTCGAACACTTGCTTTTGCTAGTTGTTCTAGGTTAGAATAATTTGTCGGCCGCCATTTAATTACTTTCACCCCAAAACACTTTCCACCAAAATCGGTATCATACTCTCATTGACCTTTGAATAGTTTAATGAGTCAACACTACTTGGCTAAAATAACACTTTGCAGAACGGGGCCTTGATGAGGTGTTACCCCCAAGATAGGTCGCCATTTAGGGTGTTCTGCCCACCCCATTTGCTGCTCAATCACTTTATAGTGCATAGCCTTAAATGATACATATACAGTAAAAACAACTTTGATACCTTTCTGCAAGGAGAATTCCTGTCAACGACAATGCTACCAAGGACATTGTATGCGTTGAAGCTTCACTGTATTCTTAATCAAAGACGCGGCATGTGCTGCTTGAAATGGCGATAAATTTTTAAAAGTCTAGTTGATACTCAAAACCTCAACGGACTCGACTCATGACATAAACACATTGAAAACCTAATGCAAAATTAGGAAAGGAAAGTAGGTCCCGTCATCTCGAGCACCCTTCCATTTAGTACTACAGCGTAAGCCCCATCACCCAGATATTTTTTCATCTGAGAGGGTGGTGGGTCTTACTGCCTTACTAATCAAGAGTTTTACTATTTAATACCCCTACCCACGAAATATTACAATGTCAATAGAAAAATCATGTTTGAGCATCTTGAACTTACAAGTAAGCCTTTAATCGTTATCAAACGTGTATAACAAGAGTGAAAAGATATATTTACCTTATAATAACATTCAGGATTCCATAATAAATAGCGACGCTATTAATAGACTAGATATTTAGCATCCAAATAAAGTCAACTACTCTTAGCAGTTGAAAGGTTAACAGCAAGTTACCTGGTAGGGCGAATATGAAAAACTGGCCTAAAGTCTGGATTGTACATTAAAAGTTAACACACAAGTCTTTATAATTTTGTAGGGTTAGAGTTTGGTGAACTCTGGATATCTAACGAAAGTGTGTGTGTGTGTGTGTGTGTGTGTGTGTGTGTGTGTGTGTGTGTGTGTGTGTTAATGATTATGACAGGTGGTCCAATCTCTAGGAAAGATAAAGGATCAGCCAAAAATACCAAAATGTTTACAGAGTGTACAATGTATAGCTCATTTATACATTGTGTATTTTAATTTATGTGCAAGTAGCATTACCATAAATTTCTCATTGTGCAATGTATGGCCTGCCCAATACCAAATGGCTTTTGATGCGTGGAGTGTCTTCGATCCACCTCAACATCTCCACCTTGTCCGCAGCTGAGATTTTTTGTTCAACTTTTAAATACCTTATTTTTTATTTCCTGGGTTGCCCTAAACTTAGTCTTATCCTGGCTCGGTTTTTTTGTGATTTTTGCCTTCTGTGCAAATAACTGAGTGTCTCCTAGTGAAATAAAAAGTTATAACACAAACAATTCCTGTCAAAATAAGAACAATTGACTATTCAGTGCGCCTAGTGGTTAGAGCTTTCGCCTTGGACGCAGGCCGCGGGTTAGAACACCTGCCGAGATATGTCACAAACTTGTAACTTTTTTTACTAACAGCTGCCTCGCTAAGCTCTCACCTTGGCCGACCCAAGGCTCGAAATTTTGAGAACAGAGGTGAAATGCCGTCGTCTGTAAACACGAACGTGTTCGACTCGCACTCTCCTGGGGTCCTGTGTGTTGAGATGCTCCACAGAGGGTAATGCATCCCGTGGCGACGACGACGGCCCAAAATCGCTTTGTCGACCGAGATATCTGGCACTAGGGGCTACCAGTCCACCCCACCACCATTTGGTATGCAACTGGATGCTTTGGAGTATTTCATGTTACCAGATCTTACATGCAGGTGAAGAAATGTTACTGCTGTCTTGCCTATAATTATAACTTGGCCTTCTTGAACAAAACTATCTATACTCATTTAGTAAAACAAATGGCTGAGATAAATTGAATCATTTCACTAAGAATACAACAACTTCAAAAGGCCTTTTAATCAACTAAAAATATCTATTTAAAAAATCAGTAGGATAATATAATTAATAAGAAGGCCTATCAATTTTTGGTAAATTGTATTTTACAAATGAATATGACTTGTTATAACTTGCACCTCTATGCATAAACTGTTGCATGAAATGTTAATGCATGCCATTTAATTTTGTCTTCTGTAAATGACGTTATCATCTTTTTGATTTAAAAAAACGGTAATGAGTAAGGTCTATGGCGAGAACAACAAGATTCTATCAAGAATTAATCTAGTAGATTCAGTTGCAAAATATCAGTACAACCGTATTAAGGGCTAATTGTTAAAGAACATAAAGCGAATCCTTTCAAATAGTTCTTTAGGGAATTACATCCTGAATGATAATACCGGGATCTGTTTCATATAACAGTGTGCATCCAGGTCTAAAATAATCCTTATTTAATATAGTTTGATCATATGAAATCGGTACAAAACACTGCTACCTACGATTTGATCAGGCATCTCGCACATTTGAATGTAGTCAATATCTAGAACTGAAGGGCGAAAATACTGATAGTAATAATGCTGTTTCGAAGTTGTTTGTACTAAAGATTGACACTTAAAGGTGACCCAACATAACGCCCTATTTTACGGCACTGCGTCGCACATTATGCTCCCGAGGATTGAGCACTACTTAATCAAACTAATATCAAGGACTAGCCTAAATTTTGCAAAAAAAATTACAATATATATATATATATATATATATATATATATATATATATATATATATATATATATATATATATATATATATATATATATATATATATATATATATATATGATTAATAACAGGATTTACTAGAAGGTACAAAATTATCATCTGCAGTATAGCATTATATGTATGTATGTATGTATGTATGTATGTATGTATGTATGTATGTATGTATGTATGTATGTATGTATGTATGTATGTATGTATGTATGTATGTATGTATGTATGTATGTATGTATGTATGTATGTATGTATGTGTGTAGGACAATGTTGTCATATTGTGTAGATGATGATTTTGTACCTTCTAGTAGATGTTATTATTCATATCTAACAGCGAAAGTTATGGAAACTATAAGATGTGAGCTGACGAATGTGTTGTATACAACTAGTCTGTCTAGCTCGTAGAGGCGCTTTGATTTTATCGACTTGTTTTCTTCGGTATTTAAATAAAGTTGGTCCAATTATACAAAATGTCTATATAACTCTTTGGGCTTGGAAAACGTTCCACGTCTCAGGAATTACTTGTAGTTAGTGTTTCTTGCAATGGCACTGTCAAGATAAAATGCGTCCAGAATCAGCCTGGATCTCTCTAGAGTGTAACCTAAAAAAGCTGTTGAGCAACTCAGACTTAAGAGTATATCTAAGAAGGGTTCATGTGAAATATGGTGACATCTATAAATTATATATGGACCCAGATCAACAGTTGTTGGCTGTGGTTATTTTCCAATATATGCAATAAGAGGACTACTTAGATTATTGAGTACTCGGTCAAAGACATTATATATTATATCATAGGGGAATGCATTCAAGGCTATTGGTACATCAAGACATTAATTCGTAGCATTTCATAATTTGGAAGGTTTGATAGAACGTTTCGGATTATTTGGGAAAAAAAAACAATGTATTAGCTGATTTTATTGAACTTGTTGATTTATCTTGTTTCTGTTTGATACTGTAATACCATAGATTTACAACATACTAACATTAAGTATTTTTTCTTCAAATTTTTATGAAATATTAAAAATCATAGGCTCGTAACGGTACTTAAAACAGTTTTGTGCATCTTAAGAGTAGAATAGAACATCACATTCATAATGAACCTAGTTGACGCACATTCCTTATAATACACCATCGATTTGTTTGGAACGAATTCACAACCTAAATGTACACGAATTCTCCTAATTACGTTATATTATTAATTAGCGCTAGAGTCACTGCATACATTTTCTAACAATGAAAAATTCAGTCATTAAAATAAGTGATACAAATCATTTAAGACAGATAATTTACATATTCACCCAGATAAAGTCATATGAAATGCATGATATTTTACATTACACGATTTATAGTACATGCTGACAACTATATCCTAACTAATTTATATTAGGAAGTATTTATGACATTCTTCCAATACATGAAGCATACAACAGCACCAGTATTTTTGAACTGAAGAAGACATTGAAGCATGAATATAAAATAAATAAATTAAAAATATACTTACAAACTTATATCAATAAATATACACTGCATGCAATCGAGACTAGCCTTGTTCTTTATTCTAGTTCTCGCTCTTTTATCATTAGAGAATTATCCCTATTCTTCCCTGGATACAGGTCTACAAATACTTCTAGAGCCTCTTGTCATTTCGACAAACGAGAGAAATTACTTATTAACTTTCTCAGAGTCACTCAGACACCCCCGCCCTCTTGGCAGAAAATCTTGTACTGATTAGTTCTACGAGGTTAACGCTTCTAAAACCCTGAATTCCGTCTGGTAATATACACCCTTCCTTTAGCTTAGTCAAATTTAGGATTACCACTTTACCACTTTCAAGTTGAAAAATACTCTCACATTTTGTCCAAAAATAAGCGCCACGGAAATGTAAAAAAGAAATGGTAGAAAATTTGAAACGGCAAGGCCTTCTAAAAGCATTAGAGATTATATTTTAAACATCAGTTGTGACTGGGAGAGTGTGTGCAACTTCTGCCAGTAAAAAAAAAATATGAAAACTGAACTCGTCTTAAAAACTATATTCAGTATATTTGTTGTTTCTGTTCTCTGTAACGGAACATTTAATATTTTTGGACTAGTCGCAAGTCATTAAAGATTATTTGGAATTTTACTCAAGATACTGTTTTAGCACTTGGAAAATGTTGATGAATAAATAACTTACTGATTGTACATAAATTGTTAAGTTTCATTTTATTTTCTTACTTAATTTGACACCTACTGTCTTATTTTGGAAAGATGAAAAGAGAGATAGAGAAAAAAAGCCGCAAACAGAACGTGTATGTACATCATTTGATGTTTTCCGCAGTATATGACGTCGTCGTCTTTTTTATTGCAAATATAACAAATTTAATGCAGGCAATGTTGTACAATATTGTGGTTTCATCACATACAATCTACACAAAAGCAACTATTTTACGATCGTATCAGTGTCATGAAATATCCAAAAACGAGTGACCCAGAATGTTCATTCAACTGTTTCAATTATTTCTAGACAAGCAGTGTTTGACTCGGCATATATTATCTGCTTATCACTATTCACATTCAGAATTTCGATTGTCAAATCCAATTCTTTGCCTCTGATGAGTGTTCTCGAGACAACCATTTTTCAAAGCGTATGATGCTGAACAACAATTCTATTTCCGACATTACTAACAATGACAATATATCAAAATTTGCTGGAACAATCATTTCGTGTATATTCGCATGGATTTGTTGAAAACTGTCTTCTCTCATGGACCAATAAGTAATCTATGTCTTTCCCTAGGCTTGATCTTTGGTTAGGTATATCTAGAAAACAAAGATAACGATTGATGTCAGAGTCAATACATGCGATATACAACCCTACGTCGACAGCCAAAAGTTTCTAAGTTGATAAGAAGCAATCTTCCACTAGTCATTTTTCATCCTACCCATTGACTCTCTCTAGTTCGGAACTATTGCTACTAGGTTTCTGGGTACGACAATCTGTCTTCAAATAACCCAGCTAACCACATATGTAGCATCAATTTGGTTTGGTTTCTGCTTCGCCTCAATCCAGCCTAATTATTTCAATTCTTAACTCTGCAACAAAGTAGTCTTTTCCAGGACCTTACAACATCAAATCTCGAATTGATCGTTTCTGATACTCAAAAGCTTGGGACCTTTACGACGCCATTTCATGTGAGACAAGCACAATCTACAAACGCAATGCTTGTATAACAAAAGTTACCATATCCGGACAATCGAGCGTTCCAGTTAATTACCACACACACACACACACACACACACACACACACACACACACACACACACACACACACACACACAGACACGCATACATGTATGGCGACCAAACCCTCTCGCCTATCCCAAAAAGACAAATGGAAGCTTGCGAAAGACAAATGTCAATATGTTTCTAAACTTTATATAAAGTAGTTTTATCTAAACGTTTACGCTGATGTCTATGGCGCATCAGCACTGAAGGAAGACAAGGGTACAGTTATAAGAGTTGACCGACTGTTGCAGTTCACAAATGTTTCTTGTAAAACAGAGAATTGAAGTAAAATGGCCTGTTCCAAATCGATATGTATGTATGTATGTATGTATGTATGTATGTATGTATGTATGTATGTATGTATGTATGTATGTATGTATGTATGTATGTATGTATGTATGTATGTATGTATGTATGTGTGTGTGAATTAATTATAGTAAACTCCCCCGGTCTATCAGCACACACATACACACATACAGATTTTCAAGAAACAACGTTGACGGCGTTGCACAAAGTTCAATAACAACTTCTACAGTGATAGCAATTAAACATCGATATTGTGCTAATGTATTAACGTGATGGTTGTATCCTTTTTGATCAAACGAATTCCTAAGACAATAGTTGTATACAAACGAACAATCAGAAATGATGAACGTTGAAACATTGGAACAACTACATAAAACAGAAGCATTTAGCCTCCGTGAGACTATTTTAGTGAAATTAGCATATAGTAGCACAGAAATCAATTATCTTGCAACAGTAACATGAGAATATCCTCCATCAGGCTACTGTGGCTTAGATCTGTAATGTTTCTTCATACATATTGCGATGGATTTTGACATTAAACATCTTTCCAACGACGGTAACCCTAAGATACATGTTAAGAACCAAACCTTTCCAAAAAAAATAAAGTTGACTTCTCTCGTGTCAGTGAAAACATTACAGCAAAACCCATCTCATTCATCAGCAGAAATCTGATTTGGTTCATGTTCAAGTATTTAAAAAGGGTAATTTATTTGCCAGTTCACAAGCCAAAACATTTTATTAATTTTATTCAGGACGTTGTTGTCACACATGATTCGGATCTATGTAACCATTTTGTTGACAACACACTCGCCAAGGTTCACCTTGACTTTAAAATTATGGAATCCATAGTCAAAATCGAGTCTAATAAGTTAATGAATTTGATTTACATGCATTAACTCGAATAATGTTAAAACCTGATATATTCAAATGCATCAGACTTGGTATTAAACAAAAGAATTACTCAAGACCTTGACCACCAAGGACATGAAAATTCATCACAGGTCTTGGAAGTCACTTCATATTGGAGGTTATACTTTTATCAGCATGTAAAGGAAATTTGTCAAGGAGCATATGAAAATTTAAATGTACTCAAACGTACAAAAACACATTTAAGAACTGAAGAGACAACTGGTAATATATCACTTTTTCATCATTGCAGACTTCTACCATTTTACCTTTACATGTCATTTCAGTAGTCACACTAATATGATAACGTGCACATGCTTCAGACGCCACATAAAGAGAGTTGTCTTTCGGGAAATCTTACTCCGGAGAGAATGAAACAATACGATTTCATGCTTCTAAATAAAAAAATGTCCAACCTAAATATAATTGGCCTACCATTTAAATTGTGATAAGCATTGTATTATGAAAATTGTGATGATGTGCCGTTAAATTCTACACATATATATGCAATAATACACACGTATCCCTTTATATCACCCCATTAGAAATATTGATATTGAAAGTTTAATAATGATATCGTAACAATATGTTAATGTAAGGGAAGCAATGTATATATTATATAAACCTTGAATGCAGTTAAAATATCTAAATATTAGAACTCAGGTCAAACAATGGATTCAACATCAAGGAAATGATAAATAACGATAATAAACGATAACAATTAACAGCAATGAACAATAAAGTTTGGTGATATTTTGAAAAAATGTAGAACTATATAGTATAGCCAAGTAATGTCCCTTTGTTAAATTGGCAAGACTAAAATAGAAAATTTACCTGTTTATATTAGAGTGTACTAGTCAAAGAATCAATACATGCAAATTTACAGATACCCAATTTTAAGATGCGTGAATTTAATTATAATGAAGCATACAAACTAATAATGTTTGAGTACCGACCCACAATCTACCACGTAATTCCGATAATTTTGGTGGTGGTAGAATGATTTCGTTGGGGGCTTGGTCTGCTGTATAAAGGATGTATATCCGAAGTGGTTAGAGATCACTTACAGGCCAAGTCGGAGGGAAATGTTTCACAACAGAAATAATTAACATTCTTCCCGTGATTAAAACTGATTGGATGTTTCACATGTTGTGCATGATACTGACTGCGATTGTTAATGGAAATAGATTAGCTATAAGTTAAGTTTAGAGCACGCCTATTTAGCAGAAATGAGGAAATATGCCGGTTGATAAAAAAGTTATGCTGAACATTTTATTAATATGGCAAAGAATGGGTCTTATCTATGTATGGGACTCACTCTCCCTCTCCGTTATGATTACATATGATTTTTATTTACATAAAACAGTTGCCAGTTCTAAAATGAGTGTGTATATACCTTGATGTTCGCTGTTCTCAAGGTACTGTATGATTTTCGACTCCGTAAATGCCCCGTTTTGAGATGTTTATGCAAACTGCATTGGAATAGATGATGTAGCAACCTCATAATGTAATGCGACGTGACACAATATCACACATTGAAACCAGTGAATATATAAAGGTACATTCGTATAAGAGTTCCTAAGAAATAGAGTTTGTGATGTGATTTTAATTTTTTAACGTAGATTTAACAATTTTGCACTCATATCGCTACTTTGTCTGCAGTGTGGCAGTTTATAGTATTGTCTAGCCCTGGCGAATCATGCCGCAGACATGTAGCATGATGTTCCAACCAGTCACATTATCATGACACCAGGCCGAACAGTCCTAACACTAATCTCTTAATGCTGAGCATCAAGCGAGGCAGCTATTAGTACGAGTTTTGTAAGCCTTTGGTATGACTCGACCGGGGATCGAACCCACGACTTTCCACATCCGAGGCGGACGCTATAACCACTAAGCCACCAGAGCGGTCGAAAAGATAAAGAGATATATAAATCTTGGCAGCAAATAAAACAGCAAGTTCATGAGTTACAATTTTAAGGATTTAATTAAATTAATGAAGCTGTCATGTTAGTAAGATTTGTGTCACATTGACACACAATGTATTTAAATCTAACGTAATTCGTGGCTTCATAGACCTACAAGTTACTTTTAATAGAGGCACAAAACAAAACATATTCAGGCTAGTTTTACCATAGTCATTAAAATATATTTTTTTTATAATAAAAAACCACTTTAAAAAACGGAAACATTTTTCTTTCTTTGGCAAGGTTGTGGACATTTATTTCTTACGAATATATATCTGACCTATTTACAAAGCATAGAATGTGAAACTAAAAAGTCGTGAAAAATTTTACACATGCTGTCAGTGAGATCTCAATGCAATCGAATGTAATTTAAATCTTTCTTCCATTAAAAAGTAATTTTCTTCAACAGTTGCATTTTTAACAGCGATGAATCAAACATTTAGAAGAAATGATCCTCTGTTTAGCAACAAACTGTTTTCACAGGTTCCATACCTCACTTCCCAGATATTGAAGTTTAAAATCTGTTTGTCTGTATGAATATAGTTAGACGTGATTAAAGCATGACATATTTTTAAATAATTTAATAATTTCTTGAAAACTAAATCCTAATCAACGTTGAACTAATATAAAGTACATTACAAATCTCACTTCAGCGGATAAAGATCATACCAATTCTTCCCCTGGTAATTAGCAAATAGAACTAAACTAATACATTGTTATTGTAGCAATATCTGTTTTAGGATACAATAAATGCTGTTGAATTTTGGGGTCCGAATCCAAATAAAATTTTAGTCACCATCAGTCTCAGTGTGTGTCATGACATGTTCTCCATCCATCAAACATGGCTCAGAACGCCATTGTTCTATATCGACTCTCACCAAATTGTGATGGCCGAAGCAGCCTTTAATTCTCCACTGCCTTATAGAAAAATCGGATTTGTCATCACATTAATTATGAGAAAATAGCTTGGAATAATTTTAACTGCAGCAATTGACAGTAAGACATTTATGAATGTTTATCTGATTTAAAATGTCGACATTATATGGATCACTCAAACCTTTATCTGACAGTACCTGAATGGAAAGAAAGAAATGAAATCCATGGTGATGGAAGTAATATATTATTAAACTACAACAATAATTTCAATTTCTTAATTACTTTTGCAAAAATTTCAAAATGTCAAAATTTGAGAGTCGGGCTGACGTGTTCACGCTAGTGAACATCATTCATTATTAAAGAAAATAGGTTGAATTCCCTTTGTAATTTTGTTTACAGTTTGCAGCAAATAGCAACGGGATCTAGTTAGAGAGAGAGAGAGAGAGAGAGAGAGAGAGAGAGAGAGAGAGAGAGAGAGAGAGAGAGAGAGAGAGAGAGAGAGAGAGAGAGAGAATATGTTGCACGCTAGAAAATAGCATGACTTGCTCTTTTAAAAACCTGGTCTAGTACCCGTCGGTTCCATTCATCCAGTTTATGCGGGAGGTCGTGGGTTCGATCCCCGGTCGAATCATACCAAAGACTAACAAAAATGGTACTAACAGCTGCCTCGCTTGACGCTCAGCATTAAGAGGTTAATGTTAGGACTGGTCGGCCTGGTGTCAAGATAATGTGACTGGGTGGGACATCATGCGACATGTCTGCGGCATGATACCCCGGTGCTTGACATGACTATAAACTGCCACACTGCAGATATCGTAGCGATCTGACTGAAAAAGTGTTAAAGCTACGTTAAAAATCACAAACACACACACACACTTCTCTATTGTACCATGAGCCATGTTAATTCCCTCAAGAAAATGGCTTACGATCAGTAGTATATGTGGATGATATAGCGACAATGACAGTTATCATTAAAAAAAAAACACCCTAGGATACTATAGCGACAAGATTTATGGCGACAAATGGCACAGCCGAGCCTTTATAGCGACAATGGAAAATTTGTATTAGCACACCCTGGGACTGTATAGCGACAAGGGAAATGGCACAGGTGGTATGACATCACGGTACGGACACTTGGCTACAGTGTAGCAAGGAGCTGACCTAGTTGACCTAAATACACGCATCTAGCACTACGACTCTAGAGAGGGACATATGCACATACATACATAAACATATACATACATAGACAAAACAGGCACATAGAGACATAGAACACAGAGATAGAGATATAGCATTTTTTGGTTGAAAAGTATGATCTTTTCGAGGCATGGAAAGTGGCCCTGTTAACATCATGCAGTCAACATACAGAGAACATCGCATTGCTGTTTTCTTTCTCAACTTTCTCAAAGCTTGTCTTTAAACTGCATCTCACTTCTGGTCCAAGATGAGAGTCCGCTTGAAACAGCCTTGTCTTTCCACACAACATCTTTCCCAAACAGTGGCACCCATAATTCGGATGACAGTCCATTTTGTTTTCACATACGCGGGTAAGTCCGGACGGAAAAGCAATGACGATACCCACGTAGAGGATTCAACATCGATCAACATCTTCTTTGTGTATGATTATAACAGGTGAAGGCAATGAAGTGAACCGCGTGTATTTATAGGGAAAGAGTGAATCGAAACGGATTGAAATGGTTGTCCAATCCCAACTCGCGTTTCAAAATTCGGTCACTTCGTGGAATTTGTCTTCCAATCCAAAAAGAGTTCTCTGAGATGTCATAGTCCCTATATACGTTCACTGGCGTTTTGTGCGCAGTGAATTGAGGCGACATTATTGTGTCGAATATGACGGAACCTAAGAAGATAATGACTTGGGGTGCACCGGCTGCGGAGACGAAAAGCGTTGGCATAGCAGCAGCTGCTAAAGAGAACACAGTGCAACTGCACGAAGAGGTTGATTTCAACTGGAATATAGTAGATTTTCTCTCTTCGCAAAAATTTGTACCTGCACCAGTACCTTCACCAATTTCTCCTTCTTTACCACGCGTCGACGATTTTAGATAAAGAAAAAAAGAATTGGAGAAATTTTTACAGCAACAGAAAGAGGCAGAAGATGCATTTCTCCATGAACAGCAACAGCGAGAAGAAGAAGAGGCCAGAAGGAAACTATAGGAAGAAGAAGAAGCAGTAGAAAAGAAAGCAAATCAAGGAGAGATGGAAAACAGAGGAAGTCAAACGGTCACGATACTATTGGATATTTTAGCTCAGTTAAGAAGTTTGAAAGAAATGTATCAGACTTCGTTATTACGACTGAAGAGAAAAAGACCTACCCGAGCCAAGCAGCCTATCATTGTGACTACACCAGAGATACTACCATTAGAAATTTCTACTCAATCATTGACAAGAGCAAGTCCACAAGTTGGCTGTGGCAAAGGCCTAAGGCAATTAAAGCGAATTGATTCTCGTTCTTGAGTTTGTTCTCAGAAAACAAAAGACTCAAAGGTTCTTTTCAGGACCAACCATTATTTTCGAAAAGAAATAATATTCATTTTGCCAAAAATCAATGAAAACTTAAAATCTCTTGTATAACCCTAAAATGTATTTATGTGTGTGTGCGTGAATGTAGACTCTTATTCTAAAACATTAAAACCAGAAGACACGTTTTATCAATCTGGTCTAATCTGGTGCAACTATTTACAATTCAATTCACAACAGAACACAACACTTTTTTAAGAAAGTTAATAGACTTCTTCTGTGTCTGTGTTTCGTTCACTCTTTTTTTAATTTCTTCACTTTCATAGTTTCCGTCTCCTCCTCCTCCCCTTCCTCTCCTTTTTCTCTCCTTCTTTACTTCTCTTTCTGAACGTCTCAGGGTTCTTCCTTTTCCTCTTTTTCCTTCTTCTCCTGCTCCTGTTGTTTCTTAGGGCACTCTGAAGACCAATGTCCTCTCTCTTTATAATGATAACAGGTATCTCGACTTTTGTCTTTTTTGACACTGGTTTTTTGACGGTCTGGACATTCGGTAGCCCAATGCCCTTTATTCTTACAGATATAGCAAGTATCCTGACTTTTATCTCGAAAAGAAGACGAATAGTCCGTTGGATTTTCCGACGAAAACTTTCGTATGACACCTGGTAAAGCTCTAATGAGAAGTTCGATTTGTGTGGGTTCTTCCATCGTACTGGTCAGCTTGAGAGCAAAATGAATACTGAGAGGGAAGGAACTAGCCCTTTATATATGCACTGATTTGACATGAACATATAGGGACCATGGCATTTCAAATGTAGTCATTTCACTTTTTGGAATCAAGATGAAACAATCGCACGATTTCAGTGAGAGAGAAAAAGAAAGTAAGAGGCAGAAACGTGATTTATCGCCTCGCATAGTAGCTCAAATTCATGCCAGTGATTTTGAAGATGAGATGAGTTAACCAGAATCTAGACCCAGTGAGTCTACACCAAAACAAAATAAATTACCAACAGTAAACCCTAAATATTACTATCACATTCGAGAGAAGGACAAACGTTCCTCTAGAAAATTTAGAACTACGGCCCACACGTACACAGTAAAGTTTAAAGATTTCAAGTCCGACGTACCACTGGATGAAGCAGAAGGGTTCATCACCAATGTGTGGGATTCTTTGTTAACCAATCTGAAACAGCAATGTCAAGCCAAAGAAGACGATCGTTTGAGACTTTCCATTCATCACGACAATCTGAAGTCTCCCGTATAAATAGAGTTTAGCAAGTCATCAGAATTGACACCTTCCAAAGTCATTGACAATATTCAACACGTTCAACAATCCAACGACAAATTTCACATCAGTGTCGGAAAAGCGACACCGTTCATGACCCATGTTTCTCTTCCACAAGGGACAGGACGTGGTAGAAAAGTGTTATTGGTTGACAACCTTCGCAGTATTAAACGTTGCTTTGTTCAAATTAACAATCCTCAAGACGTGTTCAGCCAATGCTATCGTGGTGGGAAGAACGTATGCCGACAAGAACAATAGGACAGAATGAAAAAGAGCCTGGAAAATTATTCAACGATCGGACCGAGCGAAACAACAAAGAGAGGGAGAACTCCTGTTACAGCGAGCGGGGCTACCTAAAGACACGCCCTGTGGCATTCTTGAAAAGCAAAAACTGCAAGACGTCTTGGCTCCACGTTACACCTTAAAAGTGCACCCTCAAGAAGTGCGCGGACCTCTGTTGTTTCGAGGCAAAGATTTCAAGACGGAAAATACATTCACGTCTATCATCACTGCATTCCTGTCATACATTTATTACTGTGAGAAATGTGAGTATGGCTATAAAAATCGGGAGAAACACAAACATTGTGGATCAAAATGTGAGTGGTGTTTGGCCTCTAAACCCTGTTTGGAGGAAGGACAAGAACGAGTGCATTGCTCTGCTTGTCAGCGTACGTTTTTCAGTCCTGCCTGTTACCAACAACATTTGAAGACGCAAGGTTCACATCGGAAATGTACTTGTCAACTCCTGAGATTGTGCCCTACGTGTGGACAAGGAATACATACCAATAGTGCCAAGACACACGTCTGTTCAGGAAAGAAAAAAATGTCAAATTTGTCACCACATTGTGGACTTAGAACACCAATGCTACATTCATAAATACCATTCTAAATATGAAGAAAAAGAAGAATAAGAGAACCAGAAGAAGAAAGGCAATTTTATCTTTTACGATTTCGAATACATGCTAGAGATTGGTATTCACATGCCATATTTCTGCGTGGCTCATCGAGCATGCGAAAAATACATCCAGGAATCTATCTTGACTCATTGCCCTTACTGCAGCAATATTCCTGGAGGACGTGAAAAAGTCTTTCGGGGACCGAACACATTGACCGATTTAGCCCAATGGGTCTTAGACCCTATCGACGAGACATGGAGCCAAGAAGACATCGAATGTTACGGAGATTGTCATCGCTATGCCAAGGTAATGGCTCACAATTTCTCGGGATACGATGGACAGTTTTTGCTGAGATACTATACGGAACAAAGTACGGAACGTCCTCAAGTGACTTTGAACGGAGTCAAAATCATTTCCATGCAAGTGGGTCAAGTGCAGTTTAAAGATTCAATGATTTACTTGACAATGCCTTGACAATGCCTTTGAATCGCATGTCTAAATCGTTTGGCATGACAGAAATGGCCAAAAGCTATTTTCCACACTTTTTCAATACCGAAGCCAATCAACATGCTGTTCCACCCAATTTTTCCGAGGTTCACTACTACGACCCCGACAACATGCATATTCAGTAGATGGCTGGGACTTAGAAAATTCCCAGATCGTGTACAATTTTAACGGTTGCTTATTTCAGGGATGTCCTACCTGTTACCCTCAACGTGACACTAAAAACCAATTTTTACAATGGACCATGGAAGAATTGTACGAGACCACATGTCAACGTCGCGTGAAGTTAGAAGAGGAAGGATACCAAGTGATAGAAATGTGGGATCACGAATACGATCAGCGATTGAAAACCGATCCCAAGTTTAAACGCATCGCGGAATGTTACGAGCTGTTGGACCCTCTGAACCCAAGGGACAGTTTGTACGGAGGACGGACGAATGCCACCTGTTTGCTGTACCAAGCCGACGAGGAGAAAGGAGAAGAAATAAAATACTTTGACGTGTCTTCTCTGTATCCGTACGTGTGCAAATATTGTCACTTTTCCGCAGGTCACCTACAATTGCTGACCGAACACATCGACGTGGATAATATTCGACAATACGAAGGATTGATCAAGTGCCAAGTCTTGCCTCCCACCAATTTGTACCATCCCGTGTTACCTCTTCATTGAAAGAAAAACTAATGTTTCCCTTGTGTCGAACTTATGCTGTAACGTGCAACCAAGGTCACCCTTGTCAGCACACTCAGGAAGAACGTGTCTTGACGGGAACGTGGGATAGTGTAGAATTGTTTAAAGCCCTGGATCTGGGATACCAACTGTTAGAAGTGTAAGAAATATACCACTTTCCCAAGACAGAAAAGTACCACAAGGGCGACGAGACTCAAAAAGGCATTTTCTCAGACTACGTGAATGCTTTCTTGAAACTGAAACAAGAAGCCAGTGTCTATCGTTCCTGGTTTCACACTCCCGAAAGTCAAAAGAAATTCAATGAGAAATACAGGGAGCAAGAAGACATTACTTTAGACCACGTGGAGAAAAACGAAGGAAGGCGATCGTTTGCCAAAGTGATGATAAATTGTTTGTGGGGTAAAATGGCATAACGATCGTGTTTACCCAAGACGGAGTATTTGTCAGAACCTTCCCGCTACTTTGAGATGATTCACGACAAAACCAAATACATAAAACACGCGGACGTCGTTCGTGAGGACTTGCTCTTAGTTAATTACGAAGAAGAACTGGACTATGTAGAAGCCAACGAATTTGGAAATGCCATCATTGGAGCCTACGTGACAGCCAATGCTCTCTTAAAACTGTACGAAGCTTAAGAACGAAGATCGTGTGTTGTATTTTGACACGGACAGTTGCATCTACATCAGTCATTTGGGTCAAGAGCAACCTACAATCGAAGGAGACCGTTTAGGAGCCTGGACGGACGAGCATCCCGAGGACAAGATTCTAAGTTTTGCCAGTGGTGGTCCCAAACATTACGGTTACGAATACCGTAACCCTCAAGGAGAAGTGTACACGGAGTGTAAAGTGAAAGGATTGACTCTCAATTATCGCACCAGTCAAGTGGTGAACTTTGGCGTACTCAAAGAAGCCTTGCAGTCTGGACAGGATGGAAACTTTAAAGTGACCACTTACCAACCTAACAAGATTGTGCGTCTACCCACACATCAAATCGTTAGTCAACCTTTGGAAAAAAGTCTATCAAATCGTGTACCAGAAGCGAGTACGGCTTCCTAACCACTTTACTTTACCGTACGGACACGCCGATATTGGACAGCATATAAAAAGAGACAACGTTCAAGATCAATAGTTTATTTGTGACAATTAAGAGATATTGTATCGTGGATGGGGCGCATGAACTGGACAAACTTAATGACGAATGGAAGTTAACAAGTAGTGTGAGGACTTGATAAAGAAACTAAGAGTAACCAGTTATCAGTTACAATTGATTGCCATAGAAAAAGCAGACAAAATACGAGGAATCAACCATCCAAAATATTTCAAAGTGGGACCCTTGAAGCAGATTCTGGATGATAATATCCAAGCGAGATGCTATATGGAAGATATCTTCCATTTAACGGAGTGGTCTTTTGTGAAAAAAGGTGTAGATCACTTGAAGAAAGGCGAAGACAAAATCAAACAAATACTCTAAGAAGAGGTCAAGAAAATTAAGGAGACCTTGGCAAAAGAGAGGGAGGATAAGGAAAAAAAAGAATGAAGACTTTGAGAAATTAAATAAAAACTGGATGAAGATAGAGCTATGGGTGATCCAGACTGGATGCCCGAAGAAGAGAAGAATAACAAAGGAATTTTAGAGAAAGCCAGGAGCTGGTGGAAAAAGTGGAGAAGTTAGAAGAAAACAAAGACCCTTTTCAGGGCCACATTCCATGCCTCGAAAAGATTATACTTTTCAGCAAAAAAATTGCCATATATCTATCTCTGCGTCTATGTCTCTATGTGTCTGTATTGTCTATGCAATTACAGTCCCAGGGTGTGCTAATACAAATTTCCCATTGTCGCTATAAAGGCTCGGCTGTGCCATTTGTCGCCATAAATCTTGTCACTATAGTATCCCAGGGTGTTTTTTTAATAACTCCCATTGTCGCTATAGCATTCCCATATACTATTAAGATCTCTCAAAGTTAGAACAAGAGATTACGTTTTAGCTGATTATTCCACAAACATTTTTGTGACATTCAAATCTAACTTTGCACTTTTCACGGGTGAGTATGATACTCTTCATACGATTAAAATCTACAAATTACTTATTTAAATTCGAGTTACGACTGATGAGAATATGAACGTCTTTTCAGTTTCTTTAGGCTCTAATTTAGTTCAAAACATGAACATACTACTATATGCCTGAATCCAGACAGTTTCCGTATTATAATCATTATACGATCACTTTTCCCTCCTTGTTGATGTAAACATTCATTTTTTTAAAGCAGCATGAAAATATTTTTCACATTAAAAATATGAAACAGGTATAGAGCCAAAATAATTTCAAAATGGTCTGGCCAAGCTAAAATAAAACTAGTTATATGTTTATCAGTGATGCTGCATAAAACGAAAGTAAACTAATAAATAATCATGTTTGTTTGTTTGAAGCTTTTTTGTGCAGATGATGCTGTTTTATTTGCCAAACGGTATGAATGCTTTAGGAGATTATAATACGTTCAATGTACAATGAATATGACATATAATATGTCTCAACGCCAAGGTGTAAACTCTGTCAACAACGTTTTATACTTTAGGCTCATTCTGCTAAATTTTAACGATCAATGTGTCTTTGTCAAAATCCAATAATAGACTTGGAAAAAAATGTTAAAAAAATTGGCACCAAAGATCATTTAAACTTTTAGAATAATATTCACAAGTGATTTATTTGACATATTGGAAATTAATTAAAAGCGCATAATATAGGAGTCTGACAAGTTGGTGAGAAATTTGGGTAACGAAACGCCCAGTAACGTGGCACGAATTGAAAAAAAAAATAAAAAATCATCTATGTCGACTGCAAGAACAAATTTGGAAACCTAATAATGTTTCCTTTTTTTAATTTTTCAGCATGTTTTATGTTTTTTAATTTAGGTGGCGCTCACCAGTTATTATGTACTTTTGAGAGAGTGATGTATGTAAGTTGAAGTTTTTTGCATTTTAGACATGCATAGTGGAGAGAATGTTGGCATACCTATATGCTACTTTCATGTAATGTGGCTGAAATTTCTTTGGATATTGTACTTTTGGAGATTTTAAATGATCTTAGGACACTGCTAAATATAATGACTGCTACCTTGTGCTCCAAAAATCAACCTGAATTTGTCTAAAGTACAGTATTCTTGGCAGCTATTAAAATATGGAAAATGAATTTTGCCAAGCTGGACAATACCAGCTTCTAAAAGTGCAATGAATGAATTACCAAATACATAAAGTGTAAAAAAAAAGATATCGGCTCTAATATTTACAATTTATCTCTGAAGTTCGAGAAGTGAGAATGAGCAAGTAGAGCTAGCACTTTTTTGAAAGGTGCACATCTGGAGTAAGGCCAAATTGTATACTCTCTAACCCATATTACACCCATCAATCATACATCAAAATAAAGGGTATTAAAGGTTCTTTGTACAATGCCTAAGATATACAAAGTCTCTTTTAAATAGCCAGTATAACAAGTGAGGAAACCCGGGAAAACTATTTTTCTTTAAAATTCTAACCCTATGCTAAATATTAAACTGTAGAGCGCCACCTTAATGGTGATTTAATTCACAGGCCCATATGACTGTATTTTAAAAACGAATCATCACAAACCAGTATGATTTATATCTCAGTTAATTAAGGACAAATTACACATGTCTATCAGTTGACAACTTATACAGAACTAATAATCCAATCAAAATAACAACTCTTGTTAAAATAACATTCCCCTTCCGTTTGCCATTCTCTTCTTTACCATGCTCACTCTTGAGCCGCAGAGGACAAAATATTATTTTTTTTTTAAATTGAATCTATGAAAGGTCGTTTTTCGTTTTAAAAAATACTAATTTATGTAAATTATCCGAATGTTTAAGCCACTTATGCTTACCCTTTGTTAATTTTAAGGATGCAATTATTATTCATATTGTTTAGTCTTCATCCCTCTCTTTTATGCGTGTCCATTTATTTCATCTGGTCGTGAATTC
Source organism: Potamilus streckersoni (assembly GCA_016746295.1). NCBI lineage: Eukaryota > Metazoa > Mollusca > Bivalvia > Unionida > Unionidae > Potamilus > Potamilus streckersoni. The sequence continues at coordinate 164,654 of JAEAOA010001587.1, read as the reverse complement.
TAAATGAATTTAAAACAGCAATTTTTTCCAAAAAGAAAATTAGTTCAGATAGTGAATTCGATAAGAATATAGGTAAATTTAGAATTTTAAAAATCGTACATTATTTAATAAAAACCTATTATAAAATAACGAATTATGTTTCTTTACCAAAATTTCATCAGTAACTTCTCAGACTTCTCTATTATGCTCTTTTAATTAATAAATCAGTTGTGAATATTATCCTTACAATTTAAATGTCCTTTTGGTCTTTTTGTTTCCTCCGGTAAGCACAATCTATTACATTTCTTGCAGCATGTTTTGTAGATAAAAAAAACAAATCATACCAAAACTACTAAAGCAGAAAATATAGGAACAAATATGGTTAGAACTAATTCTTCTTGTCCTGGCTTTGGCGGCAGACAACACAGCAGTATCAACAAGAACGAAACTGGGGATTACGAAATCTGAAACAAACACAAGTCCAATTCAAAGTAAAATGTAGCCTATATCTCTTTTTGGAAACAAGTTACATGAAAAACTATGTAAATTAACATCTTCTCCATAATACATCTGTGTCAGGAAAGAGACATCAGCACATCCTCCACAAGGTATATGTGTAAGGAAAGAGACATCAGCACATCATCCACAAGGTATCTGTGTCAGGTAAGATACTTTAAAATTATTCTAGTATCCATATGTAATTATTTATTGGTAGCTATTATTAATGCGTGTTTGATAACTTTAATCTGAAGCATTAACAATTTTTTTTTTAAAAAAAATATGTATTTATTTATTTATTTATTTATTTATTTATTTATTTATTTATTTATTTATTTATTTATTTACTTATTCAAGCTCCTGCTGGTTAATTTACTGTCCTGGCTTCGTCTCTTTAATAATTACAGTAATTCATACTCATATATGTATGTATGTATGTATGTATGTATGTATGTATGTATGTATGTATGTATGTATGTATGTATGTATGTATGTATGTATGTATGTATGTATGTATGTATGTATGTATGTATGTATGTATGTATGTATGTATGTACGTACGTACGTATGTACTGTGGGTATGTCCGAAAGCTTTCCAGTAGCTTCTCGTGGTTCGGTGTTTCTTCCTGGGGTTTTCCTGTGTTCTTCCTCCACCATTTATATTGGCTGTCATTTATAGCAATTGTTGGGCTGAAAAATGGCGTTAAACCCTTATTTAGAATAAAATTTATTGTCAAACATATAAGCGAAGATGATCCGACTTTAAATATTCGTGATAAACTAGACCCTGTCAAGGAATCACGTCGATATAACAACGTCGCCACAACAAACAAAAATTCTAAAATAAGTATTTTCACCAGAATCTACAACCAGTATAACAATAACTTATATCCAGTGTCCGCTGTTGTTTACGAAATTTATCGTTTAAATGAAGCAGACAGAGATACTTTTCCTCCGATGAAAACAGACTCTCGCAATTGTGTTGCTTAACGTATAATGCTTGATTGCAAATTAACAAACCACAAAGCCTCTTTCGCACGAAGCGATCCAACAATTGAAACGGAAGAAGAAAAATAAAACAATGACCTAAGATTCGGCAGATATCCAACGTCATTCAACCTGGTCGCGGACACTTAATGTTGCTATTTGTTTTAGGTTAGAATAATTTGTCTGCCGCCATTTAATTAGTTTCACCCCCCAAACACTTCCCACCAAAATCGGTAGCTTACACTTACTGACCTTTGAATAGATTAATGAGTCAACACTACTTGGCTAAAATAACACTTTGCAGAACGGGGCCTTGGAGAGGGGTTACCCCCAAGATTGGTCGCCATTTAGGGGGTTTTGCCCCACCCCATTTGCTGCTCAACGACTTTATAGTGCATAGCCTTAAATCATACGAATATTGTAAAAACAACTTTGATACCTTTCTGCAAGGTGAATTCCTGTCAAAGACAATACTATCCAAAGTCCTCGTTGGACATTGTATGCGTTGAATCTTCACTGTATTCTTACTCAAAGACGCGGAATGTGCCGCTTGAAATGGCGATAACTTTTTAAAAGTGTAGTTGATACTCAAAACCTCAACGGACTCGACTCTTGACATAAACACATAGAAAAAATAATGCAAATTTAGGAAAGGAAAGTAGGTCCAGTCATCTCGAGCACCCTTCCATTTAGTCCTACAACGTAAGCCCCATCACCCAGATATTTTTTTTCTGAGAGTGTGGTGGGTCTTACTGCCTTACTAATCAAGAGTTTTACTATTTAATACCCCTACCCACGAAAATATTACAATATCAATAGAAAAATCATGTATGAGCATCTTGAACTTACAAGTAAGCCTTTAATCGTTATCAAACGTTTATAACATGAGTGAGAAGGTATATTTACCTCATAGCGACATTCAGGATTCCATACTTTTGTAATAAATAGTGACGCTATTAACAGACCTAGATATTTACAATCCAAATAAAGTCAACTACTCTTAGCTGTTGAAAGGTTTACAGAAAGTCACATGGTCGGGCGAATATGAAAAACTGGCGTAAAGTCTGGATTGTGCATTAAACGTTAAGATAACAGTCTATGTAATTTTGCAGGGTCAGAACTTGCTAGAAATCTGGATATCCGAAACAATCTTTATCACTCCCATCGAAGTCAGAAATTTCTCCCAACTCCGCCTTTATTGATAACTATTCTGGAAAATATAATTGTATGACATCTGTTTCAAATGGACCACAACTTCCCAAATTATTTTCTGGTTTGTCTCAATTCTGAAAAGTTTACATTCTAATATTGCACTTTCGTCTGTTTCTAACTGTTAACCAAGCGGGTCCAAATTAAAATTCTACTTATGCCCCAAGCAGAGCAGATTCTATCCATTGCAGATAACACTATTGTGAGACTAAACAATAAGTTAGTCTTAATGGGAACGTGTCACGCAGACCATCAAAGAATGTACTGTAAAATTCTCTACAAAACTGCTCGACAAAATTTTGCACCATTATGTATGTATGTATGTATGTATGTATGTATGTATGTATGTATGTATGTATGTATGTATGTATGTATGTATGTATGTATGTATGTATGTATGTATGTATGTATGTATGTATGTATGTATGTATGTATGTATGTATGTATGGTATATAGGTAGGTAGGTAGGTAGGTAGGTAGGTAGGTAGGTAGGTAGGTAGGTAGGTAGGTAGGTGTGTATGTATGAATCAATGTATGTATCATAGTAGATAGGTAGGTATTTATTTATTATGTATGTGTGTTCGTGCATGCGTGTGTGTATAGTGTTTGCGAGCGTGAATGTGTGTATGTGTGTTTGTGTGTGTGGATGGATGCATTAGGTTTAACGGCACATTAGAACATATCTGGACATCTAATGTCAACAATTTTAAGGTATATGAAATCTGCAGTATCATAACGCACACATTTCGGAGATATTGATGCACGAACTCCAAGAGTGAACATTAATAAACAGTCAGCGTTTGTTTGGTTTGAAATATTTTTAGATTCTAATAATAGAACTAAAAGTCAAAAGATATGTTAATTATATTGAACAATGAAAGTATAATTTTTTCAGGTGCACTTGCATACTGAGTAGGCGCATCATGGTCGTGTTAAGCGGTTATGTTAGAACATGGGATAGCATTACTTACTGGTAGACTAGAACGTCAAATTCATGATGTACCTAACACTCAAATCACAGAACTAAAAATGTTTGTTTAATTTAGTACCCTTCACGAATTGTAGCTTAAATATCAGTCTCCGCTCTTAAATAGGTCGCAGGTGAAATGGGAGATGTCTCCTACCTTGTATTAGTACATATATTATATAGATTATATCTCTTACATGTCAAGTTTAATCAGTGAAGCCATGTTGGTTCACAACAAAATCGTGTTAAGGTTCAATTGATACAATTAGAGAAAACACTTAAATAACCACTGCCTTATTAATTTTCATCAATTGTATATTTCATTTTTGGTTGTTGTTTTTGTTGCTGTTGTTGACTTAGATTGTTAAAATAGTGAAAATAATATTGTATTTTATTTAAATCGTCTAAGAATCGCATTTAAAGAAGGTGAAGATTATACATACGTACGGAATTTCACGTTTAGAAATTGAGCTTCACTATATGCGATTTGATCATCGGATACCTTTGAATGTACACAAGTGCAAATTGCTCACAGAGAGAGGAGACGGGGTGTAGAGTATAATTATGTTCTGATATTAATTTATCTTGTAATAAAAAGCTTTCATTGCTGTCGCCGTTGGAATGAAATAGTTGCAATGCACATTGAAGCATCATCGGAGGGATGAAGCAGTGTTGATTCGTTACCATAGAGCAATAAACACAACAATATGTTGTATAAATTGAATCGTGTTGGTCATCTAAGTGACCTTTTGACCTAAAGTGTACTCTATAACTCCTCACCCTTTTCCTATTACATGTGAATCAGATTCGTATACAATGGTGCAAATATGGGCATGCAAAATCACATTAATTAAATTGTAATTTTAACGATCTTATTTTACATTATGTACTCTACAAGCGAAGCAGGCGAAAAAACCATTAAATAAAATTTAATTTTCGTTCATTCTTAGCACAGAATATTATAAATTATACTGCTTTAGAATAATATTTGTATTTGAAATTCGTAAAAATAACCTACCTGCTTTATTTGATCAGGAAACCACGTAAATCAATTTTAAAACGGAATGAGAACAACTTTATTTTAAAGAAAATTCACTGCAGAAATTGTCAGCATACAGAATTGTATTGTTAAATTTAACTAATTTATGTTTATGTTGCCTTGGAAGTAAAATAATTAAAAAGATATGACAAAATTATACACAGTAAATTTCTACTTTGTTAGATGGAATTTTGCTTATTGTTGCATGTTGATGTACGCATATGAAATTCCTGCCTAACAGATCTGAAAATGAATATCTGTAACCATTATTTTTGTATTTTTTTATTATTAATTAGTTTTTTATCCCCACACCCACTCCAATGACTGAGCGTTAATAATCACTTAAGTATCTTAAAAATTGAGATATTAAAGCGAATTTTCAAGAGTTGATTTTCAAACTTTGAAACAATATTTGGGGTAAATTGCTTCCTAAAGAAGAAATACACACAGCAAAACCAGATTTAAAGGGGTTCTCGACTAATATTCTAATATACAGGCTCGATTTTGGATTCTTTTGCCAATTTCTATTTTGTTTTTTTCTTAAAATGATCAACGGTAGATGTTTTCTATATACTTTAATGCTCAAAACAACACTTGGTATTTTGTGAACTAATTCAGTTTATAGTGCAAAAGACCGCAAGTTTTATTAATCCACGTTTGGTCTAACATTTGTGAAGGGTTAAATCTAACCTCTTTCATATAGATAATATGGATATAGTCTGTTAGAACTGACTGCCTTTGTAATTATTAAAATGCACGACGTGAGTATATAAGGATTCGAAGAAGATCCACGCACCTGCGTTATATCAAATTTTAAAACGAGAAACTAAATCGGTAGACTGCATTGCTTAGTCGATATATATATATAAAGATAGATAGATAGCAAAAACAACATAAGCTGACATCCAGGTTTAATCTACACTAAAAATATAGGTTTTATTTCACGCAGCGTAAAAAAAAAATTGATGCCGATGGGTATGATAGACATTCGACTTTGTCTGCGTATTCGAAGTTTGGCTTAATATCTTACCTCTAAGGAATGCCAGACCATTTTCTGACGTTACTGCTCGACATGGCTATGATCTCGGCAACTTAATATGCAAGGGAAATCCCGCTGAATTGAATAATGTCATTTTATTGATTAAAAGACAATATCTTCATGCATTTATTTCTAACTTATTTTCGAATGCCTAAACTAAACATCGGTACTAAATTTATTGTGCTACACGAAATGTAGCTTCAAATATTAGAGTTTATTCTTAAATAAGTTGCACGAGCAAGAAGGGAAGTGTCATCCCTTGTAGATATTATATAGTACATATCTGACGGGTAAATTGTAAGCGAGGAAACGAGTTCCCTAGATTTAGTCCCGGCCTTGGATGCCTTTATTCTTGCATCTCTGTTGCACCTCTATGACCCTGTATGCTAAAATTTACATGTATTTATTTGCTTTCTTCGTTAGGGTTACGTTTAAAAAACCATTGACCTCACTGTGATTTAAGATAGGACTGTTCATGTATATTAGCGGCTGACTGGACAAGCGACAGGAACATCACGATTAATTAGAAAAATAATAATTATCTTTATAGACAGATCAGAACACTAATTACTGAAATTGGTGCGGAATTGCAAGCACATGTTTCAGACACAAGTATGGCGAGAAATTCCGCATCTCATATCATTTTCTCTACACAGAAGCTGACATACAGGTTCATCTATACTGACAAATATAGGTTTGATCATGAACACTCATAAGTTTAAAGGTATTGAACTTTTAATATCATGGTCTTTGCATACGTTAGCTATGGGTACCGTGTGTCCTTTTGCTGCAACAAGGATGCATGGTAAAAAGGTATCCAAGGCCTGGGCTGAATTTATATTTTTTATTTGCTTTCTTCATCAGGGTCATATTTTTTAGAAACATTGATGACTGTACATCTATATGATCAACTGACTTGGATAAGCGGCGGAAACAATACAATTAATTAGATAAATAAAATTTCCAGTTGCAAACAGATCAGATAATCACTTAAGGGAGGTAACTCCTTTAGAGATTGCAGTATCCGTATACACCTGGATTATTATCGGCCTTTCGATCAACTCAAAAAGAAACGTCGAATGTGTGTGCGTTTCGATTCCCTACCTTTGCGGAAAATAATATACTAACTCCAACCAGTTCTTGATTAGTCTGAATATACAATAATGTAGCATCTGGCCACGTGATTCAGTCACGTGATATGGTCAAGAATGTTTGGGTCTGGGTTTTTTGTTGTTTTATTTTGTTTGTTCTTTTTTTGTGTATTGTTTTATATCCTTTTTGTTCTTTAAAGTATTATTCATTAAAATTATTTACAGATATCACAGAATTATATATATATATATATATATATATATATATATATATATATATATATATATATATATATATATATACACATATACATATACATATATATATATATATATATATATATATATATATATACATATACATATATATATATATATATATATATATATATATATACTATACATATATATATATACATATACATATACATATATATATATAAATATATATACATATAAATATATATATAAATATTCATATATATAAATATATATATTTATATATATATATATATATATATATATCGTTTGTTTATTATTTGGAATAAATACTTGTACTCGGGTTTCATTTTTGTGTACACCGTTACCCGAGGGTGGTTTTTGTATATCGTATATTATTTCGAAATGGACAGTAAGATTCAGCCGATACTTACGATGGGAAAACCGATATACCTTGATCGAACAAACAGTAAATGGAAACAACACATTACCAAGAGTCTTGTCATTTAGTCTACTTTAATGACTTACGATCTCGATCTGTATAATTACGTGAGTTAAATATTATTTTAACAATTTGTATTATAGGACATTTATAGGATATAATTGTTATAGTGTCACATTTATTTTGTATGTTGGGTAATTCCCACTTGTGCCGTATTAGACAATGTTATAGTCTGTTTCCAAGTTTACCTGTATGTAACTTAACAGAACGTTTATATTTGCAATAATGTTGTATTTATTAAGGAAGAGATGGTGTTACGTTAAGTAGTATAGGTTACTGCATTTGTATGGGAAAATATGAACAAGTTTTTCTGATGGAAATACTGCACGACCTTGGGAGTGCATTAGATCCATCCGACAAAACGAGTTCATATTTCCCCATACAAATACATTAACCTTTTAATTATATGCTCCTTTTCGTATAATACCATTGGCTTAATTATATAATTATATAAACAAAAATACACAACAAGAAACTAATTAACCGAATGTATACCGTATTCCAAACTAAATAAACAATCTTAGATTCATCATTACAAAACAACAGTATTAATGAGCACGTAACTCCGCTCAGATAAATTTGAATTTGACATAAGAAAATAGCTTTTTGGTTTACTTAAAATTGAAATTTTTAGTCATATTGTGAATGAATGCGTATTGCAACAACTTTTCCATTGGATCCGGAATGAATAGATGTTGGTAATATTTCGATTCTACGAAATTTTGTGATTATGGATTGGATTTAACTGTGACAATTCAACATGAAATACATCGGATTGCAACAGCGAAGAGCAGCGTGTTAACATCTGCATGTGTGTTTCTGTTCAGTTATTGAATGTTTGAAATCATAAAATGAGGTCAATATAAAGTCTTTCCATTGCAAGTATCGAAAAAAAATAGCTATGGAATGTAATATTTATTCATTTTGAGTGCAATAAGGAGGATTTAATTGCAATTGGAATGTGGTTGAAATTACATTACAATTTCGAAGTGTGTAATCAAGCTTGAGAACTCATGACATGTCTCATGTAATTCGGATTTGCAGAACTAAGAAAGTACATTTTGAGGAAATTCAGGATGTAAAACTGTAAGTATACCTTTTGCAATTCTTATTACCTGCTAAAGAAGATAGATTTTGCCTTGCCATTTGCATGTTATTTGTACGGACCCTGTCTGGCGTCTATCGTTACCCTAACTCCGAAACATCGTATCAAAATAGTTTACGCGGAATGTGCCAAAGCAGCTGGTATGTGGCAGTCCACGAAACATTTGCTTAAGTTCATTCTGAAACAAATATAATCAACCAAAATGTAAAGGGTCCACTATATGAATGAACATGATTTGTTTACAAAGTAGTTAATAATGCACTTATGGGCACACGTGTAATATACGTGAGTGCTAAATAAAGTGTACGTTAGTGCAATGTCGTAAAATATTGCACGATTCTGACGACGTAAAGTTAACAAAAAAACAAAAAAAATAAGCATAAAATCATATAATTCTTGTCAGACACAGGTTCACTTCTGAACCTGATTATCACGTTATACAATAGTCCTGATAATATAATTTTTAAAAAAATAATCAACTCAAATTTACATTACATAACGGTATTATGGGCTGTTACAGATGAGCGTATCATTTCTAGTACACGTATTCGGATATTATATTTGCACCTGACTGATTTGGCGATTGATTGATTGATTGATGGCCGGTGACTGGTAAATAATGCTGAGTTTTTTGCTGAAAGAATGAAGGAGGAGCGAAGTGATAGGTATGCTTTATCTCCGTTTTAGCGGTGTTGCTAATTGGGGTTGTGTTTTATCCAGTGCTATACTGTCGGAGGAGACGTTGGCCCGGAAAAGATAATTGTCATCACGCAGTAAAGAACCAGGCCTTCTGGACCAACGGGTCTGCAGAGAACAAGAGAATCTTCGGATCTTTAGTCATATCATAAGGGGTAGACCGTTCATGGTGGCTCCTCGACCATTCAACAAAGCGTTTGGAATGAGAAGAATTTTCGGATTGGTATTTGATTCTTCAAGGTATTTGTTACAATGTTTCATGTCATATTTCACTATTTGAGTGAAAACTCATCATATTTTGCTATTTGAGTGGAAACATTCTAAAGTGAAGGAATAGGAAAAGATTAAGACAAGGGAATGTCTCAACACTATACATCGACACATTCAACTTTTTGACTTTATTTTATTTTCATGTAGGATCACCATAAACCACACAAAGTAATACAAATATTAAATGTACATAAGACACATAATATGCAATATAACACGTGCATATACCACAGATAGTAATGCAAATAATAAATATACATAAGACACATAACATGCATCATAATATGTGCATATACCGCAAATAGTAATATGAATCATAAATGCCCGCAAGACACACAACATGCAACATAACACATGCGTATACCTCATATAGTAATACAAATAAATGACGTACACAAGACACATAACATGCAACATAACATGTACATATACCAGAGATAGTAATTAAAATAATAGACGTACTCAAAACATACAGCATGCAACATAACACGTGTGTATAACACAGAGAGTAATACAGATAATAAACATACACAATTTGCAGCATAACACCTGCATATAACACCAATATGTATAGGTCTACAAAAAATAGACGTACATAAGACACAACATGAAACAAAACAAGTGCATATACCACAGATAGTAATACAAATAATAACTGTACATAAGACACATAACATACCAGATAACACGTGCACATACAACATATAAATCTTTGCTGATATAATAAGCACTTGTGTTCAAACGTGTAACAAAATACAAGTGACCAATTTTATACGTGTACATTTACACAAATACCAAGAGATCAAATATTCTTAGATAACAAATTTTTAACCGTGTGTATTTATCAGGAACAGTATACACACACTTGGCCAGATCATCAACTTATCCGTAATATATATATATATATATATATATATATATATATATATATATATATATATATATATATATATATATATATATATATATATATATATATATCAAATAAAATTTTCACATGAATATATATAAATCATCCCTTTAGAAACAGTGATACTAAAACTTTAGTAATTAATGACAAAGTAATACTTAAAGTTAAGCAAGCAAAGTGTACATTGCCATGAATTAATTTATGACTACAAAAGGTCTACTTATTATAGCATAGAATTTATAAAATTGAAGATTCAAAGAAAAATCAATTAAACAAACAACAAAAATTCAGAACCATTAATCACTCAATATCTTTGAAGACTAAATACGAAGTGTGTTGAGAAGTGCTATCCGAAAACCAAATAGTGTCCCTTCTTTCTTTAGGCCGGCCAAAAATAGAAAATTCAACTGTTTAATATTTTGAGCAAGGTAATCAATGAAGCCATATAAGCAAATTTAGCAATACCCATTGTTAAGATGAAAGCATTTGTTTATAAGAAATGTCAAAAATCAGTTATAGTAATTAGTAGGGGTTGTAAAAAAGTTTTAAACTTGGGCTGCTAGGTTAGAAACATTCATTAATAATTTCAACATATAAACAAAAGTTAAGTAATATACAATTATATATATATATATATATATATATATATATATATATATATATATATATATATATATATATATATATATATATTGTTTTTTTTTTATATTTTATTTTTTTATATTTTATATATATATATTATTTATTATTTTTATATATATATATATATATATATATATATATATATATATATATATATATATATATATATATTGTCTCATTTTTGTTTTATATTTTTATGTTATCTGATAAATATATTCATTATTATTTTTAATTATATAAATATATATATATATATATATATATATATATATATATATATATATATATATATATATATATTATCTGATTTTTATATTTTAAATTTTTATGTTTCTGATATATATATTCATTATTATTTTTAATTATAAATCTATATATTGTCTCATAAAAAATATTTTATATTTTTATGTTTCTGATAAATATATTCATTATTTATATATATTCATTATTCATATATATATACATATATATATATATATATATATATATATATATATATATATATATATATATATATATATATATATATATATATATTTGTCTGATTTTTGTCAAAAATAATCAGTAGCGATCCTAGCGATTACCCTTCATTGGAACCCCTGATAGCCTGTGTGTCTTTTATGAAGTCCTAACATGTTCGTCTCTCTTATGACTTATTATGCGGCACTTCATAATACTGTTTCTTTTGGCTAGCATTCCTTTCTGGAATGTGTTATTTTGGGGGTTCTCCATGGGGCAGAGAGCTCAAGGCATGCTACTGATTATTTTAGGGGCGACGCATTGCATTGCGGTTTCGATAAATAAAACCCTGTGAAAACCCTGTGGGTACACAAAAATGTACTCACGTGGCTGACACAGTGAGATATTTATCGAAACCTGAGGCGTGCCCTGCCCCCAATTATATATATAAAAGGCATCCCCGGGACCAAATCCATTTCGGCGAAATCTGGAATCGAACCACAGATGTATAGATTTAGAGTCCAACGATCTACCTCTACACCATGCTGCGTTCGATGAATATAACAGTTTTAATTGTTACTATATTATGAAATGGAATTTTATTAAGATAGTTAGCCATTTATTTGTATGAATCTTACTAAAATTTATAAATAAAATTACAAACATTTATAAATTTATGTGTATGAATCTTACTAAAATATATAAATAAAATTACAAGCATAAAAATGGGAAGTAACCCATACCGGAAATCGATTAACCTGTTTGAATAACCCAGATGTGTATACAATGAGAGAGTGTAATTCATTAAATTGAAGTACTGTTTGTGCAGTCTGCAGCTAAAATACATATTAATTGTATTAAAAATAACGTAGGTCATGGATCGATAAACACAAATAAGTCTTGGCTTGTTTATAAGGGTAACTGTTTAAACCTGTCTGCTTCAAGCTATTAATTCACAGGACCAATGCAGCACGCTTTGCTGTAGATTACTATATCTGTCTTAAGTTACCACACTATGCAAAAAGGATTCAATTACGTCTGTATACATAGTTAATATTACGTCATCCAAGGTCAGTAGGTATATAAACAACCGGCAAGGGAACTAACCGTATGTTTGGTTTCTAAACAGACAGACAAATAAACACTTAGAAAATCTACAGATTTCTGAAACATTTACAGATTTTAACATAAATAATAATTTATTTTAATTTTTGTTTGTTAGCGTAATAATATTAATATTTTATTTTGTTTTGGGGCCTAATTTCAGATTTTTATAAATAATTCATGCAAACATATGACTCATTTTTACAAAATCTGTAGATTTCTGAAATAATTCATGCAAACATATGACTCAATTTTACAAAATCTACATATTTCCGAAATAATTCATGCAAACATATGACTCATTTTAACAAAATCTACATATTTCTGAAGGAAGTCGTGCAAATATATGACTCGATTTTACAAAATCTATATAGATTTCTGAAAAAAATCATAAATTTTCTCACATTTACAGATTTTAATATAAATAATGATTTATTTTAATTTTTATTTGTTAGCGTAAATAATATCAATTTTATTTTAATTTTTGTTTGTTAGCGTAATAATAATAATATTTTATTTTGTTTTTAGACCTAATTTCTGATTTTTTTATAAATAAATCATGTGAATCTTAAAAGATCGATAGATTTCTGAAATAATTCATGCAAACATATGACTCAATTTTACAAAATCTACAGATTTCTGAAATAAGTCGTGTAAATATATCATCTTTAGTTAAGTCAATTTAATATTATTTTTTTATTTTAAACAAATAAATATATATATATATATATATATATATATATATATATATATATATATATATATATATATATATATATGATGAATAATGAAAACATTAATGATATTATTTCTGATATTAAAAAAAAACATAAAGGAATTCAGATATCTAATAATCTTGACTCTGAAAAAATTATGTACGAGTTTGAATTGTTGCAGCTAAAAAAATTTCAAAATAAATTCACATTACCATCTGATTATAGGTTTATCAAATCCATTTATAATTCTATGTTAGAATCTTTAGCTGTCATGGATGAAAAACACATAAAGCTATTCATACCTCTTGCAAGCTCAATCGAAAAGATCAAAAATGCGCTGTCTCACGAATACGAAATTCAAAAAACGCCCAGACGGCCGAATAATGCAACTGAGAAAGCTTATGCTTTTTTATTCTGCGATAAATGACACTAAAAGTGAAGACGGTAATAGTCAGGAAATATAATTGTAGCTAAGCAGGACCCTTGGCAAGATTGATAGTCAAATTTTATATAAAAAATATGATATTTGTCTGAGTAAGGGTACACAAATATACATATTCAAATATAATCCTTTGGTCACACTTTATTGAATATGCAGACTTGTATATATGATCAGCCACACGTTTTACTGAAGGCACGCAAATACCAAAATATCTGGCAGCTGCATACATATAATTAAAAACTATTTTTTCACCAGTATCTGTGTTGGTAAAAATAACTGTCTTAGGAGTCTTAGGATAAATACCAGTATTTCCAACCTTACAATTTTGGCTTTGTGTAATTGATTCTAAGTTATGTAATTGGTTATTTTAGGGATTTCCATCCAAATAATGTACAACAAGTCTATCTTTAACAATCCCAAAATGACATTCGAATACAAATTTATGACAACAATACCCGTTTTTTCCACCAATACTAAATATAAAATAACCAACATTATTAAGATTACCGAGTGGTTCCTTCAGTCTACAATGTCTAATAACACCATCTCTGGATGCCTCGGATATATTGCATGTCTCACAAATTCTTTTTGTTCCATTTGTATATAATATTTATTTGTTTAAATCATTATTTTTGAAAACTGGTTAGATAATCATTTTCTGTCTTTATAGGAAATTTACCTGTCGATGTATCTTTTTTTGTCATAATATCGTTTAAGTTCCCTATATTTTTTACCCCCGCAAATTTCACATAATTGCGTTTTTCCTCTATCTCCAATACCATATTGAATACATGGTTTTGGTCCAGTACTTCCATGTCTGATACTCTGCATATGGTAACCGCAGTATTTGTTTACGCGTGACTTATTACAATAAGAAATATGTCCAATTTTTAACCAAACACATTTATTTTCTGTTTGAATCATTTTATATATACTAAATTTCAATTTGAATATTTGTCTTAATTATAATAATGGAAGAATGATCAACAATTGAACCAGCTGCTACTAGATTTGATCTTGACAGACTATTAGGATATAAATTTAGTGTTTCGATGAAAGATCTAGCTTCAATAAACGTAGATATAACTAAGCGTATCCGTGAGGCCAAGATGGAATTTCGAGAAGATGGTGCTGTCAATTTTTAGAGTTGGAAAAGATATTTATATGATGAACGACAAACGAGCAGAAGTAATTATTAACCACCTTGATAATCAAAAATATCTTATTTTAATAAAATTTATTGTGAATACAGACGATGATATTTGGATATTTCGTGACACGAGAACTCCTATTCATATACAGTCTGGAAATAATAAAATGATATTATTAAGTAACAAATCCAAACTTGGAATACTGACTAGTATTGATAAACCGTATTCTGAGCGAGGGTATCCAGTTACTGCTGTGGTATATGTATTGTGTTTACTGAATGATAAACCTAATATTGAAGATCTCAAACCGATGAAACTGTCAGAATTAAAATTAAATTGTGTGGCTGAACGCATTTATGAACATTTTACAAATGCGATGCGTGGTAATGGCTTAACTGATTTAAGACGCAAAAAAATATGTGAATGGGGAGAGACCGTTAAAAATTCGGGTGCATCTATTAAGGATGTTGTTAAGCTAGAAAAGTTATTAAGATTTCCAATAACACTAAAACCACTAACAGGAGAGATATTATACAAACCAAAATATATAAGAAATGGAAACCCTATAACGATTATTGATCATAATGCCCATGCATGGACTGATGCAGTAACTGTATTTCCACGAGACAGAATGATTAAATTTTATAATGGTCATATATTTGATTTTATTAAAAATATCAGTAAAAATGATCCTGTATCTATTTGGTTATGTCAGAGTTCGGAACACGATTGTCATGATCAATTTGTACGACCGAATGGTGATATTTATCGTACAGAATCTGTTTATGGAGAAATGAGAAATCTTGCACTAAAATATACTTCTAACGAGGTCAAAGTTAGACAACTACTGAATAATTGTTTTACCGTACCAGCGGTAGCGGCCCATTTCGCTCAGGAAAAAAATACATGGAAACCTACAAGATCAGAATTTATTGAGGATATACAAAAAAGTTGTATAGAATATGGGCACGGTGGATTATGGAATACTAAATACGAGTATGATGATGTTATATCAGTCGATATGGCTGCATGTTACCCTGGGAGTTTTCTTGGATATGGTGTGTGTTCTAAATATTTTAACAGATTCGGACACCCCACACATGACACGACCAGAGTTTCAATAAATGGACCCTTACCAGATTTTGACCTAACAGGATTTGCATATGTAGAATCATTCTCCATCCAATTACTTATGTTTGGTTAGGTAAACACCTTTCAGAAAAATGTTGGGCTCCAATAGTGTTATTAAGATATATGCTTGATGTTGGAATATTAATATCGTTAAGAGTTAATAAAGCGATTATATCCTATAGTGCACAAAAGCAAGTTTGGTTACCAGAACCTGATAGATTTAGTATAGAAGATGCCAGGAAAGAATTTCCTGATCTTGCCGAAGATGACATTATTAAAATTACTAATAATATACGTAAATGTAGAGATGAACATGATGAGAAGTGTGCAAAAGATCTTGGTAGAAAGATAATTGGTAAATTTACTCAGGGTAGTTCAAATGGTCATAAACGACACTGTACAAGATTGATTATGGACGATACTGAGTTAGATTGTATAATTAATGATACAACGGAGAAAAACACATTTATAGGCTGAAGTAATGCTTACTTATCGGATGGGACCAAACTAGGTACCATTGTTAGCTATATTGATGGCGACTCACCGCAGTTTACTCATTTAAGATCTTCGATGCTAGCTTATGTTTCTATAAATCTACTGTCAGTGATAAATAGATTTCCTCGTTACGCTGTTAGAGTTGCTACGGATTTATTTTATATAAACAAAAAATATAAGGATTTACTAAATCCGCTACTTGGTAATGGTGAATGAGGAACATGGAGGATAAAGCAAGAAAATATACTTAGTTATTCTGCATTTTCTGACGTTGAAATTAAGGAAATATATTACAGAAATAATAATCAAATATTATAATCATTTGCACCATATGTTTATGATCCTGTGGCTAGACATAAGACCGTTCATCTTAATGGGTGTGGAGGGTCAGGTAAGACAACTCGTGTGATTAAATTATTTATGAACAACAATTCAGATATGATCGTTTTGACACCTACACATAAACTAGCCAGAGAGATAAAAGAACGAGGTGTAAAACTTGCACATATCATAGTTTCTTTAGATGGTGTGGAGATATGTGGACTCCTGATCGAATGAGTGAGAAATATATACCTAGGTATATTATATGGGACGAAATATGTACAGCGTCGTTAGAAACACTAAAAATATTCCTTGAATGGTTATTAACAAAAAATACTGCTGTGATTATGTGTGGTGATCATGGTCAACCACCACCTTTTGTTGGACAGTCTCCACATGAATGGCTAAAGAATAATATAGATTATTATGAAGAAATATATGATGATCATAGAGCTATTGATGAACCGCTGAAAGAACTTAAAAGATTAATCAGACTACAGCCAGATAAAACACAATGTGAAATAATGCGTGAGATAATTCCAGAAACTACCATGAATGATTTTTGGGCTTTATGGAGACCCACTGGTTTGATAGTCGCAAGTAGAAAGATAGTTCGTGATGAATTGCAGAAGAAATTATTTACGCTACATAAAGAAAAATTTTCACATCTACCTGTACCATTATGTTATCGTCCATCGGATACTCGACGACAGAATATTGATGTTGAAATTCCTGGTGGAGATACCCGAGTACAAAACCTGGTATTGAATGATATTATTTTGATAGATATCAATTCTGTTGAGAGCGCATTGAGTATGGAAAAATCACCGTGGACGTTAGGATACGCTATAACGATTCATTCGTCACAGGGATTAACTATCTCTGATATAAATATCTGGATTGTAGATGACCGGATCGAGTGGTCAAATTTAGTATATCTCGCAGTATCTCTCGTCAGAAGAATAACTCTACTACATAGAATTGTCATAGATTATGTGATAACTGAGGAGATTACTAATGACGCTGATGTAATAAAGAAAAAATTAGCGTCTTATAAACAATGTGACAAAAAAATAAATGTGACTTTGATATTTATACTGAATTTATTATAAAACTAAAACAACTACAGAATAATCACTGTGCAAGTTGTAACACAATAATGTTATGGCAATATTCGAATAATAATTCAAGACAATTTACCGTAGACAGAATAAATAGTGATCTTGGTCACACACGTGAAAATGTGATGCTGACCTGTCTTGAATGTAACCGACGTCGGGGCGCTGGACGCCCTGGTGCTAGTTTACATTAGTTAACGTGGTGGTAATTGTGTATCCGCAGGAATTACTTGCAATTGTTCACGCACAAATCCATGTTATGGGGCAGTAGAATCTAGTCTGTATATGGGTGGTCTTCCAGTAGATCTAACCACGCTAGAAATTGTATGTGTGGTCACTCTCCAAATAGGGTCAGTAGCTCGTCTTTTGCCACCCTCCAACTCCCCTGGTTCATAAAATATCTCACAATCACATTACCTAATACTAGTTGTTGACCTCATTGTCCGTATTCATAGCCACGTGGTATATATTTTTTTGTTATTGCATTAAAAGGTTCCATGGAAGTTGCACGAGTAATTTCATTATTTAATGCAGATATCACACTTGGTAACCTTATAACCCATTCACGAGATCGCTCACCGGATTTAAAGTCAGCAGATATTTCCTTCGCGTATTGATATCCAAATAACCGCTCAGCAAGTGTTCGATTAAATCGTTCAACAATTGCTTGATCACGGTGAATTTCGGTATGCCCTTGTCTGATTGTAACGTTATGCTTTTCATCAAAGATAATACTGCACCAAGAAATTCTTTGCCAGGATCTACTTGTAATAACTGTGGCCATTGTAGACCACCACGTTGATAAATTCGCTCAAACGCAGATGCTACTTCAAATGATGTTTTTGTTAATAATGGTTCAGCTTCTTTATATCTACTTGCAATATCAACAACAGTCAATGCGTATTTGTACGTGCGTGACTTTCGTCCACGTGTTTTAATAATATCGTGTGGTAAAAACAAAATATCTGCTTGATGAACTTCGTTAGGAACACTGACATCAAAATGTGCATATTGAATTGTTTTTGGTGGTGGTAGATAAATTTGCCATTCTGCCTGTCGTGCTAACCACGCTGCAGCAACAGAATGTGAAACTTTTGCTGCTGTAGCAAGTTTAGTGATCGCTGCTTTACCCTTCCAATACCCTCTAGAACTATAATAAATAGATTCCATTATAATAATTATATAATTATTTACCAGCCCCTAACATTATTTTACTTTTCATAGCGGATTTTATTAGAAAACTAGCGAGTTTCTCTCTAACAGATTTATTGGGTATAGAATTTAATGCATGAATCAATTTTACATCTGCAAGATGCCGTTGTTGCAAATCTGGATTTTTATAAGCAACATCGTGAATATAACATGCTTGATTAATTTTATTTACTGGACACTCTCCTGGTCTTGATTGATCTAGATCATCAAGTTGGATATCAAGTCGAGTACCAGGACCACAATAATTATATCCAGAGAGGTGTTTCTCACCAACATATTTAGCCCATGGTAAACCGGGTAATTTTCCTAATGATGCGGCTATATCCCCACCTATCTTTGTTGTCCCTGGGATAAATTTATATTTTTTGTACCACATTTTACACATTTACCTGTTAATGCATGTCATTTATTTTTTGTTATTATTGTTGTCAATCCAACAGTGGGTGTAGATGATCTACATCGAAAACAATATAGACTCATGTTATTAATAATATGGATACAATAATTGATTTTTCGGCGACACGAAAACAAGAACCAGTAAAGCACCATCCAGCATTACCAAATTCAATAAGAATGATTATAATAGGTCCATCTGGATCGAGTAAAACACAATTATTATTAAATTTAATAATGAGATGGATGAGATGGAACAAACTATATTTAATAGCACCATCTGTGGATGATCAGCATTGTTACGAAGTACTTAAAGATTTTAATGAAAAAGCAAAATCAGTTAATAAAAACGTCGAAGATATTATTGACTTTATCACATATATAGATGAAGCCCCGTCCATAGATGATTTGGATGGATTCATTAATAATCTCATAGTATATGATGATGTGATGTTGGACAAACTATCTAATCCAGCTAGAATATTTTCTCGAGGTCGTCACAAAAACACAGACGTGATTTATGTTACTCAAAGATATACACAGATCCCTAAAGTGATTAGAGAAAATTGTAATATTTTGGTTGTGTTTAATGGAGTAGATAATTATACCCTACGAAATATTTATTATACTTGGTGTTCATGGGACATGAATATGATTAAATTTACAAATTTCTTTTCTAAAGCACAATCAGTTCCTTTTGGATTTATAACGATAAATTTACATGATCCTAGATCCAGATATCGTATAGGTCTGGATAAAATATTTGGTTAGTTCCCCCTGACAAAGTCAGGACTATCTGTTAATGAACTGTATATGTGTTTAAAAACCCAAATCTATTGTTAAAAGTCTTGATATTAATGCCCTGACAAAGTCAGGTGACAAAGTCAGGAGCAGCAGGGAGGATGAACCTCTACAAAATTTTTGCTCGAGTTTTTAACGAAAAAACTAGTTCAATAAAATCAGGGTAAAAAAAGTCAATGATAGTATAACAAAACTGAGCTAACCTCATGTGATTTATAACCGTCCGTACGGTTATATAAAAGTTAGATATTTTGGTTTAGGGTTATTGGCCTTTTTTTCAGCCTCTGTAGGCACCCTTATTTCAGGTTAATTTCACAAGCAAAAATTTTGTAGGGTTCACCCTCCTTGCTGCTCTGAGTCATGCAAAACCCAACCAGAAATTCACAACCAAAATTGAATTTGGACAATCCCGATATATTCTGTACATAACACTGACATAATTACATGTAAAACGAAAACACAAAAAACTGCCCAGTTCCCATTTCCACATTTCCCCGATTTTTCGAACAGACGCACACTCCCTTTAATGATAGCGAAAGGGACAAACATTTGCCTTTTATAAATTTAGATGGACTATTTCTTCAACCAAATGCAATTAGTCGCATATATCCTTTTCATTTCTTGGGGGCTTGGGACTCATTTTCAGCAAGTTATCCACTTATGAACTGTATATTTCTCTTTTTTATTTAACAGTTTGATAATTTTAATTTCATAAAAAAGAACAGTATGAACCAAATAACTGATTAAATTCATTTTCTAATTTCATTCATATAAGCAAAACAATTAATTATTAATGCATCTGGTCTGTTTAGTTAATATAAATATAAAATTCACTATGACTTCTCCTTGTGCTACAAGTGAGTCACTTTGAAATGTTTTCTTTATTTGTGAAATTGTTGGGCAAATATTTTTTGTACTTTTTTAAATAGTTATGACACAAGAAAGGGAGCTTAAATAACTTATTCTGTATCTATGGTAACATAACCAGGCACACAGAGGATCTTTATTTTATTTAACGCAATTTATTGTATACACAACTGCAATAAGATCATCCAGTTATAATTGTACTCAGGTTATAGCCTAAATGTGCTAGTATCAATAGAGGAGATACAATATTCCATGACGATCGTGTTCTCATTAAGATCAGTGACATGTACAAGTACTGAATTTCCTTTTTTCATGAAAACGATTAACAAAGATCACATCAATGCCACATTGCAGCAAATATACTGTTTCATAGAAAGAAATTTTACAAACCAACCTGTCTTATTATTACAGTGGATAACCAGTGAAATGTAAACTTTAAATTCAAATAAACTTCAATCAACATATTATACCAACGTGAAACCCACGGAAATTTAAGTGCAGCTTATTATTTTTAGATTCTCAGTGTCAAACGAAGTACGTTCCACTTCACAAAAAGAATCGTCGGTACCAACTCAATATAAAATCCCAGCTTACACAAAAAGCGCAGTCATAAGTATATTGCGAATATAGCTGCAACAATGATGCATGACATAAATGTATCCATGACCAGGATTGTATATATATATATATATATATATATATATATATATATATATATATATATATATATATATATATATATATATATATATATATATATATATATATATATATATATATATATATATATATATATATATTAATTCCTTTGCTTTTTTCATTAGGGTTATATACTTTTAGAAATATTGATCGCACTGTGATTCAACTTGTGACTACATGTATATAATCGGCTGAGTGGATAAGTGAAGAAAGCAATACGGTTAGTTAGTTAAAGAATAATTCGTGTTATAAAAAGGATCAGAAAATTAGTTATTGAAGGTAACTCCTTCAGATATTGAAACAGTCGTACACAATTGAAGTATTATTGGCGTTTCTGTAATCGCGTAAGCAGCGTCGAATGTGCGTGCGTTTTAATTCCCAATCCTGTGATAGAACATACAACTAAACACAAAATTCTTGATTAATCTGCATAGACAATAACATAGCAATTCCACACGCGATCTCGTCACGTGAAAGGTTTGACAATGTTTAGATTGTTTTCTTTTGGATTTATTTTATTTTTTTTTTCTCTTTTTGTTTTGTTTTAATTTCTTATTTTAAAATATTTCACTAACAAATTTGAAGATGCTCTGCTTGCTGGAGTAGAATTCGCTGGATTTGTCTCTCTTCTGCACCAACCCATATACCGTCACGACTAAGCACGCAGGCAAGGCGATGGGTGCCATTTACTCGCTGACCTGGGTTCGAAACTCCGTAGAGTACGAATTTAATTTCTCTAACCTGTATGATAGTATTGCTTGTATTAAACTATTATTTCTGCCCACTATTATCAAGATTCTACTACAGAATCCAGGGATAGCACAGTCTGTTCTGTCTGGTATATATAAAGTTACAAAAGTGATACCATTGACAACACAGCATTGAACACCGGTGATTAGAATTAGGAGGGGTATTTTTGACTTCAGTCTACTAGCCAGCACATACCACGTTCAGATTGTAATTCCTGCCATTCCCATATTTAACCAGATTTTCTTAAGTTTTATGGCATGCTAAACGTTTGGCTTTTAGCGATGACCATACGAAGAAAACATTGTAAATTTCTATTTTCCGTGATATCACATTCGGGATGTCTCTCCTTTTATGCAAATATTAACGTGTAGTGACCTCTCTGATACACTTGAAATTTACGAAATGAACATATCATTTAAAAAGTTTTTTTTTAAAGTAATATTGAATAACTGATCTTAAAAGAAAATGAACTTAATTTTAATTTTGATCGTCCTATTTATATTTCTTCGTTGTTTTTATACATCCCGCACAATAATCGCATTCTTTCCGAAGTGGACAGAAAGTTGATCCTTGGAATGGTCTCAAGGGTGTAAAAGACGCAAAGCAAAGGATAAACGATTTGCAAATTTGGCCCTTCATAATCAGAAAGGTTACTTAACTGGTAATGGATGGAATGTGTGGAGTGTCTTCGTTACATTGGTGTACGTTATGTGTGACTGAATGAGAGGATAGTATTGGAAAATTAGATCGGAGTCATCGAGTGGTTAGACTGTGACCGGCGAGAGTTATTTCCTTTGCTTAAATTTGTGAGAGTACACATTAGTTTATCCGAGAGTCAAGTGCCTGTGGCTTCCTATGTTTAATTCTCTCTAATGCTAAATATGTCCGATATTTCCCCATGTTAAATTCCCATTGTCGCCAATGCGTCAGGACCATTTTTTAATATAGAAGCCCTCTTGACACTAATGTGCCCCACTTTACTACTATCAACATATACCTCAGATAGTAATACAAATAATGAATTTCACAAAAAAACATAACATGCAATATAACACGTGCGTATACCATAGATAAATGCATGCAGATATCTTAAACGCTTATGTTCAAACATCCATCAACATCCATGCGACTAGTCTATATATGTGAACATTTGTACAAATACTTAGCGATTTAAATATTTTTAAATGACAAATCTTTATGCATGTGCATCTATCAGGAAAACACTGGACCAGACAATCAACTATTTTTCAAATCTCTCTCTCTCTCTCTCTCTCTCTCTCTCTCTCTCTCTCTCTCTCTCTCTCTCTCTCTCTCTCTCTCTCTCTCTCTCTCTCTCTCTCTCTCTCTCTCTCTCTCTCTCACACACACACACATACACACACAATGTAAATTATCAAAATTTATGAATTGATGGATGACTACAAAACTCTACTTATTATAGCATAGGTCTCAGAAAAATATAGATTCAAAAAATAATTAATTAAAAACAATATATCTAAACCATTAGTCACTCAACATCTTTAAACACTATACTCGACGTGTGTTGAGACAGAGTGCTATCATAAAACACGGTTGTGTCCCTTCTTTGCGTTGGTAGGCTAGAAATAGAACATTCAACTGGTGAATATATTTGACACGCTACTGGTGAAATAATTTATGCAGATTTAGTGATACCCATCTTTAAGATGAGTGCGTTTGCTTATAAAGAATGTTGAACACCATAAGTTCAGTAGGTATTTGGAAAGGTCAAAACAATGAAATGCTTGGGCTGCATGTACAGAGTTTAATAACTCAGGATGGCTGGCCATCCTGCAGACCAGATCCGAAAGGTCATATTGAAACAAAATAAAATGCCACAAAACTGAATAATATGCTTAGAAAAAGCTAACTTCACATTTGCATTGTTCTTTAAAATAAAACTTAGATACCTTCCTTTGACATTATAATCTGTAAACGATGAACCATTTGTTGTGTATTCATGTATAATACTGCTTCGTTAACACTCTTTTCGTGTCCGTTTTACATTGTGAGGATTGACGATTATTTCTGGGAATGACATCAAATAATTTTGAAGCACATTTGCAAAGAAGAAAAGTAAATTAATAAAAACTCAGAATTAAGAGTTAGGAGATGTGTGTGTGTGTGTGTGTGCACTAAACATGATTTGCATTGATATCATGGCAAATAGATTTAGAGCAAACTGCATGATTGCGATGGGCGTTTTTGTACGTGACTGCAGTAAATACCAGTATGTTGACTGGGGACTATTTATACGTGTTCATCTGCATATGACTGAAATATAGCCATACCGACTTAAACAAAATGTAGTTGGCGGACACAGTTTTCAACGCTCCTCGTCTGATTCGAAATTGATCAAAATCGGTTTCACACTACATTTGCAATATACGGAGATATTTGG
This sequence comes from Potamilus streckersoni, assembly GCA_016746295.1. Taxonomy (NCBI): domain Eukaryota; kingdom Metazoa; phylum Mollusca; class Bivalvia; order Unionida; family Unionidae; genus Potamilus; species Potamilus streckersoni. The sequence goes on along the minus strand of JAEAOA010001587.1, from coordinate 139,423 downwards.
AATAATTATATCTGCAACAGTTGATATTATAACATTTTATCTCCGTTTTCCCGATTAGAAACGTTGACACACACGTTATTATATTATGAATGGAACAATACGGATATAATGGCAGTCAATAGAGTTAATATCTAACCGATGTATATAGTCTGGTCCCCTGCTTAGTATGCTCACTCCGCTATACTTAGTAAGTATAGCGGAGTGCAACGCAGGGAGCATACTAAGCAGGGAACCAGACTAACCGATGTAACTAACGACCGGTCTAACTCATCCGTTTGATTACACATGTTACGTGCAATACCTCTTTAATTTCAAAAGAGCGCAGTTGTAAAAAAACAAAATAATGTTTCCACTAGCTTCTTGTCCATGTGGAACAAATTTGAATGCCGACCGTGACTAGCAAACATGATATTACGTATAAACTGTAATACCTATTTTGTCGCGTGGACTAGTCATGAATATGAAAATGCCAGGTCAAGCATACATGCCATTTTGGTCGTGTTTATATACATTGTAATGTGTAGAATATTGAATAATGATGGAACCTTAAAATTGAATTTATTGTGCATTAAAATTTTATTACAGTCATATCATTGTTAAACTTGAATGGCCAACATCAACGGACCATTTAGAATTGACCCGGGCATCGCCACGCTGTGCTGAGAAAATAAACATTAGTGCTACCAACCATAATCGTTTGAGGCAAATCCCATGTCGAATAGTCATTTTCAAAGGGATGTGGTTATGTATCGTATTTCTCAGATTTTATCCCGACAAAATCTGACGAAAGCAATAATTATCTTGGGCAAAAATTAGGAACCGCTGTTTTCAATTAGTCAGTCAAATTATGGCGTACACCTTGGAAATAATGCAAATTTAAATGTAACGACTTTGGTCAAAATTCTTTAGTCCAATTTTTCTTGCAAGAAGACAAAGTTTGGCTACGGGGAAACCTCCGGAGAATCGGCTCTAGTGTATGTGTGCACGTGATGGTGTTGCATGAAAATCGGTTCTTATGTGCACCTTGTGCAATTGCACGAGCATTGGCCCTTACTTGTTTGTGCTAGTGGCCGAATTTGCATGAGAATTGGCTAGACATTGTCTAATGCTAATATCGGTGCTGCATTAGAATCGTCCCGACGTCTATTAATGTTGATAGATGGGCAGCATGAGATTATTTCCCTTAAGTGCAAACCCTACTACATGAGTTACATAAGATTGTACCCTTTTGCTAACAATATAATTTTACAAGCTATGCATTACTACAGACAAATACACAGAAGTGCTTATTTGATTCTGCCCTAACCTATCTCATAACAGCTATGCTATAATTATTCAGATAGAAATATTCATGAATACCACATAATATCACATAACGCATCGATTTATTCCATATTATATCTCTTTTAAGAGAATCAGTGTTATGACACAGAAATTATAGCCCTAACCACTAGAGCCGAAATGTATCCAGGAGTTTGCTTTAATACGTTACAGTATGTTACACTGTTATCAAATAAAAACTATGCATTTCTTTTTCGTCCTTGTGCAGTCAGGTTCTGAGAGAATACTGCACATATTATTTAACTTTACAATCCTATTACAAAATTTTGCATATATCAATGTTTACATGTAATGCAGTCGTTTCAGTGTTATCATCTTGTCTGCTTTCTTGTGTTGGTGTTTTAGTTACCTCCGGTAAAAGCAATTTTTTTCTTACAGCATATATTGTATGCCCAATAATACCAGACCTAGGGATGCAGAACCAAGAGAAATAAATGTGGTTAAGACTAACACTTTTGTTGTCCTGACTTTGTCAGTAGATGCCAGTAGATGACACTACACCACCAGCAACAGAACTTAAGATTATAAAGTATGAAATATACTCAAATCAGAGATGAAATAGCGTGAAATAACATTCAACCTATATTTACTTCATATCTCAAAATTAATATTTACGGTATATATGTATATATATATATATATATATATATATATATATATATATATATATATATATATATATATATATATATATATATATATATATCCTCTTCCATAACACATCTGTGTTAAGAAAGATACATCGACACGTCCTCCACAACATATGTGTCAAACAAAAAGACATCAACACATCTTCCACAACACATAAGTGTCAAACAAAAATACATCCACACATATTCCACAACACACGTCTCAAACAAGAATACATCCACACATATTCCACAACACATGTGTCAAACAAGCATACATCCACACATATTCCACAACACATGTGTCAAACAAAAATACATCAACACATATTCCACAACACATGTGTCAAACAAAATTACATCAACACATATTCCACAACACATGTATCAAACAAAAATACATCAACACATATTCCACAACACATGTGTCAAACAAGAATACATCAACACATATTCCACAACACATCAGTGTCAAGAAAGAGACATAAGCATATCCTCTAGAATGTATCTGTCAGAAATGAGTCACAGCACTTATTCCGATAAACATATTTAATTAGTTATTAATTGCCACGTATAATGTTTTGAATAATTTAATCATTTAATCTGAAGCCTGGGCAATGTTTGGTTAAGTTATTTTATTGTTTTTTTTATTTATTGTTTATAGATTTGATTGTTGTTCCTACTGTTTGATTTACTGTCCTGTTTACGTCTTCTGAATGATTACAGCAATTTATATTTAAATACGGGTTATCTTCGTCTTTTTATGATTATGTTGACTTTTCAATTGTTTAATGACATAATTAATGACTTTCGATGTATGTATGTATGTATGTATGTATGTATGTATGTATGTATGTATGTATGTATGTATGTATGTATGTATGTATGTATGTATGTATGTATGTATGTATGTATGTATGTATGTATGTATGTATGTTTGTATGTATGTATGTATGTATGTATGTATGTATGTATGTATGTATGTATGTATGTATGTATGTATGTATGTATGTATGTATGTATGTATGTATGTATGTATGTATGTATGTAGTCGGGAACACCATTTATTCCATACTATTATTATACTATAAGAAAGAATAAATCAAATATGTATAGCAAGAAATTACCCTACATAGCACTAAGAATTGTGAAAATATATAAGTAATATCAATAAACAGTTCTAATTGAATCTAATTTGAATCTCATGTTGATTCCAAGATCGTGGATGATGACGTTAGATAAGGTCTATACACAAATGTCTAGTATTTAATGTTGAACCATAATTAGTACTGTAAAGTTACAATTAAGAATGAATTTCACTGAACGTCTTTGTCCTAAACCACTTGTATAGTTCTCCGGGTAATATATTTTTCTTCTAAAAGTAAATGAATTCTTATAGCTGTCATCTATAAGAAGACACGACACATCTTGAGTTCTACAGATGTAAAGAAAAATAAACTCTGCCAGCACAAGTAAAATATTACCTCCTTATTAAGGTATAAGAATGACTGACTCTTTCACAGGGATCTAAGTGTTCCTAAACCGAACTAAGACGTCACTTCACGCACGCTCACGAAGAACGATTGGTTACTTCATCATAAAACATTCGCAGGACCTGATGTAATTACCTATGCTAGAAAAATGACCCTGGCCACAACCAATCGTTTACGCCGATTGTTTAGCAATCTAAAATGAGGCTTACGCAAACCGAGTTATATTTACATTCTAAATAAACACAATATTTCTTTTAAAATAATCCCAGATCCCTTGAACATAATAATGATCATCATAAAATATAATAATATAAAAATGAAATGACAAGAATTCAAATTTTAACACACATTTAATTAAACTACGTTTTCGTCGCAATATATATATATATATATATATATATATATATATATATATATATATATATAGAGAGAGAGAGAGAGAGAGAGAGAGAGAGAGATGTGTGTATGTGTGTGTGTGTGACCTAAAGATTGCAGTGCAAACACAAACTCAACCTTGTATTGCTAAATTGAATAGGTTAGTTTAAGTCATCATGGCTCTATATTATACACATAAAACACATAGATGACCTTCCCGAGGACTTGATCCTGGTAAATTACGAAGAAGAACTGGACATTGTTCAAGCTAACGAAGTTAGAAATGTCATCATTTTCAGCCTACCTGACAGCCCTTCAGCCTACCTGACAGCCCATGCTCACTTAAAATTGTACGAAGCTTTATGCCAATTAAGAGATCGTACTTGGACACAGGGAGTTGCATTTACATCGATCATCTGGGTCAAAGTTATTCTGACAACGAGGGAGACCATTTAGGAGCGTGGACGGACGAGCACCCATACGACAAGAGTCTACGTTTTGCTAGTGGCAGCCCTAAAAGTTAAGGCTCCAAATACTGCGACCAACAAGGAGATGCACACCGAGTGTAAATTCAAAGGATTGACTCTGAATTATCGCACCAGTCAAGTAGTGAACTTTGGGATACCAAATCGTCAGTCGCTCTTTGGAAAGAGTCTATCAAATCGTGTACCAGGAGCGAGTGCTACTTCCAACCACTTTACTTTACCTTACAAACACACTGATATTAGTCAGCATATAAAAACGTAAAACGTCCAAGATCAATAATTCATTGTAATTACAAATACTAGTCGTCCCTAGTAAGACTGCAGCGACCTTGTTGACCTCTTCCCCCACACCCCAACGAGAAGAATTTAAAACATGGGTTAAAAAGATGATGTCTACTCCTCTGTCGACAGAAGTGTAAAAAGAAGGAAGGGAAACCAAAAGTAAATAAAGAAAGGAAGACCAAAGCCATCAAATTATCACCACCACCAGTACTCTCTACTTCTAACCCCGTGGCAAATAGGACACGTAAAGCGGTTTCCAAACCACCACATCATGTCATCAAAAGTAGCATCCGTGAAGAGTGGGTGACTATATAATATAGAAAGTGTTAGGCAGCATTTATTTAATCCATCCTGCGAGATTTGTAGGAGTTAAGAAATTGTATCGTACTGCCAAAACTGGAGTCAAAAGTAGCAGCAGGGGGGGGTGAACCCTACAAATTTTTGCGACAAAATTGATTAAAGCCTCAGAATGCCAAATGGAACCTTCCTACGAAATCTCATATTTTAACCAAAAAAAAATAAAGACCCCATTTTACAAATGGAGCCTTAGCGATTTTGTCGCAATTACATTGTCATAACCACCCTGAAAATTGCTGCCATCTACGTCGCAAATATGTTGTCATCTCACCCCCCCTGCTGCTGATTAATACAAATTATTTAACCAAATATTTGTTAGCTTTTCACAAACAGACTAATCGATAATACTTCACCACGTAGATCAATCAAATTATTTGACTGATCGGTGAGTGTAAAATTAATTCTAGTTAGTGAATCATTTTGACATTGCATATAGATTGGATTAGTCGGATTCTCAACAATTAAAAATCCGGGGGGTGCTGTTGGTGCAAATGAATAAGGAATGTAACCTTGTCGGGCTTGATTTGATTGTTCCATATTAATTTGATAACTTCCTTCGATTACATCACACGTTAAATTAAGTGCGATCACCGATGAAATATCCACATTGTTCGGTGCGATATGTCTACCGTCGCCGTCGGGAGAATTATTATAAGTGAGGATAATAGGCTTCGGCTGGCTATCTTTCCATGAATGATAAATTTTATTAAATCCTTCGTCGATGGCAGTTCTGAGTTTTTTCTTTAACTCGTGAACGTTATATCCTGGTAATTTATAATTTGGATTTTCATTTATATTTTTTTTATAATCTTGGGCTGAGCTAGTTTTTGAAATCGGGCTATTTTCATTAGTGAAGAGATTAGTAATCCTAGAAATAAATATTTCCATGTCATCGATGGTTTTATTACCCGCAGCGACTACACTAGTAAACTCAGCTTGTGTAAGAAAGCCAGATCTTAACGAGGGTAATAACAACAAAAAATCATTATTCATTCTATCAAGGATGTGATCTTTAATATCTACAAATGTTGGACTTGTTTCATGTATTTCCAGAATTTCACCTTCCTGTGGGATATAATCATTATAAAATGGAATTCTCCACGCATCTTCACCATATTGATTCTTATATCGATATCTTTTTGTGAAGTTTATATCCTCGAATTTTTTATAAGTTTTTGATGGATTTTTAGGTCCTATTTCAACAGTGACGTAATCAGATTTTATAGGCTCGGGCGTGGAATTACCAGCACTTCAAGGTGGATCTTCGGGCCATCCTAATACTGTTCTTATTGAACTGTTATAAATATCTACAACATACCCAGGAGAGCCTATTTCAATTGTAGATGATAGTGTTGGTTCATGAACTGTTATCGCAATTTTTTATTCTTTTTTAGTAATGGATTTTATTCTACGTTGTAATTCATTATTAATTTGCTCAATTTGATAGGATCCAGTTGGTATTGAAACAACATTCCAATCTGGAGTGTCATCTTTTTTATTCCTATATGCAAATACCAGAGAATTATTAGGTCTCTGACCGCCAAATGGAACCGATCTGATATTAGGCCAACTATAATACACTCGTAATTTTGCCAACGCGATTTCCTTTACTGAAACAGGTGAAGGAAAATTCACACTGAATTTAGGGTTTGTTGACGATATTGATATTATGCTAGTTTTTCGCGGAGTGGTATTTTCTGCTATCCGCTGAAGTAGTTGAATCTCTTGCGACATTATTATTATTATTATTTACAATGTCTAATTTTGCAATATTTGAAAAAACGCTAGCGTTTTTAATCGTAGTATCATAAATACGTATCATCGCGGAGAATTCGTCTTCGGTAATTATCGTATCATCAATCGATGACATCAACGAGGACAATTGTGAGTAACCGTTAGATACTGTTTGATGTTTTACTGTATAGTCGTTAAGTTTTTCTTGAGAACACGATGATATTTTTTTAGTAATAGCATTTGCAATTCCAGCAAATGTTGTCACCGCGGAAATAGCAATTGGGACAGCAATCGGAGCTACCATTGTTACTGAAGATAGTATAATACCAGCACCGGCCATTATACCAGATACTGAGTATACTGTAACATCAATTGCGGTAATTCTCCTGCGATATTTTTTAATTTTTATTTCATATTCATCAATGAGTGTTTTGAGTTTTGTTAAGAACTCTTTGACGGTATCGTAGCGATATTGCGATGATGGAATCATATTATTTTAAAACCTCAAGTGGTTTCTAATTGTTAAAAATTCTAATTTAGATCAGCTACAAACTCCATGTACCATACAAATGATGTCTTATTTAAATTAGGATCAGTGCTTGTTATTGTAAACCGTTTGTATTCATCCACGTCAATAGTCGTTGAAATCACGTTGTTGTATCCATATGAAGTCGATGATGATATATTAAACTGATTCAGTGACACTATTGTTAATCGATAAATACCCGGCTTTGACACAGTGAGAGTTGTATTCTTTTTAGGTTCCCAATCTAATGATCCAGAGAGAAATGTGTATACCATATTTATAATATTCCTCTCATGAGGAATCTTTATTTTTTCAAGTAGCGGAAGATTGTCTGTTTTAAATTTTGTAATATCCTCGATAGATTTTTTAATATTACTAATGTTATCTCTAATAATACTAAATCCAGCATCATTAATATTTTTAATATTGGATTTAATTTCATCAAAATTGGATTTAATTTCAGCGAGAGATGGAGAGGTTACCGCTGGTGTTCCAAAAAATTTATTGATAATATTTCTACGAAGGGAAGTATATGTTGTTATATGTTTTTCAAGTTCTTCATTTAAATTTTTTAATGCATCTGTGATTGTAGAAACAAGTACACCTGGTTTGAGTTTTCCATCATTTGAATATAACACTATTGTATCTTCAACGACGTCACGTCTTCGTATTAAGACATCATCCAATGAAACATTACTAGATTTCAATTTGCCCTGGCGATCTTGAAATACAACTATTTCCCCAGGATCTACACTTGACAAATTTAATGTCTCGGCGATTTCATCTTCGATTATTTTTTTTACACTTTCGACAGCTAATTTACTATCGGTTTCTGTTTTTTTTTATTCTGATAAAGGTCGTCCCCAAATATCAATCATTATACGAAAACGCTACGTTTTTCTAAATCATAACGCTATCGTTTTTGCCATTGCCTGCTAGTATATTCATTAACAACAACTTGTGGTGGTTTCCTTGGAAATTTAGATATCTCTGCAAGGACGTTTAATACTTCACGACCGCATATCGGTGGATCATTTAACTGTTGTGTTGGTAGCGTGGAATAACAAATTGGAGATGACTTTGTTATTGTGGATACATATCGCATGAATTCTTTTGGTGGAGCTAATCCATATGAATCAAAATATACAATTCCACGTGGATCAATTGCATATGCGACCCAATGAGTTCCTTTTCCGCTGCTGTTATCAAGATTGATAATACCCGTTTCATTTTTCATTGGTTTTGACGGTAATTGATCTCTCATGAAAACTCCTCTAAAGTTTTATATTGATAATGATTTTACAGCGTCAATTAAATCAAAATTGGACATTGGTGAAAATCCTAGGGATTTTTCCACTAATAAGCCGTTCCTGGTATTCTTAGGCCCGTGCCCTTGTACTAATTGTATGGGGTTCCTGGTAGTCTTAGACCCTATCCTTTTTTTTATAGCCATTCCCAGTAGCTTTCTTCAGGGCCATTCCTGCAGCAGTACCAACGGCTCCTAACGCTGCCGCCTTCGCAACCGCTGGGGCAGCCGCTGCAATCAATGCTGGAATAGCAGCTAATAGCGGGAATATACCACCTGATTTTATCATACTGGCGATTGCTGCTTTCGAAAAATCAATTTGAACTCCTCGTTTGTTCTTTAACGCATCATTGAAATGTTTTATTTGACGATCTGTCAATGATAATTTATGTGCACCACCGGACATTTGAGTGGGTTTCAACGTTATTGTGGTTCCACATTCTTTAGCCGACTTTGATTTCAATTTTTTGACCTGACCATCAGTCAACTGGACATTAACAATACTATATGTCATTCTATTCTAAAATGTAATTTACACTTTCAATTGATCTTATTGTGAAAATCCTAACTACATGTTTTCAAAAATCAAAGGTTTTCTACTGGTGCATCAATAAGTCTCATTCGTCCGCCAATTCCTTCTAACAACATTGATTTATCACTGAGAATGACAGCAACTGCTCTATAATCAGCTATAGCAACAGGGCGTTGTACCCGAGCTTGGAAGTATATATCAACAAAAGATTGTCTCATCATGTCAAGATGTTCCAATGAAAAGTAATAAATCGGATAGAGTTTTTCAAAATCAATTTGCGATATTTGCAAACCTGTATCAATATTTTGATCACGACCCATAAACGACAATATTCTATGATATACACGTGCTACGTCGTTGTTTTCATAATTAAGCTGTACAATCTCTGCTGGCTCTTGTTGTCCGTTTATTCTCAACGAAACTTCACTTACCCCTAATTTATCAAATATCATATGACTAGATACTTGATGACCCACTCGATTTGCATCCTGTAACGCTATAAAGATATGACGTGGAGCTGAAACACCTTGTTTTGATGCTAAGTGCCATGTAAATGTGCCATCTACATTATCCTGCTTCGTATCAGTCGTTGTTGTTAGCCAACTTAGCAATGAGTTTCCACCTGTGTCCATAAACGATAGTAATTGTTGCTCTATTGTAACTGCTGGTGTCAAGACGGGCATCCATAAAGTCAATTTATTTAACATGACTTTCCCATCATCAACACCATCAGCACGCCAGATTGCATCATTGTCATTTTCTTTTCACACTAACACAACCGTATGCTTTGCTCCATAGATGACTTTTCTGACATTTCTACAAAATCCGAATATGTGATGTAACGGAATAGCACATGAAAACCGTCGATGCTGTCCTTTTAATGCTCCTTTTCGTGTTGCAAATCCTAGATTGAAATCATCATTGACCCTTTTTAAAATTTCAAATTCAGCGCCTGGTCTAATTTCACGGTCTGGATGATTTACAAGTTGTTGATCAGCTTCTGCGGTAGCTTGCGCAGTTCGTACTTTAACAAATTGATAATGGTTCGGATGATCAGAAGTATCCTTAGCAAACATCATAGACGGACCAGCCGATCTTGTATAATCATCAGAATATCTCGCAAGTCCGATTATTGTTGTTGCAATATCAACATTTTGTTCTATTGATTCAATTTCTTTTCCATCAATGATATATCTTGCACTGTTAAATAGCGCCTTAATGCCATTATTTACGAAACCAACTCGGATATTTGGGTTATCCCCATATGGTGTATTAGCTGCTACATTTGTTACAAGCTGTCCTTCTACTTCAATAAACGCCTCACACGGCAAAAAGTATCTACTTGTATCTTGAACTTGAAGTTCAACTCTCCCCCGTTGATTAGGCTCTCTTGCAGGATAGGCATAATACTGATAGTTAATTTTAGAATCATCTTTATTCACCGGTGCTGCCATATCAAACGCTGGATCAGCAATTTTTTTAAATGCCATTTATACTAAAACGTTATCGTTTTTCTAAATGTAGTAATGCCATCATTTTCGTTTTCGTCTGACATTTTTACGATTTCCTCCAAGACCGCTTCCCGCTATCATACTTGCAATATTACTACTATCTGGTGAAGTCATTGCTAATGATGCTAGTTTTTGTTCCACTGCGTTATTTATCACTTTACTGACATTTGCAGGCATCATTGTTGTTGAAGGTAGCGGTGCTGAAACCATTTGTGGTGGTTTTCGTCCGAATCTAGATTTCACCAATGACGTTATTCTATTTTTTGCGGTAGAAAAGGCCGTTCCTGCAAGATCTCCAACAGCGTTAATTCCCTTATTACGAATAACATCAATGGCTTTCATCGCTAACTGTTTAGCAATTGGTGCTACTTTTGGGGCTATTCTTGTGAATAAACCCGCTATGGTATTTCCAAGGCCGTCTCCATAGTATGCCTTATAAACGGGCAATCTTGAGTTTACTACATACAGGTTTGTTGGTTTATTGTGATTATAGTGTACTATCATCTTATTTGAAATGACTTTGTAATTTCTAAATGCAAGTAATTAGAAATTTCAATCGCTATAATAACCACTAAATTCCCCTGGAATTCCGTCCATTAACTCATCCAAGAGTTCTCGATACGTATGAATATCAATTATCCCACCTTGGAATAATCGTCTGCAAATATCAAATGCTTCATTAGTTATTTCGACTGAGTTATTCCCAGCTCGCTTACCTCCCATAAGAACCTCAAGTCGTGATATATCGTAATGATATTACTAGGACACATATGAGAATCATGATGAGAACTTCCATAACCCTCTCCTGAAGAACTTTCTGATTCGGAAACGTTTTGAATTTCTTGAGCTGGTTCGGAAACGTTTTGAATTTCTGAAGATTGTCGACCTCGACCTCGACCTCGACCTCGACCTCGACCATGTTGTTGTTCTTTTCGTTGTTTTTGTTCTTCTTTTCGTTGTTCTTTTCGTTGTTGTTGTTCTTCTTTTCGTTGTTGTTGTTGTTGTTTTTTTAGTTCTTGTTGTTCTAAACCATACCTATCAACTCCCATTTTAAAAGCTCTGTAATCCAATGTATTCTTATTTAAATTGCCGGGTTCATTTTTATTAAATTTATATATCCAATCCACCCAGTCATCTCGTTTTATTGTGTTTTTTATACTCGTCTTTTAAAAATTCCCTTCTGTTATAATAACTTTTTACAGCGAAGTCACCAAATGACGCATAGTCTTCAAGTTTCAACAATTGAATTTGTCTGATTTCTTCTATAGTTTCATCAGTGAATTTCTCGTTAAAAGGAACACTTTTTTTAGTGGAACCTTTTTCAATAGAATCACTAGCATCTTCAACGGGGTTATCCTCACCCATTTGTTGTATTTCTCGCTGAGTTTGTAACTCACCTGAAAGCTGTTTTATTTCCTCCTTGGTTTTTTCAGTTTCTGTAGCAATCTTTCCTAATACATCAATAATAGGTACTGCTCCCTCTTTAGGGATGTCGCCGTATATAGCACGTTCTGTTGCAAGTTTCATATCTTTAGTGGCTTTAGTTACAGGGGCAAAAAGTTGTTCGCTCCCAATAGAAAAGTCAGTCTGCGCTTGCTGTCTAAGTTGTAGTTTATCTCGCACGTTATCTCGAATTGGTATAAACTTTTTCAGTAATGCTAACCACTCACGGGCTAGTCTGGTAGATAATGCTTCTGATGTCATTATTGGAAATGCTAAAGTTTTTTCAATTGTGGGTTTCAATGCTTGCATTTTCAGACTCATCAATCAAACGTTTTATAGATTTCACTTTCAAAGCAATCTCTGACCAAACTTGGTACTGTTCCCCGAGTTTCTTTCTAATTGCTTCAACTATACTAAATAGCCGAATGAATAAATTAATATCATTGTTATACAAAGAAGCATTAACCGCTTTTTGGATTCTTTTTATCAGTGAATACATTTTAGGTAGAACATATCTTCCATGTTTCAATTGTATATCAATTTGTTCAAATTCATTCAAAAGTCTGTCTTCATTCAAAAATTCAGAAAGTACGATTCCTTGATTTCTTAAATTTGATATTTCTGTGATGATAGATGCAATATCTTGAAATTCCATTTACTGAATATTATTAATAATGTATTTGTATCTTTAAAAAATTTTTATATATAAAAAAACAAACAAAACATATACAATGCCCTGTCTCTTCCTCATTCGAGTTCCGAGGCAAGAAAGGCATACATTAAAGACTTATACAATACCCTAACTCCCCAATCGAATTCAAGGGCGGGTTATATGGGTATTAGAAGTGAAATCCAAGTGATTTCTTTACAAACATTGAAAATATAACATGAAGCCTCATTTGGAAACCTCTTTCACGCCAAACGACGTCAAAGAGGCCCAGAGGGGGGACAGCACATTCTTGGAACTCATTTAGTGCCTTCGCATTATATAAGCCCAAGGGACACAAACATAGATCTCCCAATTGGAAGCTCTAACGTAACAAATGCTATATTAGGTCTTCCGGAAGATATGTTGTGGGGGGGGACAGTACATTACATATAGGATGATTATATATACAATGAGATGATAGGATGGTATGATAGGGACAGTACAGGACGATACAAACATGAAACGACGGGGCGGACCTACACCCAATCTACCAATCAAAAGCAACCCAAGAAATTAACCCTGGTTGCAGTTGAAAAAATTCAACCACACCATGTCAATGGCGTGTGAGTTTTGATTGGCAAATTGGGCTTCGTTTAAAGAGCCCCAAACTTATTACGGCTCATATTATATATAAGGTGACTAATACAGCAGTGTCAATGTGTAGGTGTGTATTTATTTTCCTAGCATTTCATAATGAATATTGTGTAGTAATTTCAATGGAAGCTAAATATTTAAATAAAACATTAAAACAAGAAATACAACTGTTAAATAATAGCAATTTTTTTTATTAATTTCTATAATATTACGATTAAATAATCGTAATAATAATGGATTTACATGACGAGATAACTCTGTCATGGGGGATCCCTGTCAATTCAGGACCTGCTATTCGAGAATGATATTTTTCTGTGTCATTGGATAATTTTATTACATGTAGCCACACTAAAAAAACTAAATTACATGTAATGCGCTTTACTATTTTTACCTCACATACAATCTATTTTAATTTGTAATTACAAAGTAATTTCATTTTGATACAAAATCTAAACAACGCTGTTAACGTACGTAATTGGGATTTTTAAAAAATCTATTAATAGAACCTTGACCTTTTATAATAACCGTAATAATAATTTGGATTCACGGCCATACATAACTCTATCAAATTGTCTACCCTGTACAGGTTTTTCCAACAAAACCCTAACTGCTGTTCTCAATACAGTCTTTAGAAACAAGAAACAATAACACAAAATCAAAATCCGTACAACCTGATACGTATATATACCGAGTAAACCATTAAATACGTACATGAGATCACACACATCATTAATTCAATCCAATTTCACATGTGTTTTCTACGTTTATCTCGCACGAATTACATATCCGGGAATCAATATCGAAAGTAGGATAGTCACGTGACGATCAGTAGTAATAAGGGGATGTACGGAACAAAATTAAAAAAATAAAAAAATATATTTTATTAATAGTAATTATTGAGAGTCATTTCATGCGTATGAAAACTTTATTCTATGTCCATTTTTCTTTGAGATAGCTGTTTGATAAATCCCTTCAGCAACTTTTCGTACTGAAGGAATACATATTCCAAAATATTTTCCCGCAGCATTCATTGAATGAAAAACTCTTTCTTCATTCGTCGCTGTATCAAATGATTTAACTCCCCTGCGTCGTTTGGAGTATTTCCCTGTCTTTCCTCTTTTTGTATTCTCTCTTTGAGAAATACATTGTAAATTTTTAAGAGAATTATTTTGAATATTAGAATCAATGTGATCAATAACACAGCCATCTTTAATCGGTCCCATATAACACTCAAAGACTGCCCTATGACAGAGATATCCCTTTCTTCCAGCAGTAAATTGCAAGTATCCCTGATTATTAACAATACCAATTGGTTTTTTCAGTCTACAGTGTCTAACAACACCATTACGAGATATTTCATAATTAACGAGTATTGGATGTGGTCAGAATTCTTGCTCCATTTATATATAATAATACTATTTGTCTAATTCATTATTTGCTTTAATTATAAATCTATTAATGTAGTCTTGAGGGTTTTTTATGATTTTGTCTTTGACAGAGTCATGGTTAGGGTCAATGATAGCGTTTTTTATTCGTTTATCATAATAACGTTTTAATTCTCTAAACCGCTTACCCCCACAATTGATACATAATTTTGATTTTCCTCTCACACCCACCCCACAATTTATGCATGGGGACGGGCCTGTCGAATTATTTCTGACACTCTGTAAGTGATATCCACAGAATTCACCTCTACACGATTTATTGCATGGGGTTACTGATCCAATCATAAGCCATTTGCAGTGATTCATTATATATAAACAAAATTTTCTATTTAAATACTTGTCTTATTTATATGAATGAAGAATTCAAGAGATTATCGACAATCAAGCCTTGGAAAAATATTAAATTCAATCTTGATAGAACCCTCGAAGACGTACCAAAAGAGAGAATAAATAATAGAAGTCTGATTAGAAAAATACGAGATTGTGTTCATGAGTTTAACCAGGACGGTGCATCACACACCTGGTCAACATTTAAAATCGATGGTGTTGTTGATGCTAGAATGAATGATGAAACAGCAGCTATGATACTATCACAACTTGGCAATAAAAGGTATTTTCTCAGAGTGAAATTCATTATCAATTTAGAATCGGGCGAGTGGGTTATAAGAGACAAGTTTGAGCCAATTCTCAAAGATAGGACAACAGTCATTGTTAGCCGTGATTCCAGACCAGGGCTGTTAACTGGAATTGATAAACCATACTATGAAAAAGCGTATCCAGAAACAGCAATCGTTTATGGGATGTATCCGTTAAATAAGAAACCTGACATTGGAAAACTAGCACCAATGTAACAGTCAACGTCAGTGGAAAAGCCACTCAATTGTGTGGCACCACGAGTTATAGAACACTTTACAAATGCACTCCGTGGGAATAAATTAACCGATCTAAGACATAAAAAAATAGATCAATGGGAGCTAACAGTGAAAGAGAACGGAGCAACTATTTCCGATATAGCTAGATTGGAAAAGTAGTTGAGATTTCCGATAACCGTTTCAAAGATAACTGGCGAAGTATTATACGAATCAAAATACAATAAAAACGGAGCTCCAATCAAAATTATTGATCATAACAAACACGCATGGACATCCGCGGTTACAATATTCCCGCGAGACAGAACAGTGAAGTATATCCCAGAAGAATTCACCAAGGATGGCATTCTCACTGAAGAAAGATTATTCGATGCTATTGCTAGTTTGTGTAAAAACGACCCTGTATCAGTATGGCTACTTCATAGTTTTAAAGATGAAGAATGTCAATTCAATCAATTTGTGAAACCTAACGGTGAATTATATCGCAGTGAAAGTCTACATAATAGGATGAAAAATCTAGCAATAAGTCTCAGTGAAAACGCTAGCGTTTTTAATGGAAAATCCGAAGATTACGAACAATTACTTACAAATTGTTTTACAATTCCATCGATTGCAGCTCATTTTGCAAGAAAGAAAAATAATTGGAAACCAACACGAAAAGAGTTTTTACAGGATGTTCAATCCAGCTGTCTGGAATATTATCATGGCGGTCTATGGAACGTTAAGTACAATCGTGAAAGTATGATATCAGTTGATATCGTTGCTTGTTATCCAGGAAGTTTTCTAGGATATGGATTCGCTGGTGAGTATTTTAAACGGTTTGGACATCCCACACATGAAATGACTCGCGTTGCTATTAATGAACCACTGCCTGATTTTGATTTGACCGGTTTTGCTTGCGTAGTATCATTTGAATTCGCTGAAGGACTTCATCCGTGTTGTTATGTTTGGATTGGTAGACACATGGCTGAAAGGATGTGGTTACCAATAGTTTTATTGCGATATATGATTGATTGTAAAATGTTACTTTCGTTGATTGTCAGCGAAGCGATTATTTCATATCAAAAACAAACCAATGTCTGGTTACCAGAACCAGAATGTCTTGATAGTATAATCGATAAGTCTAGAAAACATATTGATGCTGACGAGGAGTACATCATTGAATGGTCAAAAAAGATATTTAATCAACGAAATAATGAAGCAAAGGATCTCGGCCGAAGAATAATAAGTAAATTTACACAAGGTGGAAAAAAATTTAACTTTAAAAGACAATCCTCACGATTGATTATAGATGATGCCGAATACGACTTCGTTATTAAAGATGCAGTAGAGAAAAATAGATACGCAAATTGTAAAACAGCCTTTTTGTCCAATAAAACAAAGTTAGGTAGAATTGTTACTTACAGTGATGGAGAAAGCTCTGCATATCTACATTTGAGAGCTTCTATGCTGGGTTATGCATCTATCAATTTATTTGCAATGATAAACAGATTTCCTAGTATAGCAGTTAGAGTTGCAATTGATTCAATGTATGTCGATAAAAAATATATCAAAGAGATAACTAAATTTACTAATAGCGAAGAGACTTGGGGAACATGGCGAATTAAACATGAAATACAATGCAATTATTCTGAATCAGCAGACCTTGAGATTAAAAGCAGTTACCTGAAGAACGATAATTCTATCAGTGAAAAATCCGAAGGATTTTCTATGTCTAAAGCACCACCGATATCAGATCCAATTTGTAGATATAAAACAGTTTATTTAAACGGTTGTGGTGGATCTGGAAAGACAACACGTGCGATAGAATTATATCGAGAGAGAACGTCCATGATTGTACTCACACCAACCCATAGACTAGCGAGAGAGATCAAACAACGCCAAAAATCCAAAGGATTTTCCGTTGAAGCTTGCACGTATCATAGTTTTTTTCGATACAAGGGTGATGCTTGGACTCCTGAGCGAATGGGTGAGAAATTTATTCCTGCGGTTATTATTTGGGATGAAGCATGTTCTGTTTCAGAAGATGTATTAAAAATGTTTCTTGATTGGTTATTGCAAAATAATACAAAAGTCATTTTGTGCGGCGATCATGGTCAACCACCACCATTTGTTGGTAGAAGTCCACATGATTGGTTAAAAGGATTTGTTGATTATTACGAAGAAATTGACACTGACTATAGAGCACTCGATGAGCAGTTACGTGAGTTTAAAAAACTAATTAGATTACAACCCGATAGAATTCAATGTGAAGTAGCGCGTGAAATAATTTCTGAAACACCTATGAATGATTTTTGGGAAACATGGAGACCAAATGATTTTGTAGTAGCAAGTAGAAAGATAGTCAGAGACGCACTTCAGAAAAAGTTGTTTGAGCTACACAAGAAAAAATTCCCAACGTTTCCAGTGCCGTTGTGTTATAGACCATTGGATACACGAAAGCAGAATATTGAAGTTGAAATTCCAGGCCAGACGGAGAAACAGATTCTAGTGTTAAATGATATTGTGCTAGTTGATATCAATACTGTAGAAGATGCATTATGCGCTGATAAATCACCATGGACGCTTGGTTATGTAACAACAATACACTCGTCACAAGGATTAACCATCACGGATGCAATTGTTTGGATAGTTGATAATCGCATTGAATGGTCAAATTTAGTCTATCTCGCAGTGTCCAGAGTACGACGAATAAATCAACTACGAAGGATTGTTTTCGATGATGATTTTAATGCAAACGATGATAACACTGATATTAGCATCATTAATAAAAAACTCTCTGGTTACAAACAGCAGGACAAAAAAAAACAACGAGAATTTGATATTGATGCTGAAGTAATAATCGCATTAAAAGAACAACAGAATAATCACTGCGCCAGTTGCAATTGTATAATGCACTGGCAGTATTCGGATAAAGACCCTCGACAATTCACCGTAGACAGAAAAAATAACAGTTTTGGTCATGTCAGAAACAATGTGATGTTGACCTGTCTTGAGTGTAATAGACGTAACGGAGCTAGTTAAGACCATGTGGCGGTAATTGAGTATCGTCCGGAATAACTTGTAGTTGTTCGCGTGTAAAACCACGCTGAGGTGCAGTTGAATCCAATCTGTAGATTGGAGGTCTACCAGTTGATCGCGTTATGGTTGAAATTTTATGCGTAGTAACACTCCATATAGGATCAGTAGCTCTTCTTTTACCACCTTCAAGCTCTCCTGGTTCGTATAAATATCTCACAGTAACATCACCGAGAAGTGGCTGAGTACTAACCCGCTGTGGTTGTTCGGGTATATATATTTTTTTTATTGCAATATTTGGTTTCATATTAATAGTTCGAGTAATCTCGTTATTTAACGCTGCAACTACACTCGGTAACCTTTGGACCCATTCACGAGATCGTTTTTCTTGGATAAATTCTTTTGCATATTGATATCCAAATAACCGTTCTGCAAGAGTTCGATTAAATCGTTCTACAATTGCCTGATCACGATGTAACGCAGTATGTCCCCGTCGTATTGTAACATTATGAGTTTTCATTGTTGATAGAACAGCACCTTGAAACTCTTTGCCAGGATCAACTTGTAATAGATTTGGCCATTTTAGTGGACCTCGTCTATAAATCCTTTCAAATGCAGAAACAACTTCAGAAGCTGACTTTGTTTTCAATGGTTCTGCTTGTTTAAATCGACTCGCAATATCAACTACAGTTAGCGCATATTTGTAACCATGGTCATGTGGTAAAAATAATAAATCAGCCTGATGAACTTCATTGGGTACGGTAACATCAAAATGAGAATAATTAATTTGTTTAGGCGGTGGTAGATAAATTTGCCATATAGCTTGTTTGGATAACCAATCTTTTGCAGTGGACTTTTTCACTTTTGCAGCGTTAGCGAGTTTACTGATTGCTGCTTTACCCCTCCAGTATCCTTTCGGAGAATAATAAATAGATTCCATACTATAAAAACACTGGTGTTTTTAATTACCAGCACCTAACACCAATTTGCCTTTCATAGCTGATTTGACCAACCATGAAGCCAATTTTTCTTTGAAGGATTTATCGGGAATAGCATTTAACGCATGAATTAATTTTACATCCGCGAGATGTCTTTGTTGCAAATTATTGCTTTTATATGCAACATCATGAGCGTGACATGCCTTATCAATAGCATTTATCGGATACTCACCAGGCCGGGGCTGATTTTGATCATCAAGTCTGATATCTAATCTCGTTCCGGGACCACAGTAGCTATAACCTGGAAGGTGTTTTTCTCCGGGGTATTTTGCCCATGGGGTTCCGGGGAGTTTTCCAAGTTTTGCGGCAATATCACCTCCGAGTTGCTTTTTTTTAAAAATCTAAATTTTTTTGTACCACATGTTACACACTTACCAGTAAGCGCTAGTCTATTGTTTTTAGTTGTAATGGTTGTCTGATCGGTTGTATCAGTACGCTGTTTACATTTAACACAATATAGATCCATAATTTATATATAGAGTTATGAATATAATTGACTTTTCAGCGACTAAAAGAAGAGAACCGGTGAAACACCACGCAGCGCTTCCGAATTCTGTCCGTGCCATTATAATCGGACCATCTGGATCAGGCAAAACACAATTGCTGCTTAATTTGATAATGCGATTTATGAAGTGGGATAAATTATATTTAGTTGCCCCATCTGTAGATGATCAACGGTGCTATGAAGTGCTAAAAGATTATAATGAAAATGCATCAGAACTTAAAGGTGAAAGTGTAATCGACTTTATTACTGATATTAATGATGCACCATCAGTAGAAGATCTCGATGGAGACATAAACAATCTTGTAGTGTACGATGATGTAATGTTAGATAATCAAAAGAACCCTGCTAGAATATTTTCACGAGGTAGGCATAAAAACACTGACGTGATATATGTCACTCAACGATATACTCAAATTCCAAAAGTGATTCGCGATAACTGCAATATTCTTGCTGTATTCAACGGTGTTGATACACATACGCTACGAAATATTTGGCAAACATGGTGTTCCGATATGGACTTCAATGGATTTAAAAATTACTTTAGTCATGCTCAGTCAGTCCCATATGGATTTATAACAATAAATTTACACGACCCTCGGTCACGATATAGTATTGGACTTGATAAAATATTTGGTTAAATAATTTGTATTAATCAGCAGCGGGGGGGTGAGATGACAACATATTTGCGACGTAGATGGCAGCAATTTTCAGGGTGGTTATGACAATGTATTTGCGACAAAATCGCTAAGGCTCCATTTGTAAAATGGGGTCTTTATTTTTTTTTTGGTTAAAATATGAGATTTCGTAGGAAGGTTCCATTTGGCATTCTGAGGCTTTAATCAATTTTGTCGCAAAAATTTGTAGGGTTCACCCCCCTGCTGCTAAAGTGTCCGTTTACCTCAAGTATCACCCGGGATGTTCTAGGTAAAACATGTCAGGTGAAAGTCAAGCTTTTCACCGACCCAGACATGTTTATGCTTACAGAGCACATAGTGCGAGTGGAAATCTCCGTTGTCACCAAAATCATGCCATCGCCAACAACAAGTACATGTACAACTAAGATCCCAATAAACCTTCCATATATATCCTTTATCTCGACATCAACAATTTTCACTGGTGGATCTCACTGGATATCGGGTGAACAGTGTATGCAGGAACATGCCGACAGTTATGCGGACGACGTTGGCTATTTTGTCAAAAAGACAAATTTTAGCATTGGAGATACCAAGATTTAAAAAAAAATCGTATACCCAGTGTCATGAACAAGACCAATGACATCATGCGCTACCGTTTACTACATCAGGTGTAGCCCTGTAAATCAATCCCCCAAATCTGTGTTGATACTGATGGACGATATGTGGCTAGGATGACACCTGTTCATTAAAATGCGCAATTTATTGTGCTGTGTGCAAATCATTCCGGAACAATCTTGCGTACACTTTAGACACATGCCGCTAATTGGTAATAGCCATATCTAGCGCGAAATTCAAAACGGTTACAGGACGGATAGTTGTGGTATTCCAAGTGGATTTAAAAGTCACCAAACATATAATTTGTTCCGGAAACGTGATGTACATGTCACCAAAAGAATTCTTCTGCCGACGGTAGCTCCAATGTCCACGAGAAATACCGGTAAATATATAAAATGTACACCGTTGTGTGCAGACAAACGTGGCAGATCATAATCTCAGCTTTCAAATAATAGGTGATATCAATCTCTAACCCAAAAAACAGCATCATCAAAGAGGGGGAGGGCTGATTTATTGGTCTAGATCAGGCGCCATGACACCTATTAGTGCTTGATAAAATTCATCGCGTGCTCAAGTTTAATCAGGCTCCATGAATAAAAAAAAATACATTTACTTCAATACATCACAACGAACCAATGTTAACAAGGACATTGACAAAGATTTCTTCAAACTCATGAACAAGACTGTCTATACACATATACGTATGTGCATTTCGGCGACAGTGCACAGTGAGTAATAAGGCCATGGTGATGATTCAAAGGTGAAACCTGTGTTGCGTTGCATGGTGTTTTGTTTACAATTCAGCCTCTCAAAATAAGGCAGGTCAACTTTTGATAAGAACTTCACCGTAATCATCTTAGCTGATATTTTATATTAACATATGATTTGTATTGATTGTCACACAGAGGAAAGTTCAGTAATGAGAAACAAATGTAGAAACAATATAGTAAAATTAATTGTGTTCAATGGCCTGTCAGCACAGCATTTGAGCAAAGTTTAAACTGAATATAAAATCTTTATTAATAATGATAGGCACATGAAATTTTAATGTTATATATATTGACTATAAAAAAATGAAATTGAAAATAAGGAAATAATTTTAATTTAAAAAATTTAAATGAAATTTTAAAAAAAATTAAAAAATTAAATTTTTCCACCAGGTATGCAGACATATAATATTTATTGGGAATGATATTAAGTGATATCAGCATGTATATACTTGTACCCCATATACAAGCTCAAATGATGGATATTTGTCAAATTGTGTCAGAGAAAATATCTTTGTTTGTCAAAATGAGACCCTCATTTAAAATACACGTTTAATATTTCTAAATTCCGAAGAATGGTTAAGCCAAAATCATATAAGTATAAATGCATTCAATCATTTTCATCCTTAAACATATTTATATCACAAACGTATTTCTGTTTCTGCCTCCAAGGAGTGGTAATGATATAATTTAACTCGTTTGCTTCTCTTCAATTGCAACAAGCCATACAAGTTAGCCAGAGGATGACTGAGATTTGTGAAGACTTCTTTCCTGTGTATTGATATCATACCTTAATTTCATTTTTTGTATGGATAAAGATTAATTCTTGCTACTTCACAAGCCATTGTCAACTTATATTTAAAACCAGAGACATATAGTTAAAGACTAATCTTGGAATTTTCATTTGAAGGAAGTTTCTTTTAATAACTTTCGTGATCTTTGAACGGTATGTCAAAATTCTACATATAGCTCAAAAGTATTAATCTAATGAATTTTCAACCGATTATCTGACAACAGACAACAGCCGACAAGCAGCCTCATCTCAATCCTTTCGTTTCAAGGTCATATGACCAAACTATTTTGGGAAGTTTCCGCCTTTTTCCCATAAAGATAGGTCTTGACATCATTACGGATGCAATTCTTCAACTCCTCAACTATTTAAGAGTTATCAGAGGTTATCATAATCTTGATCAACCTTCTTGGCTCAAAAACACTTATCATACAGTTGTTCTTGTTTCCATTGCAAATATGACATCGATTTTTCCAGTTTCTTTTCTTCAATTTCCAAACCTTTGTCGATATGCCCTACATTACCAGCTCATGACCCTTAATTCCCTAACAAAGTCACAATCAGCACTTTCATGTAGCAGGAATGAAATGTAGACTTTACAAGTTTTCTAAATAAGTGTACATTATGATAATAAAAACGTCCAATGCCGTCTTGATCATTTCAAGTTATCTGTAATTTTCTCGACGTAAAGAAAGTATTTATGTACATATTTTAGTTTGAATGGAAGTACTAATATGTCTAGTATTGTATCGTAAAACATGACAGTGTGTGTAGGAGTGTGTGTGTGTGTGTGTGTGTGTGTGTGTGTGTGTGTGTGTGTGTGTGTGTGAAGGAGCATAGTGAGCTACACCTGTCAGTTCTAATTATATTAACCATTACAATATTGCATTTCCAGTTCTACATTTGCATGTCGCTCTCTTCTTTCTAGTTGCCTCTTCCTTTACATTATCTGCATTTGCTTTGCTTTGCGTTTCTCTCTCTCTCTCTCTCTCTCTCTCTCTCTCTCTCTCTCTCTCTCTCTCTCTCTCTCTCTCTCTCTCTCTCTCTCTCTCTCTCTCTCTCTCTCTCTCTCTCTCTCTCTCTCTCATTCAGAATTTGTATTTCAATCAGTTCTATCTAAAGATGAAGCTTTTTTTAGTTCCTATTCCATCTGGAGTTTTCAACTGTAATCCCTTTAATTTCCTATCAAAACCAGAGACATACTTGCTCGTCAAGCCTACAGCACTCCCATCAAAAAAAATGTTTTCCAACCAAAAAATGAAATTTATATCGCGCTTTTTAAAAATACTTTCGCTTCGGAAAGATTATAATGTCTGGCAAGCTCATGGAACCATCTCTCTATAGGGCATCACTTAAATTAAGTACCAAAAAAATCATAAATGTTTTATCACAAGTCCAAATGTATAGAATGTTCCAAACAAATTCGAATAATCGTGACTGGTTTTGTATCAATATTCTTGAGTGTGATGATGCACCTAAAGTTGTTTTGCTGTATCACAATTATGCATTCGGGAATGTAATTGTATTAATTCACAATTAACCCAAATATTTTAGTTCATAAAGTTGATGAACACAATTTTAATTCCAAAAATTTTTTTAAATAAATGATTCCTCTAAAAAAAATGCATAACACAACTATAACCTCTAATCATTGATTCCCAAAGACTGACAAAAAATAAGACTAAAGACTGTTTACAAAACTATATATATTATTCCTAAAAGAAATTAATTTATCGGAAATTCAAAGGTCTTGAACTCAAATCGAAGTAAATATCTGTAAGAAATGACAAATAAATTAAATATGCATAACACTATAATAAATCTCATCATTGTTACGATATATCATGACGACAGCTCGGACGCGAACGTTATTATTAGAAATGCCAAGGCAACGCAATAAACGAGAACAGAAACTTATTTAGAGGTTCAAGCCCTATAATAGTCTGTCAAAGGTTTGAGATGATTAAAACCAACTGAATAATACTCAACATTCTTAGTAAAGTTCTTTCACAGCGTATGTATGAGATAGTATTCTTTGCATTTGGATATTTCCTGAGTATTCGTCCATTTGTTTGAACCTTGGCAAATATCCTTGTACGTTGGAAGCATTTGTAACATTAATAAGAACAAATTGTTTATTCTTTGTTTCCACAGAAATATTGTCAGGAGAACATCCTTGTACTACGGCAGTTACCCTGTACAATTTAATTTTAAAAAATGCAATTCAGCAGTAACGTTTGTTTGCATAATAGTTTCAGTTCCGCAATGTGTAAAAACCTAATATACATCGACGACACAGTTTTCACTAATATTAATTTGAAATATAAAAACACTTATAAGGTGCGAAAAATTTTGCACGATCTTAAGGTAAATAAAACCATCCGTTCGGTAGACTTTGGCTCGATTGGGTAGACTGCAGCTCGTAACGAAATACTATCTCATCTTATTGCAGCTAAGAGAATGATGGCTACCCATATGTGTGTGATTATTGTTTGTGTAATTGATCTGTCTGCATGTTGTATGTATCTATTTTATGCAGTATGATACGAAACCCAAACTGTTCATCCACTCCAAAGCATCCACTATAAAACAAAATCACTTTAGACGCATTCGATAAATGCCAAGTTCAACAGGAAATACCTAGTCAGAATAAAACGTTATTGTTTTTGTCATTGAAGATGCTCTGTAAGTACACTAAAGACATTTCGGTCATAAAGGTGGTTCATTGCACGCACTAACATAAAGGAATTTTGCTCCAATATATCCTAAACGGATAATTCCTTGAAAGATGTGCATCGGCTTCAAGACTTCCACCATAACAATGACATCAATACCTTTGCATTGTATCATGTTGTTATTCATATGTCCTTTATTATTATTATTATTATTATTATTATTATTATTATTATTATTATTTTTATTATTATTATTATTATTATTATTATTATTATTATTATTATTATTATTATTATTATTATTATTATTATTATTATTAATTGAAATTAGTACCAGTAAAACTGTTTTATACAAGTTGAGAATTTGCTAAAACCAGCTATATATCTGACATATTTATTCGACAGAAATGCTGACGGAAAGAGTCGAAAGTAATGTGATACAAGCATAAATGTTATCTTTTAAACTACATGCAGAATAGGCCGATGTATCGCAAGTCATGAAAATATAGGGGTCATATCCCGTGAGTCCAACATTAATATTTTTTGGAAAAGAATATTGTGGTGACAATTGACTCTTTTCAAATGGTAAGCATTGCAGTTTTTTTTTTGTCTATACGCGGTATGCGTTTTGCGTCAATATTGGTTACGAAACCATTTTGCGGAGAAACGTTCTTCAGTGGTATATAGCTATACATGTATTTAATTATACAAAACACTCCTTCACCAGAATACTTGGCTAACAGTCACACTGCTCAATTAAGCAGTCAGCATTACAGATAGTCACCGATCGCCATTCAACTCCTTGGATCAAGCAATCAGTGCTCACCAAATGTTCAGCATCGCCCGATCACCTGCTACTCGACCAACAATGAACTGTTCACTGAGCTCTACAGCTGCTATTGTTCAGCTTTACAGGTGCCATGGTCAACTTCTATCATCAACTCTACAGCTGTTACCCCGTCGACTCTGCTTAGCTGAAAATAAATGTAACCCATTGTACTATCCATAACACGGGCATGTGCGATAAAACGTAATGACATTGTATACAGTAGCGGGTCCAGGGTTGTAGAATTGGCGTGACGTGTTCTCACTACGTGTCATAAGAGGCAACTAAGTAGAGGATACCCGTTTGCCTTGGGTTTCATCCATGGGTGGGGGGCGTGAGCTGAAACTTTCCGATGCAATACACTGATTTGGCCTCTACTTCTAGACTGGTGATCGAGACGGACCAGGTCTCGATAAATCGGCTGATCACGCCGAGCCATAGGACGTCTATTTACTCTCTCGCTTACTTTATCTTTCTCCTTGTATCTCTCTTAGTACAACAATTTCCCTTCTGTCTATCCCTTTAGCGTTCCCTTTCCCAAGCCTCGAAAGACTTCATAAAAGGCAGTGGCTTAAATGTGTCAATTGGGATGTAATCTTACCAACTGAGATTAGCATCTGTGTATCACTGGCACTGGGGAAAGTGTCACCTTGTTGGGCTCCATTGTGGGCAGGGAGCACGGGTGCTACATTTTAAACAAGCCAACGTGGATTATTCAAAAAATTCAAAACAGAAGAACGAAAACTCTGACACGGATGACGAGCCATGCAGTGTGGAGTCGTTTCCACGCTTCATGTTCAAGCATTCTAAAGATGCATTAAAACCCCTTACTGCACTATCTCCGTTTGTTATTCAAAAGACAATATCTGGATCGATCGATGCACAAACAAAGTATTAAACAGTGGAGATCGGGATGCCTTTTCCTTGATTGTGAGAGAAGAGGTCAAACAGAAAATATCAGAAAAATGAAAGCTTCGATATCTCAATGACATCATTCGCCCACACAACACTCTATACGTCGAATGTCGTGATTCGCTGTCGTGATTTGGCTGGAGTCAGCGACACATATATCATTGCAGAAAAGATAAAAGAAAGTGTCAATGCAGTCGGTTTAGTACGTATTAAACGTAACAGCATTCTACGAACAGCATTGTACTCAACACTTAAACAAGCCAACAGTACCGAGACAGGACGAAGTTGGCATTTTACAAATGAAGGTTGAAATATAAATTCACAACCCTCTTCGATGCTATACGTGTCAAAAATATGGCCATCATAAAGACCGATACTCAAAACGCCAAAATATGTGACTGATGCAGAGACCATTTTCACAAGGAATCTGAGTGTAGAGCAACTCTGCATTGTGTCAACTATGGAAAGGAGTACCACACCAATTCCAAGAATATTAATACCTGGAAACAGGAGAAGAAAATGCAGGGGGTAAAGTGCACATCTAATATTCCTATGCAGAGGCCAGAAACTTTGTACAGGCAAGAACATTCCGTCCTGGCCCATCTTTCTCCACTGTAGTGAAAAACAGTTCCAACACAGCGAAGGACGTCCAAACACAAACAGATTCACCATCAAACTTCAACAGACACCCATTTCCAAGCACCAAAAACACTGCGTCTACTCAAACAACTTTCAGTAATATCCAACCAAAGAAATCACCTATGAATAAAAGCAAATCGCAAGGAAATAGGCAGCAAAAGGGATCAGATTTCCCCATTAAACTCTATAATAGGTTTGTAGGTATTGAGAGCATGGATAAAGAAGAAACTGCTCCATATGCTCAAGGTGGCTCCAAACCTACCAATAAAAAAATCATCCCCGTGCTTTTTCCAAAGAAATAACCACACCGATTGTCTCCGCCAAAGGTCTACCCTAGCTCCACAATCATCGATTTAAAATTATCATGAAGAACACCATCATACAATGGAATTGTCGAGGACTTAAAACCAATTACAGTGATATTCTTCTGCTTTTAAAGAAACACGATCCTGCAATAATATGTCTTCAAGAAACATTTTCGAAAGATACTGATAACATCACACTGAAAAACGACTCCCTGTTTAACAATTAATTTCAAATGTTGACAGGGCCTCATGAGGAGTTTCTGTTGTTGTGAACAATAGAACCCTCATAGCGTCACCCCTTTCAACACAAATTTGCAAGCCATTGCAGTAAGCTTCACTCTACGTCGAGTAATTACCTTTGGTTCTATTTACATACTATCAAACACCAACCTAGTACCAAACGAATTAAACAATCATGTTCAACAACTTTCCGTCCCATTTGTTTAACTCTGAGATTTTAACACCCATAACATTTTTAGGGGATCAAATCACATAAGTGACAGCGGTCACATAGTCGAAGACTTCATTTCTAGACACGATTTGTGTCTATATAATATAAAATCTGCGACGTACTTACAACCAGGAACGCGTACATATCCGTGTATTGACTTGATAATTGGTTCTCCTTAGCTACTTTTGGACTATGATTGGACGACCTGTACAACATAGATCACTTTCCAATCTTCCTTGAAAATATCAACTCGACAATTGATGAAGCAATTCTACAATGGAATATTAAGAAGGCTAAGTTTAAAAGACTGTAAAACTAGACTGAATAAGGATACCCTTTCAGCGTTAATGACCCTGGTCAGTATTGTACTTCTATCTTAATCAAGATTGCAGAAAAGAATTCATTCCTAAGTCATCACTTGAGTAAATGAAGCCATAAAGCTAGGGTCACTAAGAGATGTAAAGAAGCAATTAGACAACGAAATTTGAGGAAATTTAATAGTTGTCTGACGTCCAAGAATTTAAATAAATATCGTATTCCCCTAGCCAAAGCTCGCCGAACGATAAACGAAAGCAAACGAGCATCATGGAAGAAATATGTTTCTTCTTTAAATTATGGTTCCTCTATTAAGAAAGTTTGTGACACTCGGCAAAATAAATGGAAAGAGAAAACAATTCTTTCCGACATCTGAAACTGACCAATAATAATTTTAGTTCAAAACATGACATAGCAAATATTCTAGATGACAATTTCTCAGAACATCGTCATCGTCTAATTATTCAGAAGCCTTCTGAAGATTAAAAACTCCAAAAGAATGTTTATATTTCAAATCCAACAACTCAGAAAGTTATAACCAACTTTTTCACTACGAGAGCTTATGGAGTCTTTAGACAAGGCTTATGATAGATCCGCTGGACCTGACGAAATACATTACCAGTTTTTGAAACAACTAACAGAACTATCATTGACAGTTCTTTTGGAAATCTTTAATCATTTATGGATTACTGGTAATGTACATAAATCTTGGAAAGAAGCATCAGTAATACCAGTTCCTAACCCAAAGAAAGGTAGCACAGATCCTACCAACTATCAACCCATTACACTAACGAGTTGTGGGTGCAAAACAATGGAACGAAAAAATAATTCTAGGCTTGCATGGTATATTGGAACTAACAATTTAATATCTCCTTTCCAAAGTGGCTTTAGTTATGGCTGTATCATCAATGATCATCTGATTAGACTGGAAAATTTATTCGCGACGCATTTATCAAGCAGGATTATTTAATAGCGGCTTTCTTTGATTTAGAAAAGGCCTATGATACTACAAGGAAATAGGGAATACTAAATAACCTGCACGATCTGAGTCTAAAAGGCCGTATGCCCTCTTTCATATTAAACTTTCAGAGAGAATTCAAGGTACGAGTGGTCTCCACTCTCGCTGATATGGACGAACGTGTGATGGGTGTGTCCCAAGGCTGTATTTTATCTGTGACGCTTTTCAACATCAAAATCAATAGCATCCCCAAGTGTTTGTCTCCTGGTCTGGATTGCTCCGTATACGTTGATGATTTTCTACTATATTGTAGATCAAAAAGCACACGTATACAATTGAGAGACAATTACAGCAAAATATCAACCAGATTCGAAATTGGGCCAATACTAACGGTATCGAATTCTCTAAATCAGATACGGTATGTATACATTTGTCAGTTACGAAGATGTCATGATGATCGTAAACTCGCGATGGATGTAACATCTAAAGAACTTTCATGCTAAATACTTGAAATCTCTATATCTACTTTACGTAGTAGCGCACACTGACTGGATGCTGATAAAAAAAAGTCATCCTCAATTCATATAGAACGTTTATTCACTCCAAACTGGACTATGGCTGCTTTGTGTATGGATCAGCTAGTAAATCCTATTACAAGGTGCTAAACCCAATTAATCATCAATGAATAATACTTGCTCTTGGAACATTTAAAACATCCCGGTTTGAGAGACTTTTAACTGAAGCAAACGAACAATATCCTCTCAACTTAAGACTAAACCCTCTGAACCCTGCTTTCGGTTGCTTTTCAACCCAAATACAAAACGAAATATGAAAAGAAACCAAACACCTTTCCTTCCATTGGTGTTAGAATATCATTAATCCTTGACAGTACCGACATTGATCTTTCTAAAATTCAGCAAACGTCCATCTTGAAAACCTTCCTGGCTACTTAAACAACCAAAGGTACTTTGTACGCTACGCGATGGAAAAAAATCGGAGACAAACCCTTCCATCTTCCACAACTCTTATCATAAACTCCTCACCGAATTTGTAAACTATACAAGAATTTATACTGATGGATCAAAGGATGAGGAAACGGCTGCCGCAGCCTTCCTTAGTGGAAAATACACAACAAAAGTTCGCCTGCCAAATTGTACATCAATTTTTTTCAGCCGAAATCAGAGCAACAGACAGATCTGCAGTACAACGAAACCAAAAGTATTTTAAACAGCATCACCTTCTCTGACTCAATATTAGTACTAAAGTAACTACACTACACAATAGAAAACTGGAGAACCTATTATTATCCAATATTCTCGTCAAAAAATACTAAGCTGCCTTCCTCCCAAAATACATCATACCGTTGGTTACGCAGCTTTGTCGGTATTAAAGGTAATGAAAATACAGATCGCGTTGCTAGAATGGCCCTTTCCAAAGAACCATCTGATTTTAAAATACCGTATACTGATTTTAACCCTAGTATTAAAGAGTATTTACGTCAGAACTGGCAGGCATCCTATAATGATGCAGTGAGTAACAAACTTAATGCCATCAAGCCAACCCTAGGAGAAGGGACTCCTTCCTAGAGAACCATCCATAGAGAGGAGGTAGTCATTGCAAAAATTAGAACTGGTCATACTTATATAACCCACTCCCATATGCTAAAAGGCAAAATATCCACTAGAGTGCTGTTCTTGTAATAAACCGTTGACAGTTAAGCATTTTATATGGAGTATTCGAACTACAACCTACGCCCTATCAATACTACAATATACATGATATGAAGAAACTTTTTAGTACAATACACGTGTATTATAGAATTCCTGAAATATGTAAATATTTAATATAAACTATAACTTTTATACCATCACCTTAAGCAGTTTTATGTAATGTATATACAGTCTCTTTTTCCAATACATTTTCATTTGTCTTCATTAACATACGCCATTTACATTCCCCATTGATCGGGAAAATTTATTATTATTGTTACCATCTTATAATTTCATCTTCAACTCTTTGGTTTTATATTTTATACTTTTTGTGGTCATTTTATTTAATTCAGGACACTATGAATTAATTTTGTCCATAACATATGACATCTTCTCATTCTGTTTAATTAAATACATACAATATTTCAAATTGAAAATTTCAATAAAATTTCTACAAAATGATCGAATCACTAACTTGCAGAAATGCCTTTGGATTCCATTAAACATATTAAATGCATCTTTGTTCCTGTATCTTCTATTTGTCACCTATGGTATCACATTACAGTCAACTTGAACCAACTTACAGTCAAATTAAACCACTGCCATGGAAGATTTATTGTAGCACAATGGAAACAATCCAGTTAAACTTTGTTGTGCTTCGATGTTGCTATAGATATTGAAAATAAAAATTAAGTAAATATGTACAACTTTCTTGATCACTTCTAGGTACAAAAAATGAGCCACTTCATTGTTTTTGCCATTCGTTTAGTACCTATGAAAACAAAATTGACATTTTCAACTCGTATATTATTGGAAATATTCAACCACTAAGCTATGTTACTCAATAGCCTGTAGCGTTAAGGCTAATGAAAAAGCTTAATAAGCAGTAACAGATGTCCTTTCAAAAATTAGTCGCTTTAAGTAAAAAAAACAAGAACTTCAACAAACGGAATCATTAAGGCCAAAGATAAACCTTATTATCATAAATGCTAAATGAAGTCCTTAGTAGCATAAAGACCAAAGGAAGGCCTTAGTATAGGCTAATTGAAGACCTTAAATATCATAAAGGCCAATGAAAATATTAGCATCATAAGACCAAAGGAAGACGTAAGTATCATAACCAACAGCCAATGATAAACCTTAGTATCATTAAGGCCAAAGGAAAATATTGTTATCAAAATGCCAAATGAAGATCTTAGTATCATACAGGTCAAAGGAAGACCATATTATCATAAAGGTCATTATCATTAAGGCCAAAGGAAGACCTGAATATCATAAAGGCCAAAAGTAAAACATTAGTATCATTAAGGCCAAAGGAATGCCTTAGTAGTATTAAGGCCAGAGGAAGACCTTAGTATCATTAAGGCCAAAGTAAAACATTAGTATCATAAAAGCCAAAGGAAGACATTAGTATCATTAAGGCCAAAGGAATACCTTAGTATTATTAAGGCCAAAAGAAGACCTTAGTATCATAAAGACCAAAGGAAGACCTTAGTATCATAAAGGTTAAAGAAAGACCTAAATATCATAAAGGCCAAAGGAAGACCTTAGTATCATAAAGGTTAAAGGAAGACCTTATTATCGTTAAGGCTAAATGAAGACCTGAATATCATAAAGGCCAAAAGTAAAACATTAGTATTATAAATGCCAAAGTAAGACCTTAGAATCATTAAGGACAAAGGAAGACCCGAGTGTCATTAAGGTCAGAGGAAAACAGTATCATAAAGGCTCAAGGGAAATATTAGTATCATATAGGTTAAAGGAAGACCTTAGTATCAATAATGCCAAATGAAGACCTGAGTATCATAAAGGCCAAAAGTAAAACAATAGTATTATAAAAGCCAAAGGAAAACCTTAGTATCATTAAGGCCAAATGAAGACCTGAGTGTCATTAAGGTCAGAGGAAAACAGTATCATAAAGGCTCAAGGGAAATATTAGTATCATATAGGTTAAAGGAAGACCTTAGTATCTTTAAGGCCAAATGAAGACCTGAGTATCATAAAGGCCAAAAGTAAAACATTAGTATTATAAAAGCCAAAGGAAGATATTAGTATCATTAGGCTAAAGTAAAACATTAGTATCATTAAGGCCAAAGAAAGACTTGAGTATCATTAAGGCCAAAGTAAAACATTAGTATCATAAAAGCCAAAGGAAGACCTTAGTATCACTAAGGCCAAAGGAAGACCTTTGTATTATTAAGGCCAAAGGAAGACCTTAGTATTATATAGGCCAAAGGAAGACCTTTGTATTATTAAGGCCAAAGGAAGACCTTAGTATTATATAGGCCAAAGCAAGACCATAGTATCATGAAATTCACATAAAGACCTTTGTATAATAGATACAAAATAATAATAATAATAATAATAATAATAATAAGAAGAAGAAGAAGAAGATTATTATTATTATTAAGATTATTAATAATAATAATAATAATAATAATAATAATAATAATAATAATAATAATAATAATAATAATAATAATAATAATAATAATAATAAATTAAATGAATCAACATATTAATTAATATTTCTAAGATAACTAAACAAAATTTATATATGAATGTTTTAGTAAAACAAACATTTAATCGGTCAATAATAACCTTTTAATGCAGAAAATGATGTTTAATGTGGAACTTTTAATTTCTTAACGTTTATTTCGTTTTATTTTGCACTGTTTACTATTTGCAATTCGCAACCAGCTTGAAACAATGCGTCTCTAGATCAAATTTACGTAAATATATAAAGTGACTTTATGTAGACACACCATTTCACACGAGAGAGATAGAGAAAGAGAGAGAGAGAGAGAGAGAGAGAGAGAGAGAGAGAGAGAGAGAGAGAGAGAGAGAGAGAGAGAGAGAGAGCTATCCATAGATTCTGCATGATTAGTGCTTGCTAATGCTATAGCTATATAAACTTGTGAAATACCTCCAGTGTTTATATGGAGAAAAAAATATGGCTCCGTGGGATCTTGTAATTTAATTAGATGTGATGATGTCTGAATGAATTAGTAGACGAAGAAGACCTAGCTCATATAACATAAAATATATAAATAATTGAAATTAAACGATTTCATCACACATGGAAAATTTACAAAATGATAAGGCTCGGAATTATAATTAAACTATTAAAATGTAGTTACTAAAAACCTATTAGAGCCGTGTAGCACTCTTGTGTACAATACTCAGTATTCCAGTTTGCAGAGTTCTGAGTAACTTAATGCAGCCAGAAGTGTTAACTTGACTACTGGAGAATCGTTGGAGGAGTGAAGACTGGAACAGAGAACTTTAAGATGTAATCGGTAGTTGCATGTTATGCACGTGAAATGCAAGCATCTCACATGCTATTCACTCACTATACGTACAGCAAAACAACTTTTATATGGACTTAGGATATCACTGTACTGAATCTGTGCGCCAAATATACGCCACAAACAATAACAATGACAAACAGTTCTTTACACTTGTTTAACAATAGCTGCTGAAGTGCGAGGCGTGCACGCTGCGAAGGTGTGTATGCGTACGTCAGCCATTTTCAGTGCAGAAATGCATATTTAATACAGCTGAGCGCCAAAAGGTGTTGATGTGAATGCAAGATGATAATGTGCAGTTGTTTTCCTAGCGTCAAACAAGGTTGAAACGAGCAGTCTAAACTTCATACGACACCATGATACGAAGTATTATACAGAGATTACCCACGTACATGGACATTGGACACATTCGGACGATAAAAGTTACCATGGTATTGATGGGTACTTCATGGGTGCTTCAAATGATAACGTTCACAATGCCCGGATGGAGAGTGCAGAAAAATGTTACTAGTGGATTTGTGGACTATATGGCTTTGATGTATGACGAGCGATGCAACAACGATGGTTGCAAAACGTACCCGATTTCTGAGGATGAAGATAAGAAAGGTAATTGTTTAGTTATAGGTATAAAACTTGATTGAGAAGACATTAGTCGGATTACATGAGCAAAACGATGTACAATATACAAACTCGACTAAGGTGACTTTACAAGCTATTGATCGATATATAAATCTAAGCACTGTTTGAAAGTACCATCATTTTACATTGATGCCGATTATCTGCGTATCCATATTAATGCTGTATTTACTAAGCCAATGAAGAGGTATATAGGGACACAGGGGATAGTTGTAAAGAAAATTAGTAGTATCCGTCCATGAACCAATGGGGGGTTTGGGGTTGGGGGCTAAATTGTAGCAATATGACACACGGGAAGAAACGAATCCGAACCCCTCGGTAGTCGTGGATATCACAATTGATCGAAAGGTTCAACGAGTGAAAATGTTCGGAATATAATTAAAATTATAAATTTATAACTGTTTAAGTGACTACAATAAGTATTGACATATATTTTCAAACAGTATGTTTCGGGAGTTAACAATGCACTATGCAATGTATTCAGCAATCGGCACCAAATTTACTAAAATGTTTATTATTCACCCAAAATTAAAACGCATCACAATGTGCATTAATGATTTTTATTGCGGACTGCCAGGGACTACTTTTCCAGACGTCAAAATCGGCTTAACAATTTTCTCCAATATGTCACAAACTGAAGTAAGTAAAAATTGTATCCCTCTTCATGGCTGTGAAATTCGGTGTCTTTGATAGCACCAAACTATATATGTATATTTAAAAAACAAAACAAAATGTCATTGACCAAGATAAAAAAATCTGATTTCAAAAGTCAGGAAATAAACAGCTCGAGGGGAGAGTTATATATGGCGAGTTCCTATTTTTGATTAATGTTGAGTCTGTATGCTAATTTTCATTTTATATTTTGCAGTTTTTCTGTTTCATTTCATCACATGGATCATAGACGGGCTAGTTCCACTCTTATTTTCAAGTCTGACCCTTTTCCTGCTCTACATGTCAATCAAGAAACCGAAATGGCGTGGGCCGTTCTTTCTCATCTGCACATGGAGTTTGGGAATAGCCAGTAAGAATTCTTTTCTTTACATTCATTTTGTAATAACACTTTTTGATGCTGATATTGTGATATCCCTCGTCCATTCGTTTATCATCTCTCAGCAGCTGAATTTCTTCCAAAACCGCTGCTTAGAAGATTACCAAACTTGTCAATAAATTGCATATGTGGTGACCATTTGGTGTCCATTTAAATGGTGCATTCTACATGACAAATTGCATTCCTGGTTCGTATCAAACGTTAAAGCTAAAACTTTAGTGTAATTAAGAAAAAATATAAATATGATCACGACTAATATGTACGTTTGTAGAAAAGATAAGACATGCAATATGGTGATTTGCCTTACATGCAATAGGGTGATTTGCCTTAGCTAGCAATAGCATAGAAGTAGCCAAAATTTTTAAATTCCTGTCAGTCGCATCATATATTTTGTCTTGTGTGTGTGTCTTGTGTGTGTGTCTTGTGTGTGTGTGTCTTGTGTGTGTGTCTTGTGTGTGTGTGTCTTGTGTGTGTGTGTCTTGTGTGTGTGTGTCTTGTGTGTGTGTGTCTTGTGTGTGTGTCTTGTGTGTGTGTGTGTCTTGTGTGTGTGTGTCTTGTGTGTGTGTGTGTCTTGTGTGTGTGTGTGTCTTGTGTGTGTGTGTCTTGTGTGTGTGTGTGTGTCTTGTGTGTGTGTGTGTCTTGTGTGTGTGTCTGTCTTGTGTGTGTGTCTTGTGTGTGTGTGTGTGTCTTGTGTGTGTGTGTGTGTCTGTGTCTTGTGTGTGTGTGTCTGTGTCTTGTGTGTGTGTCTGTGTCTTGTGTATGTGTGTGTCTTGTGTGTGTGTCTTGTGTGTGTGTGTCTTGTGTGTGTGTCTTGTGTGTGTGTGTCTTGTGTGTGTGTTGAGTTATTTGTGTTATGCGAGTTGTGAATTGTGTGTGTTGTGTATTTTGTGTTTGTTGTGTGTTGTATGTGTGCAATTTGAATTTAAATTATTACGACCAAGTCCTTTGGAGTAAATAATGGAAGAAATGCAATAAAGGTAGTGTGTATGCTTGATGTGCAAACTGTATATGCCTTCTACATACAGGATGTGCAAGCAGAGGCGTTGCTATGACATGGCGCCCACGACAGAACTAAAATTGCTTTCCTGTGAAAGTGGCTCCCACGGCTAGAACTAAAATTGTGCCCCTATCAAAATTTTTCAAATATAAAAAAATGTTCTGCTCATCGATTTAGCGTCCCACTTCGCTTTAAGTGACGCCCACGGCACATGCAGTGTCTTGGCACCCTGGCTACGCCTCTGTTTGCAAGTTATATATGCTTAAGAATGCAGAATCTGCAAGCTTTACATGGAATGTCTGTGCAGAATGTGAAAGCTAAACGTGCATTGTATACAAAACTATACTTGCCAAGTGCATGCAAGATGAGCAAGCTATACGTGTTGTACATGCAGGCTGTGCAAGCTATATATGCATTGTACAAATAGGGCATTTAAGCCCTAAGTAAATTATGAATATAGGACATGCATTGCACATAAGATGTTCAAGCTATACTGCATTGTGCATACAGGATATGCCTGTTAACATATATTGTACAGCAGCGGAACCGCACTTGTTAAAGGTTAGCTTACTCAGTAAGGTGCGTGTTCTAATTCTGCAAAAGTCACCAATTTGACCACTCGTCAAGATTTTTTTAATCTTTTGAATCTCTTTAAACTAAAACTCTTAGTTAAATAATTGAGCTTATTTTCGAACTAAATAAAGTCCTTGCGTAAAGAAAGGTGTGGCACCCTCAAGGAACACGGTAAACTACATTCAGATGCATCCGACAAGGCTAATATACTGAATAGTCAAAAAGTCAAGTCTTCACGCAAGAGGATAAGAGTGATCTAACAAGAATACATGGAGATCGTTACCCACCAATGCCTTACATCCAAGTTACTGAAAGTGTTGAACGTTTGTTGCTGAAAATTAGCCCACAGAAGGCCATAGAGCTAGACATGATTCCAGCAATGATCATGAAAGATCTAAGAGTGCACCTTACTAGAGTTATACTTACCTAAATTGCCTCTAAGCAAGTTGTCCTTGATGTGCTGAATACAGCAACTTTCTTCAAAAATTGGAAGCGATTCAAGGCCAGCAAGCATAGACCAGTCTTCATTGCATGTATCTGCTGAAAACTACTTCAATGCATCAGTCAGCAACTTCTATATCACTTCAACAGTCTTAACAGACTGACATGGTTTCTGTGCCAGACAAAGCTGTCAAACAGTTCATAAGCTTAGTGGATGAGCTTGCCAAATCCTTAGAGGGAAGCGGTATGACCTTGCTATTCTTGACTTCAGTAAGGCTTTCGATCGTGTCCCCAATGAAAGACTGTCCTCAATAATTTGGACCACGATGGCATCTTGGGTTATACCCAGAAATTAATCAGATTTCCTGACAGACAAATCGCAGAGTTAAAGTAGATTGAACAACATCGGAACCAGTACCGGTTGTTAATGGGGTACCTCAAGGAAGTGTTTTGGGTCCCGTCCTCTTCCTGGTGTTCATTAATGATCTACCTGCGAATGTAAAATCTAACACACTTTTTGCAGATGACTGTATATATGCTTCCAATTACTTTTAAATCTTTCAAGACCTAAACCAACTGGCCCTCTGGGAAAGAACTTTATGTATGTCGTTCCACCCAACGAATAAAATGCAGCATCCTAAAAGTTCACTGGAGGAAATCACCAATCTTGCCCGATATACTATTAAGAGGCACAAGTTAGCCAATGAGCGAGCAACAAAATATCTCTGGGTTGAATTGTTGAGACTTCACCTGGAAAATACAAATATAAAAGATTGTGAAAAAAGAGAACAGTAACCTTGGTATATCGTACAATAACAGATAAATACATGAAACAAAATGCCTATTTTTACAAACTCTGGCATGATTTGCGATTATGAGTTTCCTCCACTTACACCTCCATTCCCTCCAACATCCCCTGCTCATTGCATTGGATTTCAGTTATATGAAAATTGGTCGTCTGTGTTTATGGCATTGATTTTTGGATCTTAATTTAAGATATTTAGTATAGTTTATGACCATGAATACAAGTCAGATGTTTGGGGCTTCAGAAAGCTCGTTTCACATTCCAATTCCTTTTACCTGCCATTACGTCAGATCATGAAATTGCATAGGTCAAAGACAGTTGCTGCTTCAAGAAATTGTACATCTCGACTGACTCTAAATATTAGATATATAATACCTTTCATAGTTCTCACACCTCCACGAAGCCGACTGGTTTGGAGAGGCCAGAAGCTCCCTACCACATATAAGAGAAGACAACGTTTTCCCTAGATTTAGCCCCTTAATGTTGTTACAGCTGACAAGATTTTAGACTTTAAAATATACCTGTAAATTTTACTCCAATTATTTCTAGGATTTGATCTTTTTAGGCTTTATCTTTTGTGTCAAATGGAATATAATTTGAATTTTGTGTGAATATATAAACTTGGTATTTTATATCCATGACTATTTTGCTATTAAACCCTATATATATATAATTTTCTGACAGTGATACTACAATGGGACCTTGTGGCTACTTTCGCTGAGCTCCACAGAATATCACATTTACCTCCATTTACAATGGAAGGATACATTTTTCCAGTGCCTTGGAACGTCATTCTACATTCATTCAGTGCCTTTCTGACCACGATAGTAATGTTAGTACCATTTGTACTCTTGATGAAACAACTTATCTTAAATGCAACGCCTTTGGGCAACATGCAGGAGCTAGAGGAGCAAGATATGACGAGCATAGAAGACTTTGACACAGAATCACTTGCTTAACATTAACAAAGATTCACATGCTCCTTTTTCTTTCTCATTAATGATATATTTCAAGTAACTCCATCTTTATTTGCAATGTGTCAGAGCCTGCGTTGGTCTTACGATATTGGTTGTTTACAATCAACATTTAAGAGAATTTTAAATTTTAAATAAAAATACTTTTTCAGGGGTGGGGGTGCTGCTGCATGAGAAGGTAAAAGTTATAAGCACACACATATACATGCATGCATACACACATACACACACATACATGCATGCATACACACATACACACATACACACACATGCACACATACATACACACATACATACACACATACATATATACACATACATATACATACATACACACATATACATACACACATATACATACACACACATACATACACACACATACATACACACACACATACATACATACATACATACATACATGCATGCATGCATGCATGCATGCATACATACATACATACATACATACATACATACATACATACATACATACATACATACATACATACATACATACATACATACATACATACATGCATTCATGCATGCATGCATGCATGCATACAAGCATGCATGCATACATGCATACATGCATACATACATGCATACATGCATACACACACATGCATACATGCATACACACACATGCATACATGCATACACACACATGCATACATGCATACACACACATGCATACATGCATACACACATGCATACATGCATACACACACATGCATACATGCATACACACACATACATACACACACATACATACATACACACACATACATACATACACACACATACATACACATACATATATGGAAACTTAGGAGATAAAAGTAAGCAGCTACCTTTATTTGCAAAGAAATCCTAAAGCACACGTCGTATAATCAAAATATTATTCATGATTTTCACTACGGTGGACGCCTTCAGCGATATGTTTGCTTAATTGTAACGAATTTTCCGAAAGTGGTAATTTAAAAATGTTGCTAGAGATTGAATATATTTTCCTTCTAAAAAAAAAGCTTATAAAGAAATACCTTAATTAATAAATGAGACTTTTAAAGACTTTCTGTAAGTAAAACACATAGTCCGCCATTGTGACTAGTTTTAATCGTTACACTTTATAGAGCTGC
The DNA here is from genome assembly GCA_016746295.1 of Potamilus streckersoni. NCBI lineage: Eukaryota > Metazoa > Mollusca > Bivalvia > Unionida > Unionidae > Potamilus > Potamilus streckersoni. Next base: position 97,753 of record JAEAOA010001587.1, on the reverse strand, counting down.
AGCCATTTGACTATTATCACTACTCGTATTGAATAGATTGTTTTTAATCGCAATGGAGTTTTCACCAAATTATATCTTGCCATGTATAATTATCCCTAAATTTGATTTTCCTTAAGAGTCCAACAACCTGGTTGTCATTTGCGTATTCAATTCTGATATGTCTGGTACTCTCGTATATGACGTTTAGACCAAAATTATTGTATCTACTCTAGTGTCTTCTCTACTTGTCATTGAACAGAAGTTTTTATGATGGTATATTGTCTGTCGTCCATACTTTCGTTAGCACAGGACTTTTATCACTAACTCGTGAACGACATGGTGGATTTCCGTCATAACCACCCATTTAGGTCATATATATGGTCCTAAATAAGTTTCCTCTCGGAAATCCGATATTACCGACAAAGCTATCATTCTTTAACTCTACTCATTGAATGGATAGTGATATATACATTGGATTTCACAGAAATTTTTTTTGTGATTTGAAAAGCAATACGACACTTATCTTTAAAAACCGTTATCGAGTATCGGGCTGAGCGCAAAAATGCGCCTCGACTTGAGATTTCTTGGCGTATATATTTAATACTTTGAGTAGGTAACTAAAGTAACTGTCACTGCTTTGGCATTAAATGACTACATCAGCGATCATCTTGCTTGTTATTGATAAACCTCCTGAATAAAATGTCATATCAACTTCAGGTTCTCACTAACAAAGTTTTTATGACGTCTAGTAGGTCCTAGATAACAGAAGTTGCTGAACAAAGATCCAAATGGGCACTGCATCAACTAGTTTTATAATATTGTTCGAGTTAATCCTCTACTACTAAAACGGTGGACATACAATCATAGGGATTTCACTGGAAGACTTCTTATGTTTGGACCGAAATAGAAATGGGCTGACTTGACCTCCTGTTTGGCCGTGACCATGATCAACTAGGTAATCTTGCTAACACTTCTAATCCTAACAGCATGGTCATTGGGTCTTCACCAAAATGTCTAATTGACCCTAACGGTACTGATCTGATATGTTATGTCTGCATTAACTGCCGATTTTTTTTTAAGCATGCTACGCCTACTAAATGGAAAATAATAAGAATAAGCTGTTTTCACAAGACTTAACGATATCCACTTTTTCCCAGATTAAAATGGTGCCAACCTGTCATCAAATATCACCACCATGGCGGCCTTCTTAAAAATGTCATGGCTACTTGTTTTAAATCTAAATGTCTTATCAACATATAGCTATCACCAGAAGACTTTGTAGGGTATATCGCAGTACAAAGTGACAACGATGATGATTTGAAATCAAATGCCATCACATTGGCTCAGTTTAACCTCTTGGATTCAAGACTCAGCTGGATTCAACACTCAGCAGCTATAAAGAAGACATGGCCAGATTACGAGATTATGCTTAAACAATTGGTTGTCTCTTGATTTTAGATTTTTATATTGAAATTACATTTAGGACCACGGTCATAAATTATCAGCATTTTACCCATATGTCATTTTGGAGGCACCAAGTGATCTAACTGCATTTCAATTATCTGCGGTCAATCGAGTCTCAGGTTTGGCCATCGTGGGTATGTGATAAAGCTTGCTAGTAGCTTTTCCTTGGTCGATTGTTCTTTCAGGTTTTCCAGGGTTCTTCCTCCCCCATTGTGACCGCCATGTATGGTCTATCTAGTGCTGAAAATGGCGCTAAACCTTTCAACAACAATATTAATGCCATTTTGTATGCCAGTAGTACCAATGACACGTATAGTTAACTTCCACTTATTGGCTGGCATGGGTTATGATAACATTTTTTCAGTATATTAGTTAATATTTGTTGTTTTTCTTAGATACATATAGATTCCCTTCGAAGTATATTATTAAGCAACCTTCAAGGTTTCATTTAGGAAAAAAGTTACTAACCTTTTCCTTCATTGCTTTTCTTTTCTTTGAGAGAGTACTTTATAAGTGGGATTAGTGTTGATGTAAACAAAGAACTGTATCTAACAAAGTGCTATGTTATACACCAACAAATTCGTTATGATAATGTAAACACAATAATTTGATTCTTACCATTAATTGCATAATTCAGTCTTGATGTTTTATAAAGTAGGAATGACAAATGATAGAAAACTGTTTAGCTTGTCTAGTGGGAATACTGACTACATCCATCTTGTGTAAGGGCTACAAAACACTATGTAGAAATAATGAACCGTTTTTTGTGTCCAAGCAGTCTACATACATTTTATACTGTGTAGACATATTATAGATTGTGCCATTAATAACGATACTTCCAGCTCATGTACTTTTGTATTTGCATTGAAGTTCGCTTCTTCGAAAGAACTTGTTTCACTCTGTAAATTTTTATGTGGTAATTTTTTATGTATTTTACTTCATCTCTGTATTGTCGATAAACAAATTTCTGAACAATAAATTTCTAGCTTTCTGTGTTCCATAAATATTTTGCAATGCTCTTCTTGTAAATGGCTTGTTTCTTTTGCTGTTCAATAAATATTCGTATGGGCACTCGGTTTAATATATAAATCGGAAAGCAAGAAAGAACTCATTTTTACACTTTTCCAAAGCAATCAAACTTACTACTATCGACTTTTTAAAATGCTTTTCAAAGTGTCTCATTTTTATGTTTTATGCCAAATTTTGATTGTACTTTTTTAGATTTGTGATGTGTATTTTCAGAATGTCTACGTAAATAAAGTGTTTCATCTATAGCATTCTTGGGCTCTTCCGTATAATATGCTTATCATATGTATCCATTATAATGACATTTCACAATGCAGGCAGAACCAGACAATTAGGGCTATTCAGCCATGTTGATTTTTATAAAGTCTTCCTAATGTATTCCAGCAGGATTTATTAGTTGTGTTCTTATTATAAAAGAGTTGTATTAATGCAAAATATATTTTCCCATCATTCGTTGTGAAATTTAAATACTGTGAATATAGGGTATGGACTGCGTTTTAAAAATTGTGCCCGTGATTATGTGATGCAGTATGACGGAGGATGAGTGTATTCAACGCCATATATGAATGAAATCCCAATATTATATGAATGAAACCCAATATTATATGAATGAAATCCAATATTATATGAATGAAATCCAATATTATATGAATGAAATCCAATATTATATGAATGAAATCCAATATTATATGAATGAAACCCAATATTATATGAATGAAATCCAATATTATATGAATGAAACCCAATATTATATGAATGAAATCCCAATATCATACGAATGAAATCCAATATCATACGAATGAAATCCAATATTATATGAATGAAATCCCAATATTATATGAATGAAATCCCAATATTATATGAATGAAACCCAATATTATATGAATGAAATCCAATATTATATGAATGAAATCCAATATTATATGAATGAAACCCAATATTATATGAATGAAATCCCAATATTATATGAATGAAATCCCAATATTATACGAATGAAATCCAATATTATACGAATGAAATCCAATATTATATGAATGAAATCCCAATATTATATGAATGAAATCCCAATATTATATGAATGAAATCCAATATTATACGAATGAAATCCAATATTATACGAATGAAATCCAATATTATATGAATGAAATCCCAATATTATATGAATGAAATCCCAATATTATATGAATGAAATCCCAATATTATATGAATGAAACCCAATATTATATGAATGAAATCCAATATTATATGAATGAAATCCAATATTATATGAATGAAATCCAATATTATATGAATGAAACCCAATATTATATGAATGAAATCCAATATTATATGAATGAAACCCAATATTATATGAATGAAATCCCAATATTATATGAATGAAATCCAATATCATACGAATGAAATCCAATATTATATGAATGAAATCCCAATATTATATGAATTAAATCCAATATTATATGAATGAAATCCCAATATCATACGAATGAAATCCAATATCATACGAATGAAATCCAATATTTTATGAATGAAATCCCAATATTATATGAATGAAATCCCAATATTATATGAATGAAATCCCAATATTATACGAATGAAATCCAATATTTTATGAATGAAATCCCAATATTATATGAATGAAATCCCAATATCATACGAATGAAATCCAATATCATACGAATGAAATCCAATATTTTATGAATGAAATCCCAATATTATATGAATGAAATCCCAATATCATACGAATGAAATCCAATATTTTATGAATGAAATCCCAATATTATATGAATGAAATCCCAATATCATACGAATGAAATCCAATATTTTATGAATGAAATCCCAATATTATATGAATGAAATCCCAATATCATATGAATGAAATCCCAATATCATACGAATGAAATCCAATATTTTATGAATGAAATCCCAATATTATATGAATGAAATCCCAATATCATACGAATGAAATCCAATATTATACGAATGAAATCCCAATATTATACGAATGAAATCCCAATATTATATGAATGAAATCCAATATTATATGAATGAAATCCAATATTATATGAATGAAATCCAATATCATACGAATGAAATCCCAATATTATATGAATGAAATCCCAATATTATATGAATTAAATCCAATATTATATGAATGAAATCCAATATCATATGAATGAAACCCAATATTATATGAATGAAATCCAATATTATATGAATGAAACCCAATATTATATGAATGAAATCCAATATTATATGAATGAAATCCAATATTATATGAATGAAATCCCAATATTATACGAATGAAATCCCAATATTTTTTGAATGAAATCCCAATACTTTGAAACTTGGTCAATAAGCTTTAGATAATATGCTTAAAATACATTTAATCGTTTTATTGTTCTAGTGTTATGTATATCTAAATTAGTCTTTAAATTTTAGTGAGACTATATTTCAATGAGCTATAGGTTTTTACAAGTTGTAAAATAAATCTTATTAACGAACCTCTTCCTAAGTTTGGAATTATTTCTATTGGAAGATATCCTCGGTGAGTTGTGTTGCATCGTGGGGATATATTAACGAAATATGTCATGTGACAGGTATTGCGACATAGACCGAGGAGGAAAATATTAGATGTAGACCTGTAATTTGCATACAAACTGTAGACTTTTATTTTTTTTGTTTTTATTTTCGTTTAAAAATCAGTCTGTAGATGTATTTAATCTTGTTTATCTATATATTTTGCGAGTACTTATTTTTCGGATTTATTGGAATTTCAAAGTGCTCAGTGACTTTAGATTTGTACATTATTATGGAACTGTTCTAAATTCATGAAAAGAATTATCAGGCAATGTCATTGTGATATGACAAAACTAATAATACTTGAGCAAATTAATGAATATTGGTGTATCAACACATTTGAGAATATGCAACTAATTTGTAATACAGTTCGTATATGATTCTAATATGTTGTAGGATATTTTTGGATTTAAATCACGATTTTATAAATTATTTTTAAACTTTAATTTTGTATCTTAGAAAATTAAACCATTATTTTTTTAGTTTCACAAACATTGAAGTCTGCTATTTTCTTTCACTTAAAGACCGTAGAGGCATAGCAGTAAGAATGACAATAGGAATAACAGTTGAAACGAAATATTATTTTACCGTTTTCTTAATCTAACTTGCATGTCATTTCATAAATAGATGAAATCAGAAAACCGCCAAGAAATACTCTTTCTTTTACTGCTTTTGAAGTTGGTGCATGCTCGGGATGGATACCCAGACCCAGCCTTATGAAATTACCAAGCTCCTAACATCAACCACTTAAACTTTTTGATGGAAATGTAAAAACCCACAAGAGATTACGTAAAACAAAAAACAGTGAATTGCCCCAAACTACATAAAAATTTACAAAAATTGATCAGTCATGAAACTAATTAGAAATGCAGCAGCAGCAATGGATCGAAACATCGGAGGGCGACTGCCAGATTGTATGTATATATGTATGTGTGTATGTTTGTATATATATATATATATATATATATATATATGTATATATATATATATATATATATATATATATATATATATATATATATATATATGCGTGTGTGTGTATATATATGCGTGTGTGTGTATATATATGCGTGTGTGTGTATATATATGTGTGTGTGTGTATATATATGTATGTTTGTATATATATATATATATATATATATATATATATATATATATATATATATATATATATATATATATATATATATATATATATATATAATTTGTCCTTGTACTGAATGAGGTCAAGTATTTGTATTTTTATTTGTTGCATTATTAGGTTTGTGCGAATTATGTTAACTTGTCCAATATTTGGATTTTTTACACGCATGTATGATTTAATCTTCTTTTCTCATTCAAGAAATATATCAATAAACATTGGCACCATCATAGGTCTTCTGTTGTGATTCCGAAATCCATTTCAGTTATCTTGTTACAAATGTATAGGGGATAAAGTTGCACAAAACCAACAGGAACAAATTTTAGACTAATAAATGTAAAAAGTAGAGGAAAAGTGCAGAGAAGTAGAGGCTGCAGAAACATCAGCAGCAGTAACAGCAGAAAGAGATATGATTTCTGGACCGTCGATTCGACACCAAGGAGTTTTCCATCTCCTTTGCAAGAATATGCCATTATCTTGTTGGGAACGTCTGCAGCTATACGGGGTCATCATCCGAGAAGTTCAGGAGAAGGATCAGTCAGATGTTTTTGTAGATATGAAAGCAAAAAATATCTTTTTCTAAAGTGCTTATTTGTCAAACTGGAGAGAGAGAGAGAGAGAGAGAGAGAGAGAGAGAGATACACATACAGAGAGAGACACATACAGACAGACAAGGAATAATTACTGCCAATATATTTTTCGATATTGGTGTGTTGCTGATGTTGTTGCTATTGTTTTTATCGTTTTGTTTTGTTTTTCAGCAAGGACTCTGAGATCACTTAAGATAATGGATTAAGACTGCACTTACCATAAGTTGTATCGAAAGCCTCCACAAACTAGGCAACGTAATCTAGCCAGACGAGGAAGAATGATGCAGGCCCATCTGAGGTACAGGACTCAGCCAGGAAATAGGAAGTCTGACTACTCCAAAGGACTGCTAGACACCAAGGGCGATCACTCCTATGCAAATGCTTAGCAGGAGGCAATGGACACTGCAGATAGAAAAGAATATCTTAATTCCATGTGCAAAATGACAGTACACAAATACACCCTGAAAAACACATGGAACAGAAGGAAAAACTGTTGTGTGGAAATACGTAGGTAACACAATGCATGTTATAAGCATTGTGTTACTTACTACCACCTGATGAGAACTATCGAGAGGTCGAAACAGTTTTCTCTGAATATGAAGAAACAAAATGAAGAAATTACAAAATAAAAATATAAATCCGAAAAAATTCTAAAAAAAAATAAAGTAAAGTAAAAGTAAAAGGAAGGAAGAAAGGAAAGGAAAGGAAATGAAAGGAAAGGAAAGGAAAGATAAGGAAAGGAAAGGAAAGATAAGGAAAGATAAGGAAAGGAAAGGAAAGGGAGGAAGGAAGGAATGTATTTAAGACAGCACTGTCACCAGCATGGTCTACTAAAATAAAGACCACACTCTATCAATCTTCATTCTTACTCCATCCATCCATCCATCCGTCCAATATCATGATATCTGGATTATTTAAATGTTAATTTTATCATGCAGTCTGGAAATCCGCCATGTCCAATACAATGCCCATAACTTTTGCAGCACTGTCTATTATTGTTAATGGAATGAGGTTCTAAACTTAGGTGGTCGACATTGACGCACAATCTGTTGTGGCATAAATGTGATGCATCAAGCTCCTTTGGAATATTCAGACTTCTCAACTTTATCATTAATGCCAGTCTGTGAACATGTTTTTTCTTCCATGCATTTGTTTCAGGATCCCTATATGACAATAGACCAGATAATCTATTGGCTGTTACAGTTCCTGTTAATTTTAATTTTTTTTTAAATTAATTTTTTAAATTCTAATTATATTTTCTAATTTTTAAAGTCAATATACACAATGTGTGAAACTTTCATGTGTCTATCATTATTTTTTTTAAAAAATTATATCAATTTAAAGTTTAGTCAGTAATGCCCTGACAGGCCATAGAACACAATTAATTTGACTATATATTTTCCACATTCGTTTGCCAGTACTGAACTCTCCCCTGTGTGACAATCAATACAAATCATATATTAATCTAAAATACCTTCAAAGAGGACTTCACGCTTAAGTTCTTGTCAAGGGTTGACCTGCAGTTTTTTGAGAGGCTGAATTGTAAACAAAACACCATGCAAGGGAACACATATTTCACTTCCGGTTCATCACCAAGGCCTTGTCACTCACTGTGCACTGCCGCGGCAATACAAAGAGACAACCACACCATAAGCTCACATTTTAAAGAATAAACAATTACCTTTAAAGCCCTACCAAAAATGCATCAATAAATCTCTTCTATCACCAACATAATGTGGGAGAAAAAAAATGTTCTAAAAATAGACTAGAACTACATTCGTGGGTACTGAACTGGAAGTACTAACTGTGTGCCGATTCCGTGTACGCACGGAACTGGTGTGGCGATTTGATTGGGGTATTCATTCCAGAGAGCTCGTCTCACTTCCCGTGGGATTCGATTGCCCCGAAGTCGGACATAACAAAGTAACATACTGTGTATGCCTTAAAACGTGTGTGGTTTTGGCTCTAATTCCCCTCACACGATAAATTAAGAAGTCAACGGTCCACGGTGTGGCTATTAACCAGTCGCACATGTCCTAATTAGCGAAAGTGACTTAAATCCCAAAGTCAGTCAATCACTCAGTCTCGGTATCCTCGTTTATCCTTCAACACGTACAAAAATGATTTGAAAGAAGCTTGACAGAGGTGGAGTATGTTATTGTTGTTGTAGGGCTTTAACGACATTTTCAGCACAAGATAGGCTATACATGGCGGCCAGTATTAATGGTGGATAAAAAACCCTGGAAAACCCAGGGAAGATCCACCGACCCCCGAAAAGCTACTGGCAGGCTTTCTCACTTACCCACGTTAGCCGAGTCTGGACTCGAACTCACGCAGACAGAGGTGAGATGGCAGTGATCCGTAACGGTCAGCGCTTTAGACCACTCGGCCACTCGGGGCCCCGGAGTATTTTGTAGAAGAGACAGATGGCTATAGGAGTTACCCAGGCACATTACACCATATGACAAAACGTGTGTCAACCACAACAAGAGCTAGAAATCTTGTAAAACAAGTGATGGATGAGGAAGAGATAAAGATTGTCGAATGGGGAGACTGGTGAAGGCGCTGGATTGAATGGAGGGGGCATTGTATTCTTTAAAGAAGATAGAGACCAGCGATGATTGGTATTACCCAGCCCTAAGCAGTGTGTGATGGGAAAGATATGCTTTAATCAGAGCTACGAGCCTTGTAAGGAAAGTCATAGAGAAAGAAGTAGTAAATATCAAAGTCATATAGGAAAATAATCAGAAGATAAAGGAACACTTTGACATGTTGAATAACACCTGTATCAAGATTCATGTAATGTTCAAAGCTACGTGCCATCTAGTCTTGAAACCTGAGAATGAAGAACAGAAGGCGGCGAAAGTGACGTTGGCAGAAAAACCGAGATGGTGGAAGACCAGGAAATCTGAGATAAAGTAAAGAAGAAGAAACCATGAACGTTTCAGGGCCTTTTCTATTTTTTCCATAACATATTTTGTCTTCATATTGTAAAGTATTTGTTTTTATATATTCTGTTTGTCCTATGGACGCTTTTAACATAGGATTTTCCATACTTACTAAGATTAATGCGTCTTGCGGTCAACTTGAACACCGTTGCAAAGTTCCGGCCAGCTTGTGATCAGTTTATTGTAACTATTACCGTTTTGAGGCTATTAAACCTTTTTAAGACTATAGGTTTATGGTAGTTTAACATGGGAAATCCCATTGAGGTCCAATCGCCATACAAAACAACTTTGGTTAGTTTTTTCTATATTTTTTTTTATTTTTCGGGGGGGGGGGTCTTTCATTATATGCTAAGGATAGTTGTAATCTGAAATTGACCTTGTCCAAAATCAAGTTCATTGTTTACCTGACAAAAATCAGTACTTTTTAAATCTGTAAAATCTAATACATGCGGACTATTTTACTCTATGAGTATAGGTTAAGTATTAGAATTATTATCTTTCCCCAAGTCATGGACGTTGTGTTTACTATGTTCGTTATTATAATTTTAGTATTGAACTTCTAATTATAACTAAGTTCATATCTTGTAACCATTTGGACCTTCTAGAATGGAATTTTCCATTAGGTAAGAGTTTCTATTAGAAAATATTGAATTCTGACCAGAGGCCATGTAGACGACAATCAAATCTTTTTACTGGGAACAAAATATTTCTTTAAAAACAAATTTGGAGACATAGGAAAGAGATGTAACTAAACGATATGAAGAACCCATGATATTAATGATATATATCAATAAGATAGGACTAATTCATGATACTAATGGTGTATCGTAAGAATACGACTGTACCCTGACATCAGCAGAGGATATTAACGATCTTATTTCATGTATATACTAGAAAACTGACAATCAATAGACAATAGACAATCAATAGACAATAGACAATCAATAGACAATAGACAATAAATAGACAATAGACAATCAATAGACAATAGACAATCAATAGAGCATCAAGAGTTCATTCTCTTGGTTTCCTTGAGGATGATCAAATATGTGTTATTAGTTATTGGAGCTGTTGCTCAAATTCTCCATGATGTCAATTTTTCTAATATTTCTTTTAAATACCTTATGTAAGGCAATGCCCTTGAAGATCATACTCTATATTTTAAATTTAATAAAGCTAGAAGTTTCTCCTTTTGCTTTTGAAAACTGATTGGTGGTAATATTTTTATCATGATAGCATCAGTTTGCTATGGAATCTTATGAATCCGAACGTTGTACAATCTCGACCACTATTAAGGATCTTCACAATTCTACTCAAACATGCTTAAATTTGTTTCTGGACATCCAAGATCTGTTATTTCCTTGAGCTAGCAGGTCACACACGAGTCACATGCTTTTGTACTGGTATATCTTGTGCCATGTACACAAAATGGGCAAAGGTAAGTTTAGTAGCTAATGTGTAACTGAAAGGATCGGGAGGTGAGGGGACAGACATACAGATTTTTGCTTTAGTGTCCATTCGAGAAAACTCATGACCCATTGAAATTTAAAATACCATCCCCAACAAACCAAAGAAACAAAATGTACATTATCCAGCCCAGCCACCATTTATGTAACTGAAATATCGTTTACCTTTTCCTATTAAAAAAAATCAAAAGATGTACTCAATCAATTCCAATTGTCTTGGTAGCCCCTTATAATTTCAAATGGCATGTGTTATATCTGTATTGCTTGATATAGGAAAATGAGCTATTGTCCTATAAAATGAGAAAATTGGCTATTTGAGCCAGGTTGATCCCTCTGTGTGTGTGTGTGTGTGCGCGCGCGTTCGCGCGCGCAAATTAATTTGTCAGGAGCTAGTGAAGATTGTATCCAATTACATAGTGCATACATATGAGTCTGTGTAAAAGTTAAGAAATAATTCGTTCTTTGTCTATCGACATGGCACTAAAATAGACATTTTAAATCATCCCCACCCACAAAAATTGTATACCCTCCTCTCTTATCCCTTTTTACACAGAGGAAATCAGAACATAAGTATACAAAGTTAACTGACCTTACGGGAGATAATCGATAGCACCGTCTACAGAATCACGTGACATAGCCACCAGTTAAGCTCCGACAAACAAGCAGTACCGGGCAAAGTAATGTTTCAGTTTAAACCATAGATATATTAAAAATTATTTGTATTATTCCTAAAAATGTAAACTTAAAGTCACATAAATTATAACGCAGTAGATATATTTATACTTATAAGTTCGTATAGTAATAACCTAAGATTTATTTAAGTAATAAAATCAGTTTTGAATTTGTAAATTATTAATGTTAAAGGAAATTAGATTTTAGGGGCCCACTGTATCCATTTCGCATCCGACCCGCACATCCCTAAAACCGCCGCAGTTCCCTTTGTATGATAAATTACTATCACTTTCTCGGAATATTTCGTTTCAAACTGCTTTTAGCGACTCGGTATATATTGTTTCTTTGGTTGTTAGTCATTCAAAAGTTTGAAATCTAACCCCCAACACGTATCATAGAACATGGCAATTTCAAGATAATAATACCTATTAAATGATATACCTATATTTCACTCATTGATTACTTAACTAAATTTGGAAAAACTTTCCCAAACACATTTTAACATTGCGCATGCCCTTGTATATTCTTTACAGGCGTCAAAATGGTGCTGTAGACATCTTGCATACGTGCGTACATAAAATTCCTCAACGTATCAAATAGCCCGTGTACTTCGGTCGAAATAGCACTTAACGGTAGGGACCTTATTAGCCCTAGTGTTAAGCAGGCTATTGTAGGAATTTAATACAGCAGCATATATTATGTAACAACAGTTCGCTTTATAGCGTCTACGTTGTGCCCCACACAGGAGTCAAGTTACGTGCAGGATGTATAGATGTTTACTCCAATAGCTGCTAAATATATAAATACGCTTACGCTAAAGCCGCGCCTGTTCAGTGTAGAATGGAGTAATCAATAGAGGAAGCGCAGTATAGACTGGTTTTACGTTGCTAAATAATACGGCTTATCTGTTATTCTACCTTGGGGTAAACTGTTGAAAGAAGTGGTCTAAACGTACTATGACAATGTTACGAGCGATTCTTCAGAGTGTAGCCTTGTATATCGACATTGGAAATGTTCGAACGATTAAGATTATGGCTGGGTTGATGGGACCTTCGTTGCTGCTGCAGCTGATAACGTTCACAACGCCTGGATGGAGAGTGTATAAAAATACAGAAGAAGGAAAAGTGGAGTATATGGCCTTAATGTATGATGTACGATGCGATGAAAAGGGTTGCAAAACGTACCCTGTTTCCGAAGATGAATATAAGAAAGGTAATTATGTAGCTGAAGTACAAGTCAGTGACCGACATCGGTCAGATTACATTATTAAAGATTCTTGCATTGATTTGACACGGTCATTAAGTGCAATAGACGAATTCGACTACGGTGACCACTTAAAATAGTTTTCTAGGTGACCTTAGTAAGCCTTTACGCTGTAATTATTTAAACCTAAGAATTGTTATACATTAAGTGTGGGTGTGGTGGTGTGGAAATGAAACTAACATTTTGTGATGAATGGCTTGCAGTGTAAATTGTTACTTGGCCCCAAGTATAACGCACTTTTGAGGTTTAAGTCACCCCTATACATAGGCACGCACGTAGGTGCAAGGGAAAGGCTCTTGTCACCCACCACCACCTTTCACTTCATTTCAGTTTTTGGTCAACATCCATCAAACATAGCTGACCACTACATGTCACCCCCACCCCCATAAAAAGTGGCTGCCCCACCACAGCTACAAGAACATTTACTTTATTTTGATGTTGAAATAATGACAAATGAGACTCAAAAGCATTGCTGATACTCAAGTTGTCATTTCATAAGTGGTTTGTTAAGTCTGGTAGCTAAGTAATTTAGAAAACATTGGTATTTATTATAATTAATGCTAATAGATCATGAACGTATAGTGGAGTTAAATGAGAGCAAGATCCGAAACAGAAAATATCATGGTGCTGTTCATTTCAGGGTAGTCAGAATTTTCAACATGTTAATGTTTGTACGTGTTACTCTAGTACATGATAAAAGTTTAATTTAAATAATGTAAGTGTCCACGAAACATAGGTACAGTGAGATAACAAAATGAATGTTGTAAAACCTTGGAAGCAAATATCTAATTTATAGCATAATAGTATGTTTGTCCGTTTAAAATATTTTGTGTACCACAAATTAGGAAGATGTATGACAGTGCCCTCTGCATCTGGGATCATACGAGACATTATGTATGTACTTTTGCTTGGCGAGATATTTACCAATTAAACCACATCATTCTGTTTCTTCTTCCACGCTACGAGATTTTAAGGGCAGTTAGTGTTAGCATTGTCCATAAGTCACATCTGTTGAATTTTGTGTTTTGGTTAGTTGCAGGCTTTTTTGACCGGAGGGTGGGGGTGGGGTGGGGGCAGGCGGGCGGCAGATCCCGATTAATGTTAATGAGAGCCAAAGACCAATATACAATAGTTGCTAAGCTGTTCCAATACGAAATGGCGGATTTCAGAATACGATGACCCAATTGTCGAGAACTCCTCCTCAACTTTGTAGTGGCGGGTTACTTGGTTTTGGATATTGTTATGTATCGGCTCGTTCAAAGTAACAAAGAAAGAATGAAGACAAGCTTAAATTTTAACAAAAATTTAATTCCCTATAAAACCTGGAGAAAATGTAAATATGTTTAACAAGACTGACGATTTCCAAAGGAGATCTAAAATTTTGTTCTAAAAAGATAAAAGCACCTAAGTACAGTGAACAGTTCTATATTGACACAGTCTGAACTTCAGTTCCGGTCAAAGATGGCGGATGATGACGTCAGACGAAGGCTAACACAAAAATTCCAGAATTTACACTGAAACACAATTTATATTGTTCTATTCCAATGTAGAAAAATTTCAGAAAATGTCTTTGTTCAAACCAGTAGTGTTGTTCGCCAAGAAAATTATTTAGAAAGTATACAAAATACAATTATCTCCACTAACAAAACACATGTCGTTCTACGTAGACATAGCACAAAAATGCCTTTTTTAAGGTAATAAAAGCTATATGACTCTCTAAGATGTTGTTAACGGTGACTCAATTGCACTTACAGCTACGACTCTAATATAACTTTCTTACAGATAACTAAGGATATAAACCAAGCTAACTTGTCGATTCATATACACGGCACGGAGGGCACGTGTAATTTCGCAATGCATCTGGTCATTAGGAGAGCCTGAACAAGTATCAACCAATCATTTACATAGCTACTTCTGAATGTTTACTTGCGACGAATTTACTATCACTCAAAGCACGTGCTTACATGAGTCACATTTATGATTTAAGTAAATACGATGTTTCTATCAAAACTTTAGACCCATGCTAACATAATAATAATAATAATAATAATAATAATAATAATAATAATAATAATAATAATAATAATAATTGCATTTAATGATATAAAAATAAAAAAGATGCATACAGAATTTATTCCTTAACACGCATAATTCAACTATAGGGTCGTAACAATATCGTTATGTAGAGGTGATCGACAGTGTAATTTGCTCGGAACGAGTAAATATCAGTATAAAGTATGAAACTTATAGGAGGAACAAATAAAGATCTGGACAGATATATAGAACAGAATAACACGAGCCCCAGTTACAAATAAATACAAAATTTAATCAAAATTCCTAACAATGAAATTCATAAACAAGTTTGATAAGCGTTGCAATTTGAAAGATACACTTTCTTTTTTAATCAATTTATTCCAGGAATTTCAAATACAAATAAGATTATACCAATAGCCGATTTGTTAAACAATAGAATTATTTCATCATTGAATCGAGTGAGAGATCGAAAAACAATGTCTTGAGTCGATTCATAGCGTGATGTATTTATTGACTCAGTCCGATTCCACAACGACTGTTCCTTTTGACTTCCTTGTGCCAGTCTTCTCCACACTTTCACTTCCTTTTCCTAATGCTCCGGTATCTTTCGGCCTCTTTCGGCCGTTTCCACCTCGTTTGGTTTATAAATCGTGAAACTTCCTGAAGCTATTTCAAAAATATAACCAAAGAGCATCCTAAATCTTCTGTCACATTATACTGGGGAAATTTGCACTCACCCCCTAGTTAGGTCAGATATAATTCTATTGGAATTCAGACATAGCAATGGTTATCTAGTCTATTTGGCTGTGACAGATCATACAAAACTAGTTTCCCAAATAAATGGTTCGATTTATGGATATCCCAACACCACATCGAGACATTATTTCCAAACTGGTCCCCATTACACTAAAGGATGAATGAAATTCCTTACACTACGGTATTTATAACAACAATCAAGTAGGTATCCTACATGAACTTATATTGGAGAACTCACACGGATTGTCGTATTCTCAACTAAAATAAGACACGAAATTCTAGTTGTTGTTGTTGTTGTTGTTGTGGGGTTTAACGCCATTTTTCAGCACAGGAAAGGCTATACATGGCGGCCAGTATTAATGGTGGAGGAAGAAACCGGGAAATCACCGGAAAGAACCACCGACCCACGAGAAGCTACTGGCAAGCTCTCTCACATATCCACATTCGCCGAATCTTAGACTCGAAATTCTAGATAATAACCTTACATATAAATAAGGCATGAAATAATAGATGCATAGTTTCCTATATAAAATAAGGCATACAATCCTAGATACGTAGCTTTCTATAATCTATACATTCAAGCGAGACGTCAATGTATATATAAGGAGACATTGTGTGGACTGAGATAAATGAACTCAACGCAAGTTTGCCATATCAAGAAAATATATCTCCGAATTTAAACATGTTAATACATGCAAATACAAGCAAATAAATCAAGCAAATCATCATAGAAGTATCAACGAATTACATAAAAATTGAATAGCTCCGGTCGCCTATTGGTTAGAGCTTCCGTTTTGAATGTGGAAGTTCGTGGGTTCGAACCCTGGCCGAGTTATACCAAAGACTTACAAAAATAGTACTAACAGCTGCCTCGCTTGACGCTCAGCATTAAGAGGTTAGTGTTAGGACTAGTTGGCCCGGTGTCAGGATAAGGTGACTTGGTGGACCATCATGCCACATGTCTGCGGCATGATACCCCAGTGCTAGACAATACTATAAACTGTAACACTGCAGACATCGTAGCGATATGACTTAAAATTGTTAAAGCTATAAGTCTACATCACACACACACACACACACACACACACACACACACACACACACACAATTGATACAATATACCTTGTGCTTTCAAGTTTTTGTGTCTGTCAATTTCTCCAAACAGTTGTCTCCCCTGGATGATTTTACGAGTGAATTTACTTCTTAAATTACTCAGTCTTCGTACATTCGTTTTCTTTTGTAGAAAAGCATAGACTAATTTCCAATTCTCTATTAGAACATTTAAACGGAGAGTTTTCATGTGAAACCACATCCCTTCACAGCGTATCCAATCTGGATGAACTGTCTCTCCCGCCTGAACTAGCCTCATGACAATGCATTCGTCTAACAACATCGATCAATCAACTAATTTCTGATAACCTTCATAAATGACAGTTTTCTATACAGATCAGAATTGACCCCTATTCTGTTTAGTTTAAACAAACTTAGCCGTAATGAAAAATCGATAACTCTTGACAGAGTCTGCTCCAATTCGTGCATTATGGAGATTTTAACACTGGTTGTTGTTGTTGTTGTTGTTGTTGGGCTTAACGCCATTTTTCAGCACACGATAGGCTATTCATCGCGGCCAGTATTAATGGTGGAGGAAGAAACCGGTAAATCACCAGAAAAAAAAATCACCGACCCACGAGAAGCTACTGGCAAGCTTTCTCACATATCCACATTCGCCGAATCCTAGACTCGAACCCACACAGAGGTGAAATGGTGATCCGTAACGGACAATGCTTTAGACCACTCGGCCAGTCTGGGCCCCTTAGCTCTGGAAGGTATCCTTAAAATTTAAATAATCGTACGCGTGTCCTACAGAGATCGACACAAAATTTGTTCCATTATACCAATAATATAAAAAATCAAGCCTTATTAACCGCTAAGTTAATTGGGGGTGGGGATCTAGAAGCAGTTGGTTCACCGTGCCAAAAATCCTGCAGTATAAGCATTTTGCGAGGCGTAATTTTAGCCATGTAATTATAAATAAAGCTCATTTTAAGAAACGTCCTAGTTGTTTCACACTTTTTTGTTTGCGTAACAGAATGCAGCCGGTTGGAATTTGATCAACTGAAGACGCTAAACTAAGTTTCATGAAATAGATTTTTGTTTAAAATGTAATTTAAACTATAAAATGTATACGCCGCCATGATTCTGTGCCCAAGTCCAACAGTGGACTTATGATGCAAAGTTAGCAATGGATACTAGATAATGATATTGTTCCTAAATGGAACTAATCAGATGATGTAAATTCGGCAAGTAATCAAACGAGAATCAGCATATGGAAATAATTTGACAGATTCATCAATTAAATCAGACGCGTTGGTCACGAAACTTTGGTCCGTCCCAGCGAATAAACCAATACTGTCGTCCAAGTGAGCATCACCATCGCATCATCCGGGTTATACCACATCCACCCACCCGAATTCTACCACTGCCGTCATAGAGCTGAAAATGCATTGACTGAGCCGTGTAGTACACGAAACACGGATAAGTACGAACCTAAGAATATACATTACGCATGCGCGTATTAGAATTTGCTTTAAGATTTAAGTATCTCATCAGAACTTGTGCATGAGATTATTGTTATAATAGACACATCCGTGCATTAATCCGTGTTCAGCAAAAATAATCTCACTAGTTTACAAATATTGGAATATTGTTCATCATTTGAGCCATGCAAGATATAACTGAATTGGACTTGGCTGTTCAGTTATGTAAAAAATATGTATGACTTTAAACAGGCTCCATTCTAACCAATAAAATGTCATTCTTGATGTAGATCTGACTTTCTAAAAAATTTTGAATAAATTCCCTGACGTTCAATATATGAATTAATTCTCTCACACAAAAATTGATACGAGTAAAGAATACAATTTATATTTCACTTGCTTCTATAGCGGTAGATAAATTATGTTACAATGACAGTAACATAGAGGATTAGAACAAATGACAATTTGTACAAATCGTATTTTAAAGGGTGAAGTTGTTTGTCAAGGATGTATGTCTTACCTTCCTCTGACCTTCGTACCTCATTGTAGATATTTTGACATCCATGCAAGGGTTTGAGATAAGATCGTGTTGTCTCTTGAAACGTTTGAATTTGGCGAAACAGCATGGTGCTGACATAGGGTAACCACTTATTACAAGGCCTAGCAAAATCAACGCCTTTACTCGCATAAAATCGATAGAAAGATGATTTATCGGTCTCAGAAATTGCGAGTATAGCATTTGTATCTTTAAATGCGTTGTCAGAAGACACATGACTTACACAATCTAGCAGCTTACACATTCCTGGCATGCATCAGCCAATACATAAAAGTCACGTGATTTTTTTCGTTTGGAAAAAGAGCACATTTTGATATATATATATATATATATATATATATATATATATATATATATATATATATATATATATATATATATATATATATATATATATATATATATATATATATACGAGAACAACAACCAGAACCTATCCTATTGTCCAAGTAACGTTATAAAAGCCAGGTTCGTCCAATAATGTAGTTTTCACATGAGACTATCATAAACGTTTTGATATATGTAAGCTCTCTGTCTGATGATTCAATGTGTCAGTCAATTAAAGACATACGACTGTTAGGTGGATTGGGATCGTTGTAAGGCCAAATGTGTTTGATAGGCCTGGTAGTAAGTACTTACCATATGCCGGCACTGTGCCTTTCGACGAATACTAATTTTTCATAAAGAATGGTCTCAGATCTCACACGCCAGTATATTAAAAGGGTAGGAAAGGTAAAAGAAAACTATGAATTTAAGACTGTAAATCAAACTGATGAACTTGTGAAACCGCCAGTGGGCATCAAAGTACGTATTATGATTAACCAAGTCTTACAAGGATGAGCATATTTGGCTCAAAGATATGTATCTGTGGTGTAAACATGCACAGTACTACTGTAATTGGAGATCTTCGCGCACTGCTTTCATAGGAACTCAACCGGTACTGATTTCAGTCGTCTGTCTGTACGTATCTGTACGTATTGACCAGAGGACGCGATATGTTTGTCTTTTCTTGTTTTTTTTTTCTGGCTAATCTGGCTCGAAAATGGTTATTGAGTCATCAATATATACAAGAGTGGGTTGTTGTTCTTTACTGTACATGTAACGAATATTCTCAACTCACATTGAATCTTTTTCTAATGCACACTGCACTTCTGAATTTCGAATGATCATGACGAGGAAAAAAAGTATTTTTTAAAACTTGATACTAATTCAAGTACCACAGGAAACATACGGAAACACCGTCATATTCAGAATTCAATAACTTAAAATTTATGGGTGCTGATGATCAGACACATATTTCTCCATGCACAACTATCGTTTGTGCAAGCTTCTATGTGTAGAACACCATATGAGCATTTCTTTATCTACATACTCGTGAAACACGCTATTGATTCTGCACCAAATGGATCAGGTACTACTTTCCGTATTGAGTTCTACTACGTCAGGTCTGTAAAAATGTTATAATTGCATCAATAGAATTTTGTCTATTTTTTTTAAAGTTACAGATAGAATAAGCTCTTAAAAGATATTTTACTAAAAATTTTACTTTTCGTTTTTAACCAATTATGGAACACCAAACCTGTATATACTCAGTTATTTGTTCAGCCATTTTTAGACTGGTTCACAGTTCTTCCATATAATTAGTACCGTGTGTCATTTAATCTAGATACGTGCATGACATTGTTTTGTGACAATGATTAGTGAACATTGACAAAGACTAGTAAACTTTTCAATTTACTGCTGCATTTTTTAAATTGAGTCCTTGCCTTTTTAAACCTAAGTAGTCACTTGCCACAGAATTGATACATTTTAGGATCCTCATTATGTGTACATAAATCTTGTATTGGACTCCATAAAGTCCATTATTCCGGCGGCAAGTACTGACACTGACGTCCACAAACACTATAATGGCTTTCCAGTGATATATACAGATGTCTGTTTCTAAAACTTGTACCTATCCAAACAAAATTTTTTCATGTAACAGTTACTGAATGTGCTCACCATAGGCATAGATTAAGTACTTAGTTAAGTGTTGATACGTTTAAGTATTAACATGTTTAATTAAGTCAGTTCATCATGACGTACATTCCTCGGCCTGTTGTACGTCTTCTTAGGGTTTCTTCCAACAAATGGACCCTTGTCAGATAAACTTGGAAGAGAGAGTTTAACTTTTAAACCTCTAATCGTTTTACAGATTAAATTGATATGCCTTCAAAATGTAGCAAAGGCTAAAATAACGCAAAGCCATCTAAGGACTTTGTGTTCGAAAGAAAGACATGTACCAAGAAACTAATCAATGTAGTTATACATTTAACGACTGACATTCATCCTTTGGATAGAGCGACACAGATTTGAATTACTTTTATGCTTGGCTGCCTTCTGTCAAATTTAACTGAATGTGACGGAAAACATCGCTTCCTAATGGTCTTTCAAAAATGTGTGCCCCACCTCCAGAAAATATCCAGCTGTTGTTAAAGGTATTACTACACTGATTAATGCAGTCGCATATTTCTTTCATTTTTCTACATTTTTCATGGCATGCAGTACATTAGTTACAAGTACATTTATATGTATGTTGCGCACTAACTTGTACAAACCATATTTAAAAAATTAGATTAGATCATGTTGTATCTTCTGGATATAGTTGTATTTTAATAAAATAAGTTGGATTTTTTGTGTAAGAGACCTGTTTGAAATGCAATGAATCACACCTTTATACTTTGACGTTCTATGTAAATGTGCTTAACTCTGTAAGCATTTTACATTCTGTTTAGGCTGCATTGATTTTTTTTTATTGAATCCTGAAATACCTATCATAGTCAATTCTCCAGAAAAGTTGTAGGGGAAATTTTAATAGTGATGTTTTAAGGATTTGAATATGAAAACAGTGACAACAGATCGACTCAATTTGCCGAGTCTTGTCTTGAATATGGCAGCAATTGTTAAATATATGAATATTATTTTAAAATATGTGTTATTAAATAATGAATTATAAAAGCTTTGTGCAGTGATGCCCATCCCCTTTAATATTGCTGGCTTTTTGTTTCGGAGAGGAAGAGTAAGAATGGGACCTTGGAATTTTCTTTTAAAATGCAGTTTTAAAAAATTATTTTACCTCAAAAGAATTTTGAACTCGTATAATATATAATAGGAATGTTTGTTAATATGTAAAGATTACAATTAACAAATATGTTGTAGGATATTGTGTAATATGTAGTTAATGATTAAAATTAAAACAAAAATACGTTAGCAAAATTCGTATTATGTTTTTACCTACCTGCAAAATACTATCTTTGAGTAAAATTCATATATCAACTAAATAAGACAAGCATGGCTGACCGCCATAACAACTTAGATATCAACTACACAAAACAAACATCGCTGACCGCCATAACAAATTGGATATCAACCACACAATACAAACATCGCTGACCGCCATAACAACTTAGGTATCAACTACACAATACAAACATCGCTGACCGCCATAACAACTTAGATATCAACTACACAAAACAAACATCGCTGACCGCCATAACAAATTGGATATCAACCACACAATACAAACATCGCTGACCGCCATAACAACTTAGGTATCAACTACACAATACAAACATCGCTGACCGCCATAACAAATTGGATATCAACTACACAATACAAACATCGTTGACCTCCATAACAACTTAGGTATCAACTTCACAAAACAAACATCGCTGATCTCGAAAAGAACGTAGAACCGTCTGATTACAATAGTCTGGACTTTGTATGTCATACTGAGAAATAAAAGCTCGACAGAAGATTATTATTTTCTGCATTACTATTTGGATTTATAATAAGTTTGCAGACTAATTTTGCTTTTTATTTTTTGCAGAATGGCAGTTTCATTACATCACGTGGATCATAAAAGGGCTAGTTCCAATCTTATTGTGCAGTGTCTCCCTTTGCCTTCTCCTCTTCTCAATAAGGAAACCGAAATGGCGAGAACCTTTCTTTTTCTTCAGCACATGGAGTTTGGGAATAGCTAGTAAGTTTTTTTACATTTATGTTTAATATCTTAAACCTTTAGCAGATGGATATTATGATATCCTTGGCTAATGATATGTCCGTCTGACAGTACATCTCCAAGACCGCTGATTAGAAAATCATACACCTTAGTTGATGGTTAGCCCATGTGGTGACCATTTGCTAGAGGTGGAAGCTTGCTGAGTGCCACTCATTATGTTCCTGAAACGGTACTAAACGTCAAAAAACTTGATACTGCAGTGACATTGTTTTCGGAATTAAAAACTGGACCAGCTTAACATGTGTAATTGTAGGAGAGAGAAGCATAAAAATATATGGAGATTTGCCTTGGTTAGCCATGGAAGTAGATCTGACTTTAATTTTTTGACAATTTCATTATATATTTTCTTTGTCCCCTCTGCCTGCATATCTAGCAATACATTGTAAGTATGTATGTATGTATGTATGTATGTATGTATGTATGTATGTATGTATGTATGTATGTATGTATGTATGTATGTATGTATGTATGTATGTATGTATGTATGTATGTATGTATGTATGTATGTATGTATGTATCTTGCACATTCTGCATGCAAAATGCAAGTATAGCTTGCAGGTCCTGCATGCAGAACACCTTGGATGCACAATGCATACCTGGCACATCCCATAATACACAGTGTATGTATAGATGGCACATCCTGCAAAAAAAATAATTCTTTACTGTCCAAACGGGTCCTAATATTAATTCTAATTAAGGTCAAACTGTTAAGTTAATCTTGTTGATACCTACCTACCTACATATGTACATACATACATACATACATACATACATACATACATACATACATACATACATACATACATACATACATACATACATACATACATACATACATACATACATACATACATACATACATACATACATACATACATACATACATACATACATACAGCTATCAGTGGTTAGTTTAAAGGACTGTGCAAAATATATTTAAAGTGTTCCATAAAACTTTTTATAGCTATTATTTATAGTAAATACTTCAGTGTAGATTCGCAAGAGGAAAGGTCAAACATGGCTGCATAAGAGCATAAAATCAATTGCTTCTTCAACAGATTAACTGTATAACATATGGCCATATATCCTATACTGACAGAATTAGTGTATGCATGGCTCTATACACAATACTGACATAATTACTGTATGCATGGCTGTATACACAATACTGACAAAATTACTGTATATATGGCCTTATACACTATAATGACAGGATTACTGTATGCATGGCTGTATACACAACACTGACAGAATTACCGTATGCATGGTCGAATACACAATACTGACATAATTACTGTATGCATGGCTGTATACACAATACTGACATAATTACTGTATGCATGGCTGTGTACACTATACTGACATAATTGCTGTATGCATGGCTGTATGCACAATACTGACAGAATTACTGTATGCATGGCTGTATACACAATACTGTCAAAATTACAGTATGCATGGCTGTATACACAATACTGAAAAAATTACCATGCATGGCTGTATACACAAAATACTGACAAAATTACTGTATGCATGGCTGTATACACAATACTGACAAAATTACTGTGTATGCATGGCTTTATACATTACACTGACAGAATTTCTGTGTGCATGGCAGTATACACAATACTGGCATAATTACTGTATGCATGGCCGTATACACAATACTGACATAATTACTGTATGCATGGCTGTATACACTTTACTGACATAATTACTGTATGCATGGTCTTATACACGATACTGACAGAATTACTGTATGCATCGCAATATACAAAATACTGACAAAATTACTGTGTGCATGGCCGTATACACAATGCTAACAAAATTACTGTATGCATGGCAATATACACAAAACTGACAAAATTACTGTCTGCATGGCCGCAAACACAATACTGACAAAATTACTGTCTGCATGGCCGCATACACAATACTGACAAAATTACTGTATGCATGGCTGTATACACAATACTGACAGAATTACTGTGTGCGTGGCTGTATACACGATACTGACAGAATTACTTTATGCATGGCCTTATACACGATACTGATAGAATAACTGTATGCATAGCTGTATACACAATACTGACAAAATTACTGTGTGCATTGCCGTATACACAATACTGACAAATTACTGTGTGCGTGGCTGTATGCACGATACTGACAGAATTACTGTATGCATGGCCTTATACACGATACTGACAGAATTACTGTATGCATGGCAATATACACAATACTGACAAAATTACTATGTGCATGGCCGTATACACAATACTGACAAAATTACTGTATGCATGGCTGTATACACTATGATGACAGAATTACTGTATGCAATATACACTTTACTGACAAAATTACTGTATGGATGGTTGTATACACGATACTGACAAAATTACTGTATGCATGGCCGTATACACGATACTGACAAAATTTGGTTTCCAAAATCTTGTCCTTACCAACATTGACATTCTTTGTGATAGCTATTTGCTGAAGCTGTCACCCCTATTTCATTGGATTAAAAAAAAACGCGTGTCACACTCCAGTTTTTCCATTTAGATGCAACTAAACAGTTTCATCTAAAGCAGTCATAGTAGTTTCTACAATTGTTTTGGATCTTAAAATTAGATATTTAATGAGGTCTATGACAGGGATACAACTCAGCCATTTGACTTTGAAACCACAATTTCTGCATCAGAGTTAATGTGGTTCAACTAATTGTCGTTCAATTGGCTGTCGCTCGTTACATCGAACAAGGCATTTGGTGTTCTGCTTATGTAGTGTCACTGTTGTGCAGATTTGGTCCATTTATGTCCATTTATGTTTGTTTATGGATGTATTAATAGATCATATACATTAATTAATAATGATAATGCATTTTTGTTTTGTTCTGACACCCCGACCACACCCATTTAAGGACTAAGTGATGAAGAATAAGCCGGAAACACCCTCCTACAAATAATACGATGGGGCAATTGTTTCATAAACTGAGTGTCCTGCTCATTTGCAGTTGATAAGGTTTTGGGCTTTTTAATAATTCCGGCTTATATTACAAATTTGACTCTCATTTATAATGTTTGCCCCCTTTTCTCTTCGTTTTGTTTTTGAGTGAATACATAATCTTTCTTGGTTCTGTATATCCATGGATCAGGTACTACTTTCCGTATTGAGTTCTACTACGTCAGGTCTGTAAAAATGTTATAATTGCATCAATTATAACATTAGATTAGATTGCTGTACACATTAACCTTTGCTTACATATATATTTATATATCTATTTCTTCTGACAGCGGTACTGCAGTGGGATCTCATGGCTTCATTTGCTGATATTCACAGAATGGTTTTAGCACATGGCTTATTAAGAAGCGAAAATCCAGTACCTTGGAACGTCATTCTACATGCAATAAGTGCCTTTCTGACCACGACTGTGATGCTGGTATCCCTGCTAATCTTGATGAAAAAGCTTATTTTAAACGTAATGGCTGATGACAAAATGGAGGAACCACTTCTGACGAACTTAGATGACTTTCAGGCACAATCACATATTTAACAAAAACGAATATTCAAATGCTGACATCCATACATCTTTCATTGACCCTCTTTTTCTGACATAAAATGAGATCTTTTTGGTTCTAAATAATAATGGTGCAACACAGACAGAGGTGTTACAACCACTCAAGCAGCCTCCACTACTGGGAGGTGGGGAAATTTTTCCATCAGACATTTGTTATTAGGAGGTGGCCATATAGGTAGGGTTTCTTATGGGAGCAGGTTGGAAATAGTTCTTTTCATGCTTCTGTACTTTGACTTTAAAATAACCATGTAAGAGGCAATGTTGACAAACTTGTTATCACTTCCCATTCGGAATGGAGGTCATATTGAAATGTTTTCATAATAAGAATTCTGACAATGTATAAATAACCGTAAATTAAAATGGTGCCAATCATTCATCCAGTATTACTCAAATAATATCAGAGATGATTTCAGTGTTCAACAGTTGAAAAGAAAAGAGATTTTATGTTGGATTTGAAAACTCTCTTTAGGTTGGTAGATCATGAGTATATCTGAAGGACTCTTTTTAGGTCCGTAGAGCATGAGTCCATATCTAAGAGACTATTTTACTTCATCGTGGGCTTTACATGCATGCCTACCTTACTTGTTTATTTATATGACACGTTATTGAGTCATAAAGTCATCAATTTCTATTCAGTGACACATTCTTATGATCTTTTATCATGGTACAGACGCGCTAAGATAGTAACGTTTATTATCCATTTTGTGTAATGATCATGGCTCAGTCATTTTTTTCATATAACTAAGTTGTATTCGATAAAGTAACTGGTTTTATCTGCCTGTATATCTGTTTTGTATAGTTTTCATTTTCCCAATGCCACTTTTGAGAGGTTCAGAACATGATTTTACCGGCTTTTCCATCAACGCCTATGATAGAGGTTGTATTTAAGCCATTTTTTATAACACTATAACACTATTAGCTGTTACAGTGACATAATATCATATTAAAATGTGTCACTTTAAGTATTTTACCTTGCAATGAATATGAAGTCACTGTAACCTATATTGTATGTTACAATGAGTTTGGTTAATCATTTGGCTTATCTCATTTTATCAGGTTTTTTTCCAAAGGGGTCCAATAACCTGGTTGTAATTACATCATGATTAGTACACCTGTCTGTGAAAACTATGTCACTGTGACACATATCTCGTTAGTTACTGAATTGAGCTAGGATTTCTTCATACATTGTTGCCTTGTTACACAGTGTTTCTAGCCTATTTTGTACTAAAAAATGGTGTTAAAACCCTACTACAACTAAAACATTGGTATGAACATTGTGGATCACCTTCATATACACATTGTGGAAGTTAATTGTCAGTATAATCATTGATTAAATTAACATATCCCATGCAATGTAATGACAAATGGGAGTTACATCTTCTACTTCATTTATCACAAGAGTTATGGGTCTTGTATTGGTAATTCATATCTGTAAACATAGTTGTATACCTATTGCTGCTTTCTTATAAGGATGACTTAGACACTAAATATATTTTGGTGCATTATGGTGTGACACGATCTATAAAGCGAAAGAAACCACTATTATTTCTAATCTGTTGTTAGCACTACAGGTTAGTGACCAGAAGAGCTTATGAGATAGTCTGTCTTACGTTGCCAACCATTCAATATAAACCAGATTATTATTACAAATCAGCCTCAACTACTTGGTGGATTTTCGTGAAACTTTACACGCACGTTTATTGGATGGTCTGGATGGTCCTAAATGAAACCGTTGTTTCTCAAAATCCAATAAGACTGCTACAGCAACAACAATGTAAAAAATCTTGTTAGTGCTGCACTGCCTGAATGGACATGGATATCAATATTGGTTTTCACTAATTCTGAGGTATAGTTGATTCAAAACGAAGACGGCTCTGATCTGACATCCAACAAGACAGTAATGGCAATGATCTTAACAATCTCGTTTTTGGCTGCTGCGTTTATTGATGGAAAAGTTATTTGTTGGTTTGTTTCTGTGTTTATTGATTTAATCACTCCCTTTCCAAATACTTTACATCTTCCTGTATTTCCACGTCTGGAATTCTGACTCTGCGTAATAGCTTGCAGGTTAGAAATTTCGTTATGTTGAGGATTTCTATCAATGCGGTCAATAACAAATCCATCTTTGATTTTCAAAAAAAAAAAAAAAACATTCGTAGATGAATTTATGTGAATAATAATTTATATGTCCACTAACATTGATTTTGAAATAACCAAATTTATCAATATTACCGAGTGGTTTCCTTAGTCTACAATGTCTAATAACACCATCTCTGGACGCCTCGTAATTTGTATATATTGGATGCCTAACAAATTCCTTTTGCTTCATTTGAATATAATATTTATTTGTCTAAATCATTGTTTTTGAATTCTGCTTAGATAATACTTTTCTGTTTTTATAGGGGATTTACCTGTCCATGTATCTTTTTTTGTCATATAGCGTTTAAGTTCCCTATATTTATTACCTCCACAATCTGCACATATTTTTGTTTTACCCCTAACACCAATACCAAATTGAATGCATGGTTTTGGTCCAGTACTTCCATGTCTGATACTTTGCATATGGTAACTACAGTATTTGTTTATGCATGACTTATTACAATAAGAAATATGTCCAATTTTCAACTAAATACACACACACACACACACACACATATATATATATATATATATATATATATATATATATATATATATATATATATATATATATATATATATATATATATATATGTATATATATACTAAATTTCAATTTGAATATTTGTCTTAATTATAATGATGGAGGAATTATCAGCAGTTGAACCATCTGCTACCAGATTTGATCTTGACAGGCTACCATAATATAAGTTTAGTGTTTCGATGAAAGATCTAGCTTTAACAATAACAGATATAACCAAACGAATCCGTGAGGCCAAAAAGGAATTTATTGAGGGTGGTGCAATATTTGTATGGTCAACTTTTAGACTTGGAAACGTTATTAATGTAATGAACGACAAACGGGGAAAAGTAATTATTAACCACCTTGATAATCAAAAATATCTTATTTTAATAAAATTTATTGTGGAGACAGAAGATGATATTTGGATAATTCGTGACAAGAGAAATCCCATTCATATACAGTCTGGAAATAATAAAACGATATCATTAAGTAACAAATCCAAACCTGGAATACTGACTGGTATTGATAAACCGTATTCTGAGCGATGGTATCCAGTTACTGCTGTGATATATGGATTGTTTTTACTGAATGATAAACCTAATATTGCGAATCTCAAACCTATGAGACTATCAGAATCATGAGTAAACTGTGTTGCGGAGCGCATTACTTAACATTTTACAAATGCGATGCGTGGTAATGGCTTAACAGATTTAAGACGCAAAAAATATACGAATGGGCAGAGACCGTTAAATATACTGGTGCATCTATTAAGGATGTTGTTAAGCAAGAATAGTTATTATGATTTCCAATAACAGTAAAAAAAACTATCAGAAGAGATGTTGTACAAACCAAAATATACAAAAATGGAAGCCCTATAACAATCATTGATCATAATGCACATGCATGGACTGATGCTGTAACTGTATTTCCACGAGATAGAATGATTAAATTTTATAATGGTCATGTATTTGATTTTATTAAAAATATTAGTAAAAGTGACCCAGTATCTCTTTGGTTATTTCAGAGTTCGGAAAACAAATATCATCACCAATTTGTACGACCCAATTGTGATATTTATCTTACAAAATCTCTTTATGAAGAAATGAGAAATTTTGCACTAAATTATACTTCTGACGATGACAAAATCAGACAGCTACTGAATAATTGTTTTACCGTGCCATCTGTTGCAGCCCATTTTGCTCAGGAAAAAAAATTCATGGAAACCTACAAGATCAGAATTTATTGAGGATATACAAAATGTTGCATAGAATATGGGCACGGTGGATTATGGAATACTAAATACGATTATAATGATGTTATATCAGTCGATATGGCTGCATGTTATCCTGGAAGTTTTCATGGATAGGGTGAGTGTTCTAAATACTTTAACAGATTTGGACATCCCACACATGACATGACCCGAGTTTCAATAAAGGGACCCTTACCAGATTTTTACTTAACTGGATTTTCATATATAGAATCATTCGAGTTCGCAGAAGATCTCCATCCGATTACTTATGTTTGGTTTAGTAAACACTTTTCAGAAAACTGTTGGGCACCAATAGTGTTATTAAGATATATGCTTGATGTTGGAATATTAGTATCGTTAACAGATAAATGAAGCGATTATATCCTATAGTCCACAAAAGCAAGTTTGGTTACCAAAACCGGACAGATTTAATATAGAAGATGTCAGTAAAGAATATACTTATCTTGCCAAAGATGACATTATTAAAACATGTAAATGCAGAAACGAGTACGATGAGAAGCGTTCAAAAGATCTCGGTAGACAGATAATCGGTAAGTTTACTCAGGGTGGTTCATGCGGTCATAAACGACACTTTACAAGATTGATTACGGACGATGCTGAAATAGATTTTATAATCGCTGATACAACAGAGAGAAACACATTTATAGGCCGAAATAATGCTTATTTATCGGATGGGATAAAAACTAGGTACTATTGTGAGCTATCGTGATGGCGACTCACCACAGTTTACTCATTTAAGATCTTCAATGCTAGCCTATGTTTCTATAAATCTACTGTCGATGATAAATGGATTTCCTCGTTACGCTGTTAGAGTCGCTACGGATTCATTTTATATAAACAAAAAGTATAAGGATTCAATAAATCCGCTACTCGGTAATGGTGAGTGGGGAACATGGAGGATAAAGCAAGAAAATATACTCAATTATTCTGAATTTTTTGCTGAAGTTGAAATTAAGGAAATATATTACAAAAATAATAATCAAATATCAGAATCATCTGCACCATCTGTGTACGATCCTGTGGCCAGACATAAGACTTTTTATCTTAATGGGTGTGGAGGGTCAGGTAAAACAACTCGTGCGATTAAATTATTTATGAACAACAATTCAGATATGATCGTTTTGACACCTACACATAAACTAGCCAGAGATATAAAAGAACGAGGAGTTCAAACTTGCACATATCATAGGTTTTTTTTAGATGGTGTGGAGATACATGGACTCCTGAGCAAATGGGTGAAAAATATATACCTAAGTATATCATATAGGACGAGATAGACACGGTGTCGTTAGAAACACTAAAAGCATTCATTGAATGGTTATTAACAAAAAACACTGCTGTGATTATGTGTGGTGATCATGGTCAACCACCGCCTTTTGTTGGACAGTCTCCACATGAATGGCTAAAGAATAATGTAGATTATTATGAAGAAATACATGATGACCATAGAGCTATTGATGAACCGCTGAAAGAAATTAAAAGATTAATCAGACTACAACCAGATAAAATATAATGTGAGATAATGCATGAGATAATTTCAGAAACTACCATGAATGATTTTTTAACTTTATGGAGACCTACTGATTTGATAGTCGCAAGTAGAAAGATAGTTTGTGATGAATTGCAGAAGAAATTATTTACGTTACATAAAAGAGATTTTCACATTTACCTGTACTATTATGTTATCGCCCAGCAGATACTCGACGACAGAATATTGAAGTTGAAATTCCTAGTGTAGACACTGAAAGTGTCCGGATACAAAATCTGGTATTGAATGACATTATTTTGGTACCTATTAGTACATTTGAAGGGGCATTGAATATGGATAACTGATTGTGGACGTTAGGATACGCTATAACGATTCATTCGTCGCAGGGATTAACTATCTCTGATACAAATATCTGGATTGTAGATGACCGGATCGAATGGTCAAACTTAGTTTATCTTGTAGTATTTCGCGTCAGACGAATAACTCCATTACATATGGGTATCATAGATTACGTAATAACTGAAGAAATTACTAACGACGATGCTGTAATAAAGATAAAAATAGCGTCTTATAATCAATGTGACAAAAAAAATAAATGAGACTTTGATATTGATACTGAATTTATTATAAAACTAAAACAACTACAGAATAATCACTGTGCAAGTTGTAACAAAATAATGTTATGGCAATATTAGAATAATAATCCAAGACAATTTACCGTAGACAGAATAAATAGTGATTTTGGTCACACGTGAAAATGTGACCTGTCTTGAATGTAATCGACGTCGGGGTGCTAATTTACATAAGTGAAGGTGGCAGTAATTGTGTATCTGTAGGAATTATTTGCAATTGTTCACGCATAAATCCACGCTGAGGAGCAGTAGAATCTAGTCTGTATATATGTGGTCTTCCAGTAGATCTAACCACGCTGGAAATTGTATGTGTGTTCACACTCCAAATAGGGTCAATAGCTAGTCTTTTGCCACCCTCCAACTTCCCTGGTTCTTATAAATATCTACAATTACATTACCTAATACTGGTTGTTGACCTCGTTGTCCGTATTCATCGGTACGTGGTATATATTTTTTTGTTATTGCATTAGAAGGTTTCATGGATGTTACACGAGTAATTTCATTATTTAATGCAGATATCACAGTTGGTAACCTTGCAACACATTCACGAAATCGCTCACGGACTTAAAGTCAGCAGATATTTTCTTCGCATATTGATATCCAAATAACCGCTCAGCAAGTGTTCAATTAAACCGTTCAACGATTGCTTGATCACGATGAATTTCAGTATGCCCTCGTCTGATAGTAACGTTATGCTTTTTCATCAAAAAGTATACTGCACTAAGAGAGTCTTTGCCAGGATCAACCTGTAGTAGTTTTGGCCATTGTAAACCACCAGGTTGATAAATTCGCTCAAACGCAGATGCAACTTCAAATGCTGTTTTTGTTGATAATGGTTCAGCTTCTTTATATCTACTTGCAATATCAACAACAGTCAATGCGTATTTGTACGTGCGTGACTTTCGTCCACGTGTTTTAATAATATCGTGTGCTAAAAACAAAATATCTGCTTGGTGAACTTCGTTAGGACCACTGGCATCAAAATGTGCGTATTGAATTTGTTTTGGTGGTGGTAGATAAATTTTCCATATTGCAACAGAACGTGAAACTTTTGCTGCTTTAGCAAGTTTAGTGATCGCTGCTTTACCTTTCCAATACCCTCTAGGACTATATTAAATGGATTCCATTATAATAATTATATAATTAATTACCAGCCCTAACACTATTTTACTTTTCATAGCAGATTTTATTAGGAAAGTAGCGAATTTCTCTCTAACAGATTTATTAGATATAGAATTTAATGCATGAATCAATTTCACATCTGCGAGATGCAGTTGTTGCAAATCTGGATTTTTATAAGCAATGTCATGAATGTGACATACTTGATCGATCTTATTTACTGGATACTCTCCTGGTCTTGGTTGATCTTGGTTATCGAGTCTGATATCGAGACAAGGTCTTGGACCACAGTTATTATATCCAGGAAGGTGTTTCTCACCAACATACTTAGCCCATGGTAATCCAGGTAATTTTCCTAATGAAGCAGCAATGTCCCTACCTATCTTTGTTGTCCCTGAGATGAATTTATATTTTTGTGTACCACAGTTTACACATTTACCTGTTAATGCACGTCGTTTATTTTTCGTTATTCTTATTGTCAATCAAGTGGTGGGTGTAGATGATTTACATCGAACACAATATAGACTCATGTTATTAATAATATGGATACAATAATTGATTTTTCGGCTACACGAAAACAGGAACTAGTGAAGCACCATCCAGCATTACCAAATTCGATAAGAGTGATTATAACATGTCCATCTGGATCAGGTAAAACACAATTATTATTACATTTATTAATGATGTGGTTGAGATGGAACAAAATATATTTAATAGCACCGTCTGTAAATGATCAGCATTGTTACGAAGTACTTAAGGATTTTAACGAAAAAGCAAAATCAGTTAATAAAAACGGTGACGATGTTATTGACTTTATCACAGATATAGACGAAGCCCCGTCTGTAGATAATTTAGATAGATTCGTTAATAATCTCGTAGTATATGATGATGTGATGTTGGACAAACAATCTAATCCAGCTAGAATAGTTTCTCGAGGTAGACACAAAAACACAGACGTGATTTATGTTACTCAAAGATATACACAAATACCTAAGGTGATCACAGATAACTGTAATATTTTGGTTGTGTTTAATGGTGTAGATAATTATACTTTGCAGAATATTTATTATATTTGGTGTTCGGGGGACATGGACATGAACAAATTTAAAACTTTCTTTTCTCAAGCACAATCTGTTCCATTTAGATTTATGACAATAAATCTACATGATCCAAGATCAAGATATCGTGTATATTTAGATAAAATCTTTGGTTAATCTCCCCTTGACATTAAAGACTGACATATATATTAAACAACCATTATAAATAGTATCAATAGTGAGTATTGGAGAACCACACTCAGCTAAATTAGCTCAAGAGCGACTAGAGGCAAATATAAGTATCTACCTGTTCATGATTCTGTTAAGCAACAACTACAATCGCGTCAGAAATCTCAAGTTGAATTTAAACCTATCACTGAAGCCACTAAAGGAATTCAACCTGTGTTAGAAAAAACAGCTGTTACGACTGAAAAAATAGCAAAAAGAACTAAGAAAACAAAAACGATTCTTGAAGAACTTCCAGACAAAAGAAATAGCTGCTGCGATGCCAATCCCGGAAACATCCGAGGTTATAGATCAGGTAAAAGGTAATACTCAACAAATACCAGGACAAATACGAGGTAGGGTTAATATATATGATAAATTTACCGAAGACGCCATTAAGGATATCAGACAGAACAAAAAATGTAAAATAATTAGCTGCTAATGCTGTGAAAAGTTATAATAATCGAAAACAATATTTAAAACCTGAATATGATGATGCTGTAGGTCGCGAAGATTGGTATAAATGGATATTTCGCATACACTATAACGTTAATCAAGCTCGAAACGACGATCCAAGATATATTGAGTATACGCATGAAATAGATATATATATTGCCTTCATGCAATTACCGCCAGAACAACAACAGCAATTGATAAAACAAGAACAACAAAAAGAACCAAAACCATTTCAAACACAATCATCATCAACACCACAACGATCACCACAAGTACTGCCACAACAATCTTAACCACCATCATCACAACGATCACAACGACTACAGCAAGAGCTACAACAACGAGAACAAGAACCACAAGAAACAATGAAACGATTGCAGTCATCACGACAACCAGTTAGAGCAGCAGAAGAATTTCAAGACGCTTTTGGTGCAACTGGAAGTGGTCTAGGAAGTGGTTTTATTACTTGTCCCAATAATGTTCTTGCTGATGTTGAACGACCAAAAATTCTGATTGGAGGAAAACGAGCTGGTAATAATTCCCCAGAAATAATTAATGAAGCAGCAAATATTTGAAAACGATTATTTACAGGCGGTATTATGGATATTGATGTGTATCAGTCTCTCATTAATGATATTGCTGATGATTATTATAGTGACTAAGTGACAGTGATTAGATACAATTAGTGATAAAGTCAATTATTAATAAAATGATTGTGCATGATGCTCAACGTGGACCTACCATGGTCAGTGTAATAAACTCTCGAATACCGATTTACAGAGTAACTTACGGAGATGGACTAGGTGATATTGTTCAGGATCTATTTCGAAGAATAGCCGCAATACCTATTGCAAAGCAGCTGGGTATGAAAGCTATTGATGTTGTTCGTAAAAAAGGTATAGACGCTGCTGGTAACCTTGCTAGCAAAGCATTCTCAGTGATCAAAGATAGACTAACGCGACTAGTACGCAAACCACAACCCGTCCGACCTCAACCAGTGAAATTGCCCAGCACTGAAGTGATGCCCGCAAGTGTTAGTAAAATAATAAATCAAGCCTCTAATCAAAAACTAGCTGAGTTAGTTAATGTCCCAGTGTAGGAAAAA
Organism: Potamilus streckersoni; assembly: GCA_016746295.1. NCBI lineage: Eukaryota > Metazoa > Mollusca > Bivalvia > Unionida > Unionidae > Potamilus > Potamilus streckersoni. The sequence continues at coordinate 61,121 of JAEAOA010001587.1, read as the reverse complement.
GAAAAAATATAACCGCTAGTCTGATAGCAGGAAGTGGTCTCACTTCTCGAAGTGATCTTCGTGTTAGACAAAGATGATAATAATAAAGATGTTCAAGCGTATAAGTGACCCCACATTTGACATGGACGCACCAGTTCTCAAAGATGAGTCTGTGCACAATTATCAGTATTATTCTTATGACGCACGAATTTCAGATCAGCTTGGACGACTTGAACTACAGGTTCAGGATACAAGTAGATATTTCTTACCCGCGGAAGCATTTATTGAAATCGAAGGTGAAATTTTAAACGATGATAATACTGAATATGCAGACGATATTAGTGTTGGTTTTGTTAATAATGGTATTACGGCATTGTTTGATAGCGCTACATACATGATTGACGGACAAAATATTGAATCAATTCAGAAAGACGTTGACGTTGCTACAACAATACTTGGTCTTGCAAGATACAGTGACGATTATTCAAGATCAGCTGGTCCATCAATGATGTTTGTAAAAGACACCTCTAATTCTCCAGAATACCAACAATATGAAATAGGACGACCAAGAAATTTTGCCAGAAACGCCGATGCGGATGTACAAAGTATGATTATTAATGCAGATCCAGATTTCAACTTAGGATTTAGATCACGTCGAGCGATGTTAAAAGGAAATAGGAGAACATTTTCATGTGCAATTCCAATGCCACATATCTTTGGATTCTGCAGACATGTACGAAAGGTTATATTCGAAGCTAAACACACAGTTGTACTCGTACGAAAAAGTACAAACGATGATGCAATATGAAGACCCGCTGGTGATCCTAGTATTGTAGTACTAACAAAATTTTCCCTGTGGATGACAGTAATATCCCCCTCGATATCTGAAGAACAACAGTTACTTTCTCTTATGGATCAAGGTGGTAAATCAGCATTATCATGGTTAACAATGACCACAGATGTTATCCAGAGTAATATTAACGGTTTATTTACATGGCAGATAGCTTCTCAGCAAGGTGTTTCTGCACCGCAACATATATTTATTGCATTTTAAGATACTGCACGAGAAAATGATCAAACGCGTAGTATTATGGTATTTGATAATCTCGGTGTTTCTGAGGTTTCATCAAGAATAAATGGACATCAAGAACCATATGAGGATATTTTGTTAAATGTTGATCAAAATCATGTAGCACGTGCGTATCATCGTCTTATGTCGTTCATGGGACGTGATCAAAACGTTGATACTGGTTTACAAATATCGCAGCTGGATTTTATAACGCTGTATCTAATTTATTCCTTTTCTCTGGAACATTTAGATTTAACCAGACAGTCAGTAGTTGAAATATATATTCGAGCTCGTGTCAATAGAGATGTTGGAACTATCCATAAATACAGAGCAATTGCTGTAATACTCAGTGATAAATCAATGTTACTCGAAGGTGTTGGTGGACGAATGAGTCATTGATGCGCCAGTAGAGAACATGTAACACGTAATTAGATCAATTATGAGTATTATAAATGTCATACAATCACGCTAATATTACCCTGACTCCTGGTCAGATAAAAAGACTGCAATCATCATCAAACAATAACTGTGGAATAAAAATATCGTTGAAAAATGAATAGATGAGCGGTTCAAATAGATTATCGTTGACCGATAGTCAATTCAAAAACTTTAATGAAGCAACAAATTCAAATAAAGGCGTCAAACTTAGTCGTTTTGCTGGCGCCATAAAAGATACTTTTAAAACTGGTGGTATATTTCCCCTTCTCGCAGCTATAACAGCATTAATAGCCGCAGCAGCCCCTGATATTGCAAAAGCGGCTGCATTAGGCACTGTTGGAACTGCTGCTGAAATGGCGTTAAAGAAAGCAACCGGGCGTGGATTCAAAAAAAGGAAAATGTCTCAGATTACCAGTAACCCCGCCTTCATGGTACGGAAAAGGTTTAAGACTTCAAGGGACAGTTTACTGATCTTGCCTATGTCTAATTTTGATTTACTCGATGCTGCTAAAAAAAACTAAATATAAAAAATGTCAGAGGTGTTTTTATGCGCGATCAATTACCAAAGCAACCTAACAATAATGAAACTGGTATTATTAATCTTGATAAAAACTCTGGACCTGGCACGCATTGGGTAGCGTATGCAATTGATCCACGTGGAATTATCTATTTTGATTCATATGGATTAGCGCCACCAAAAGAATTTCTTCATTATGTCAGTAATAATACTGCTCCAATCTGGTATTCAACGCTACCAACACAAACATTAACTGATCCACCAATATGTGGTCGTGAAGTACCTAATGTGCTTGATGCTGTATCCATTGCACCTCCAGGAAAACCACCTCATAAAGTCGTGCATGAATATACCGCACTGTCAAATTTGAACAGACATCAATTACTATAATGGTAGATATTTATGGAAGATCTGCTCGTGGTAAAGCTCAGCAGCAAGGTGATTTATCTAAATATGCAACCCTCGATCAATTCAGAAATGAGATTGATGATTTGTTAAATATTACAAGTGAGGATCAAAATGAAGTGGTTGTTTTTCAGGACAAACAAGGACGATTAACGACAAGAAATATACAACTACCAGATGTACTTATACGACTTCCTACTAAAGCTGCTGGTAATATCGTACCTTTTACTGATCAGGGTAAACTACAGGATTCCGGTAAGTCAGTTAACGATTATGTCAATACGACTGGCGGTGTATTTAGTGGAGATGTTATTATGAACAAAAATAAAATTACAGATCTTGGATATCCAACTACAGATAGTTATGCTGCTACAAAAAATACGTCGACAATAAAGAGATTCCAATAACGACTTCGTTAACGACAATCAATGGTGGAGTTGCTGCATTTAGAACTGAGTTTTCTAATCAGATACAAATGTGTCTAAATTTTCGTAGAATTATAAACAAAGCTAATAACAAATTTTTTGGAAGTCCTCCAAATGTTGATATAAAACTTACTGATATTAACATAAAAACTCAACGATATTATTAGTGGAATTCCGCATATTGTTCAAAAGACAAGTCTGATTAAAATTCCTCACAAACAGATCATTAATATCGTGTACGTTGTCTGATCAGGCGCAGCTACATGGACAGAACGAAATAAAGCCATAAAACACACCGCAGAGGTCGCTGGTATATATAGATTGTGTTTAGCGTTGCAGAATTTAACATACCTCATCTCCATTAGCTAATAAACTATCTAGAACCGTATCTGTAATGTTGGATAAAGATTCTGAAGAAACGTTCACGTTGGAATCGTTGGATAGACGTTTGTCCTCCGCTAATTACTGGTGGTGTCTGTAATTTGTAACTAAAGCTCCCATTTTAATTACTTAATTAAATGACAACGTCATAAATATAATGAATCCGATGACAGAGTCACTCATTGACGTTCAACGTCACGGATATAATCAGGCGTGAAAGTGTCACTGCACTAAAACTAAAAAATATCATCGACGAATACAAGTTGAAAGTTAAACAATATCGCAGACGCATGTTGTTATCGATGTAGTAGTTTACTCGGTTTCTGCTGTTGTTGCTGGAACTAGATTATTATTATCAACATTAACTATGACTGCTCCTGCGGTTTTAACGATTGTCGTTTCTACGACAACAACATGTGCAGGTATTCTCAGTATTATCACTAAATAAATATCTACATGCACGAATGATAAATTACACGAGTACATAATGAAATTACACACAGCAACAACCGCCTATACTAAATTATGCTCGCTTCTTTCCTTGCACCTCAGTGATGGTAAAATATTTGAGTTAGACTTCGTTATGATAATGAAAGCCTACGATGAAGCATTCGTGATGGAAAACAACGCATCATCTAGTGACAATAACGAAAGGATGGAGAATTAAATAATAAACATAATAATAATATCTGATTCAAGAGAACTATTGCAACAGATAGTCAATAATACGATGCCATCAAAAACTACTATGATATCAATAAGTTTAACCAATCCTGAATTCAGCGTTAACTTTCCAATTCCAGTAAAAGAGATAGCATTAGCTCAGTTTCGTGTTTATTATAGTTGGCCTAATATTAGATCAAAACCATTTGGTGGACTACAGGCAAATAATTCATTAGTATTCGCAAATAAGAATAAATCCAATGGAACTCCCGATTGGCAAATAATTAGTATTCTAAATGGCAGTTATCAGATAGAACAAATTAATGAGGAATTCCAGCGCAGAATTAAGTCTATAACCGGAAAAGAATCGAAGATAGCAATTACTGTTTACGAGCCAACATTATCGTCGGTGATTGAAATACATTCTCCTGACTATGCTGTATATATTTATCAATGTTCGATTAGATCAGTGTTAGGATGGCCTGAAGTTGCACCTGCTGTTTATCAGGTTCCTCCAGAACCAAAGAGATCAGACTTCGTCACAGATGTAAAACAATTTATACAACTTCCAGAATATCAAAAAGTAGAAGAAGCTTATCCATGGAAATTGTATTCTGGTACTAATAGAATTGAGCATTATATAGATCGAATAGATAATTATTTTATAAAATATATTGATGGCAAGAAAAATAGCAACACTAGATATTGTTCTAATAAATTCTTATGCTAATACGATTAAATCTGAACATAAAAGTGTATTTAAAATCTACAAAATTTACTTTTAAGTATTAATGTTTCTTACAAAGATGTTTTTAAAAAAATCAAATAATTGAATCAATACAAGATTTGAATCAAGTTGCTTCAGACCTAGAGTTCATGAATAATGTTTTGTTAACAGAGAGCAAAGATTAAAACTACCACCATCAGTTTAAAAAAAAAATGTGTTTTGAAGATATAATAATTAATGAAGATGATCCAATTCAACGTATTCCAGCCAATCTCTTTTTCACAACAGTTTTTCTTAAATATTTTGGAATTACGCAAGAACAATTACCAACATTTATCATTCCCGGATTTGACTTGTCTGAGTTAAAAAAATCGGTTAAAGATCTTATCTTATTGATGAACACTTTAAAAGAATATGTGATTCATGGAAGAAATTAATCCCGTTTCCAACTGTTCTCAAATATAATAATGACTCATATGGAACAGGACGTCATATTTCACCTAGCATCGCACTAAATCTAGTATGAGATGTAATTGATAGCAGCTACCACGTTGACCTTTCCAAGTCTAATCAGGCTCAGCAGGAATATATATTATATTCGTCAATTATTCAATCACCTCAGGGCGGCTTATTGTATCTGAGCCAATAAATCAAATCTACCTGCATGTACATAATCCATTATTGTCGAGAATGAATTTCAAACTCACAAATCAGGATGGAAATATAACTGATTTGAGAAACGAAACTCTATATATTAATTTATACATACGCTCGTAGATTGGTTTAGATAAAATCGTTGGTTAAACTCATCTTGACTATCAATATCAGCAGGCAGGGTAAAGGACAACAATTGGGTCGCTTTACGAGTAAACAAAATACCTGACAAAATCATAAAAAATACGTCAACAATAATATAACAGAAATGAGCTAACCTCATGAACTTGTCAGGCGTATGAAAATGGAAAAAGTTAGAGACTTTAGTTTAGCGTTGTTGACGGATTTTTCTTCAACCTCTGCAGGAACCTTTTTTGTTGTTAATGACTCGAACAAACTTTTGTAGGGTTCACCCTGCCTGCTTCTGTGGGATATGTTATTCACAAAACAATCATAACAGTATGTTAAATGTAAAAGTAATTTGGTTCATATTATCTATTGCAAACCTAAATATATGTGACAAATAAGGTAACAATGATATATGACAGGAAATACTTAACTTCTCTAGTAGTAACAACAACCATGCCTGTCACATATAAAAGGCTACAGTTTACTGTGTAGAAAGGGACAATCTGCCACACTCCATTCTGTGTAGAAATTGAAAAATCTGTCACATTCTATACTGTGTAGAAATAGACAATCTGTCACACTCCATACTGTCTAGAAATGGACAATCTGTCAACTCCATACTGTGTAGAAATGGGCAATCTGTCACATTCTATGCTGTATACAAAAAATGTATCATTCTCTATACTGTGTAGAAATGGACAATCTGTCACATTATGTGCTGTTTATAAATGGAAAATCTATCACATTCTATATTGTGTAGAAATTAACAATCTGCCACATTCCATACAATGTAAAAATGTAAAATCTGTCACATTCTTCACTATGTAGACATGGACAATATGTCACGTTCTATACTGTGTAGAAATAGACAATCTGTCACTCCATACTGTCTAGAAATGGACAATATGTCAAACTCCATACTGTATAAAAATAGACAATCTGTCACACTCCATACTATCTAGAAATGGACAATCTGTCAAACTCCATACTGTGTAGAAATGCACCATGTACAATGTTCCATACTGTGTAAAAATGGACAATCTATCTCGCTATACTGTGTATAAATGGACAATCTGTCACACTCCATACTGTGTATAAATGGATAGTCTGTCACATTCTGTCCTTTGTAGAAATACACAATGTTCCACTCCCCTTACTATGTAGAAATTGACAATCTGCCACATTATGTACTGTGTAGAAATAATGAACCACTTTCCATACTGTGTAGAAATAGACAATGTATCAATTCTACACTGATTTTCCCCATTACCTTCACAGTTCCTTTTTAATTTGCATTACATTTTGCTTCTTCACAAGAGTCTATGTGACTGTTACTCATTTTCTTATTCTACATAAGGCCTAAGTAACTAAATGTATGCCCTATTCCAAACTAAATACACAAGCGCAGATTCATCAGTACACAACAACATTATTAATGCGCACAAAACTCCGCCCAGATAAATTTGAACTTAGACGCGCGCTAGACATAACTTTCGAAAGAAAATGGCGTTTTTTGTCTACCTAAATTTGAAATTTGGAGTCATATTGTGAATGAATGCACATCGCAACAACTTATCCGTTTAATATGGAACGAATAAATTTTGGTTATTGTGTCGATTCTACGAAATTTTGTGATTATGGACTGAATTTTTCTGTGCAAATTCGATATGAACTATATCGGATTTGAGCAGCGTGTTGACATCTACAAGTATGTTTATGTTCCATCATTGAATATTTGAAATCATAATGTGGGGAAAATATGAAGTCTTTTAATTGCAATTATCAAAAAGAAGCTATGGAGTATAATGTTTATTACATGTTGAGTGCAGTAAAGAGGGTGTAATTGCAATATAGTCGCAATTACACTACAATTTCGAAATGTATAATCAAGTTTGAGACCCCATGGCATGGCTCACGTAATTCGGATTTGCAGAACTAAGAAAGTTCATTTTGAGGTAATTCAGGATGTAAAACAGTAAATATATGTTTTGCCATTCTTATTACCAGCTAAAGAAGACAATGCATGCCTTGTCACTTGCATGTTATTTGTAAGAATCCTGACAGTCTTCTACAGCTAGCCTAAATCTGAAACATTGTATCAAAAACATTAACGCGTAATGTGGCAAAACAGCTGGTATGTGGCAGTCCACGAAACATTTATGGGGGGAGGTAAATAGATCCGGTGTTAAGACCCGGGAGAATGAGTTGCATGACACTAGGGTAAGGAAGGTAGATCTGTTAGTTGTTAACTTCTTAGGGACAGATATGGCTAGTGATAAGATATTGAATGAGTATGTATCATGAGCCCATGTCAGAATGGGTTTATATATTTAGCCCTAAGATGGGAAATCATTATGTCTAGTGCTCATTTCTGGGAGTTAATTGGGAATTATTTTAGAGTAGTTAATTACTCTTAGAGAACGGTTTCATTGTCTAAAGTCTCCACTTTTTCCGAATTCGACCATGAATAGCTAAAATTCACGTGAAAATGTTCCAATTATAATCTGAACATTTAGTTCTTAGAAAATATGACTCAGAAGATACAGTCAGCCCCTGTTTACCACCTTCATGATAAAAATATTTTGAAAAAACAAACATCCTTATATGAGCTATGCACTTTTTATTTGTATGTGCACGATATTTATTCGAAAGGGAACGACCCACTCACAATTGGGATGACTCGGCGATTCAAGTATGGCTGATCTATCACTATACAAAGTCTTACAGTCGTTTTTATTACTGGCCATGTTTTGTTTTTCATATATGTTTCACCCATGCAACATTTTTATTTGTCGTCGATCTGACATATTAGCACATAAAACTATAACTAAGCTTTTGAATTCTGCTTGTCATTATTTCCCTGCTACATGTTTCTATCTTTTTTCTAGAGCGTTAGCGGGATTGTATGTCAACTTCCTGAAGAACCAACCAATGAGAATCAGACGCTTTATGCGACGTTTGTATTGAACTATGTTAATATCATACTTCAGCAGAGAGCAAAACAGCATGAATGTTTTTGTGTGCGCTAATACTGCATAAGTATTATCCTAACAATGGGTAAACAGTGTTAAAAGGAAATTACCTAAACTTACTCAGAGACCATATTTTACGCAATTCCTCTGAGTGTACCCCTCATTGACATCAGTAACATCTAGACAATTTAAAAATTAGAATCGTGTTGTTGGGATCTTTGCTGCTGTTTCAAGTGATACAGTACTCTCGATAAGAGAAAAGAGTGGTGTATGGCCTTGGTGCGTGACGTACAATGCAGAAAAGAGGGTTTCAGAACGTACCCGATTTCCGAGGATGAAGCTAAGAAAGGCAATCATATACCTGTAAGTATAAATAACTTGATAGAAACAGACATAAATCAGATTGCATGCGTGATATCATGGTTACCAACGATAATCAAGATAGACTAAAGCGTCCAATAAAATAGTTTTTCACTTAACCTTCGTAAACCTCTATGCTGTAATCATTTCAGGAAACCCATTATAATGATCTAATTTATCTTAAGTACAGACGAATTTGTTGTACATCCATTTTACCGGCTTTGTGTCAATTAACCAACATATTTTGCACTGTTGCAAAACGTATACGCGTAATTAATGTCTACATATGGAAATGAAACTTGATTGTCTGTGGCAGCTAGCTGATTGCATTTTATTTTGAGGATGAAAAAACAACAAATGAAACTGAAGTACATAAGCTGTCATTGAATCGATAATTTCTTTGTCTGGAAACAAGGTATTTAAGAAAGCATTGGTAAGCGTTATAATAAATACTAAGCAAATTCTACAAAAATTGAGAGCAAAATCCGGAATGGAAATTTTCATAGTGCTGATCATTTAGTGGTATCTATTATTACAATTTGTTAAATATTGTCATCAATTACTTGAAAACATGTATGTTTTGCAATTACGTAAGAGTCCAAGGAAAAGATTATGGCTAAACTGTCGAAGCCATTAAGGTGATCTTTCTTAGCACTATTTGTGCAGTATGTAGTAGTATTTTCATTTATCCGGCTAAAATGTTGTTTGTATCCCAAATTTGGAAGTTGTGTGACACAGTGTCACATACATACATAGTGAGATAGCTACCACTAAAACCACATCACCATTCCTTTCCTTATTCAGCTCTACGAGATTTGTAGGGCAAATAGTGTCTGTCCATCACAGCTATTACATTTTGTGTTTTGATCATCTGGAAGGAAACACGGATCCAGAAATTGGAGTTGGGGAAGCTTGATTAAATTTGTCAGGGCCAAATGCTAATACGCTACCATCTTCAATGTTCAAATGAGAAATAGAAGGGTTATAAATTGCGAGGGCTCAATACTATAGCTTTATTTAAGAATGGGTTAATCCCAGGTTAATGGCGGGTGGGGATAAACAAGTCAACAATGGGTGCTGGGAGATGGTACCAGTGGGCGGATCTCGCCAAATAATCCTATATTTTAAGTGTTCTAAGGCATAATTTGTGCCATGTTGCTGAAAAAAAAACTTGTTGTAAGAACCCTTCAAGTTGTTGTGCGTTTATTTCTTTGTGTAACATGATCCAACCGTGTTGGAATTTGATCTACTAAAGCAGTTGAACACGGTTTCGTGCATTAGATGTTTATTTGTAATGTAATTGAACGATGAAAAAAATATCACACTATACTTGTGTGCATAAAAGACTTAACAGAATGATACCAAGAGAAGACAACCACGGATGAAAGATATTCGTATCGTTCCAAAATGGAAGTAATCAGAGAATGTAGCTTCAGCTGACAATCAAACAAGAAACAATGAGTGACATATCGTTAAAGAACTAAGGATGCAGAATCGAGACTGCACGAAAGACCATAATAGTATGCCTTCAAACAGTTACAAATCAATAACAGATCCGTATAGTACACGAACTACGTTTACGAACGAACATTAATGACATACATTACGGATGAACGTACTTGAATTTGCTTTTTTTACAGACTATTAAAATATTTAATCAGAACTATTGTACGAGATTATTATTATAACAAGCTCGTCCGTATATTGATCTGTTTCCTTAAAAGAAGAATCTCTCTGGAATACAAAAAGTCGAATATCGACTTCTTGGAATTATAGTTAACTCAGTCAAGGACATTTTAGATTATATTATTATGATATTAGCACATTCAAGACTACCGGCACATCAACACATTCAGTCTTAGGGTGTATTTGGAACACCACTGGAATTCAATTAGAACTTCGTACGTTTGAACTTTTGAGGAAACAATTAGTACTTACTATATGGGATTTAGTTAACATTAAAGTTCGTTTTAAATTTGCACTAAGTTTTATTATGAAATGAATTATCTATTGCTTTTAACAAAACTTGTTGGCTTTCGATCTTTTGTTACTTCGTTTAAGACCGTACATTCGTAACAAGAAAATGAGCTCTGATCTAACACCTCGAAATAAATGTTAGAATGTATTAAATAGAAAGATCAGCAAAAAAATCTTACTAGGAGACGGTAAATCAAACATATGAACTTATCAAACCGCAGTGACATGATCATCAAAATTTCTATTACGATTAACCATTCCGTTATAGGATAAGCATCATGGAGACATGATTTGCTCAATGATTCGTATCTGTTGTGAACACCTGCATAGTGTCTATGCTGCCTTAATGAGCTACCATCACACCATTATGTTACGGCAGTAAATCGTGTAGTGCCTTCAGTCTATTCTATGTGGAGTTCTGATATATAATTTCCCAAGGGTGTGAGGTGCTTGTCTCCTTTCTTATTAAGTTATTTAGGTTCTTACATATAAAGTGACACCAAATATGTTACATATTCGTCAATATTTAAAGTTAATGTCTTTCTTGCTTATTTGTGCTGAATGTTTTCAAGTAACCTTTATGGTTTTCTTAATCAAAATGTGCACTTCATAATTAAGAATGATTATGATATGAGTTATTAATCTAGAAACATGTCTGATATTGTTTTGTGAGAAAGAATATTGACAATTCAAAAGAACCAGTGAAGTTGTCAATCTACAGTCTGGCTAAACTGAAATTTTAGATAACTTTGAAGCCTTTTCAGAACTATGTGACCACTTGCAACAGTATATATACAATTACGGCAATGAAACAGAAGCGCTAATAACCTCCACCTCAAGTGTACATGGAGCTCCATAAAATCCATTGTTCAAGCGACAAACACTTACACTGACGTCTACAAATACCATAAAGGGTTCATTTTGCATTTGCATGAAAGTATGGACTGAATTTAAGTTCTGGTTAGTTTTCATTTATTGTTGACATACGGAGAGAATTTTTCCGAAACGTGCACGTATGCCCTTAAAATAAATTCATGTTACTGGACCATGCTGATGTAAATTAAGTACTTTAAGTTCTGGTATGTTGAAATACTGGGATACTTTATAGTGCTGGTGCGTCTAATTAAGTTTCACTACCATGACTATGGTCTTTTCTACGTTTTCCACCGATGTTTACCTGCATAACCTAGCCCCATGTCATCTAAAATTATCCATTTGGAAAACAAATATGTAATAATCAACGATATTATTATAATTATGGCTCTTAATTTTGCAACACTGTTTTAATGTTTCCGTTTAGAGGGTTGATTAACTCTGACGCCTAATCTAGTTTCCATTTAAAACATTAGCTTATATTTGTGTTTAGGACGGACTAGTTTGCCATTATCCTGCTAGAATCGCCATAAAATAATTCTTGCATTAAGTAGTAACATAAGCAGACAAATGCGGTACAATTTGTTATACATTAACAGTAGCCAGATGAAATTAGAGAATGTAATTAATAACCAAAAATACACATCTGAGCAAAACAACTGTCACTAAAAAGGATATGTGACTGTGTCGGCGGGGAAGCTTACGATATATCCTAACTGCGTTATTAAATTATCAAATGGTGAAAGATTTTCGAGCTGGCAAAATTATTGCATATATAATACATTTATTTCCACGATATTTCTTACCTTATATTATATTATTTAATTGTAAGTTTAATATCTAGGAAATTAATTTTGATCCTTTATTAATAATAACACAAAAACCATAACGATCTCTATTTCAAACAAATTACAGGTTGTCCTTATGACTTCGCCATCTTATATACGATGTAGTGTCATATGTATAGTTTATGTACGAGTTGCATATTTGTCAAAACAAGTGCTACGTTTTATTGTATAAATTATCAAATATTTAAAAGTTCATTATATTTTGTACAAGCCACCCACTTTGATTACACACACACACAAACAAATAAACACACGTCATGATAGAATGACATTCCAAGTCCCCGACGAGAAACAGACGGACAAAAATAATGCTGAAAGTGGCCGACAGCAAACACATTTTGAAGTCCTATTCCAATTTTGCCACTTACATATATGATGATAAATTGCAGTTTCATACTCTTTAAATGTATGACAGGTACTTCGTTAATTTATTTTTATAATAATGTGCTTTGTGTAGGTCTTAATCGAATGTGAGGGTTTGCTTATGGCTCATAACGGGACTACCAAGATTCGTATGCAATACTGATATTTTTAACGTATTCCTTGTTAGTTTATTCCCGCAAGATTGACTCGCGATTGTTTTCTTATAAAAGAGGGTTGTTTATGTGAAATAATATCCTCCCTCCATTTTATTTCAAATTTGTATGAAATGAGTATATTTTATCAACTGTTTAAAAATTATTGCGTTCGATATCACGTGGCGCACAATGCCAAAGCTTGCTAATGCATCCGACACCACATGAACGATAGCTCAGTGTTTTAATTATAGGTCAATAATCTTATTAGATACTTAAAAGTAAGAATATTAATAATTCGTTTATATTCTACGAATTACTCGGTTGAAATAAAATATTAGCTTAACCTTTTGATGACTACCTTCAACGTTATTATTTGTATAATTTTACCTGATCACCAAACAGTAACATGATTTACTTTACTGCTATAGAATCTTTTGAGTACGTGGATATGATTCTCATGTAACTATGAACGACTCTAAACATCCTAAAGACGATGGCATGTCCTGTAGACTAACACAAAGAGTGAACTATCAGAATTAGGAAATAAATACTCAATGGCTCAATGAAAAGTGAAGCTACATTTATGGAAAGCCAAAAGAAGAAAAATCCGTCATAATTTGGTAGTTTGAAAATCCTCATTCGACGTTGCTAACTTTGTGGCTGGTAAATTTGACATGTGCAGCCAAGGAGTATTGCGAAGCAAAGATATAGATTCAGGTTGAGGTCGCTTCTGTTCCATTAAATTTTTAGTACATGATAAAAAAAAATGTTACTGAGAGTGGATAAACGACTTTTTGTGAAAGACAGACTGTTCATAGATTTAAATATTCTTAAATGACAAATCTTTATGCATGTGCATCAATCAGGAAAACACTGGACCAGACAATCAATCAATCATCTCTCTCTGAACGTTTTCCTATAGCCAAGATTTAAGCTGTTCCCAGCTGACTAACAGTAACAAGCTTTCATTACTTCCCATTTTTGCCTGACAATAGTCTTCCATGCCAACAAAACGGGGACATGCCCAAATATCCTTATTTTAAAATTTCTTTCATTAAAAAAGGCCTTGGCATTCCATTTAAGCCGACATTATACAACGGGACGTCCCAGTTTCCAAGTGTTTAAGCGGTCTATTTGTGTAAATTTATAACGCACAAACACACACGCACGCACGTAGTGCTGGAGTTCTAATTTTTCCATGGATTCATTTATTTATTTCGAAAAGAAAAAGAGTTGCAGTCGAATAAATTTTCACTAGTGTCTGAACTCATGTATACGTACACCATTCGCATGCACTTATACCTACCTTATCGCCAGTGAGTGATGAGTCGTGCTGTGCACAACGCAACTGTAGCAAGAGCTACCGATGACGATACACTGACATAAATTACATCGCATCAAAAGAAAGTCACTGTTGCAAACATTTAGTTAACTAACATATAACGTAAATAGAGTTTTGCGTATCGCTTAATTTTCTGCTTAGTTTGATTACATAAATATGTTTCATCACTCCCACGGAGTAAAATTTCAAATTTTCAAATATAGTTTGAAGGTGACCTATATTTCACTTTTCAGTTTCGTTTAAGTTTAATGCGGTTCTTAGCGTCTTTTGCATGGGACAACAATAAGGGAATGATTGTTGGGAATTCCATCTTCTGTGAGTAAATCGTTTATTGTACTGGTCTGATTGTCAGTATCCGTTTTTTGTATCTTTATTTTAACGGGAATCGATCAATATTGTTTTCCCTTTTCATATGGCAAGAAGTTAAATGAGATAATAAAATGTTTACATTAAATTACGATGTAGAAAAGGGACTTTGGAATCTGTTAGCGATACCAAAAATGGAAAATTAACAGAACATTATATATAATTGGATAAAAATAAAATCTGAGAGAAAACAATAGAACTAATACAACAACAACAACAACAACTACTACTACTACTACTACTACTACTAATAATAATAATAATAATAATAATAATAATAATAATAATAATAATAATAATAATAATAATAATAATAATAATAATAATAGGCCTAATAATAATAATACAACTACTACTACTACAGGCACCGCTATTGCTATATCACTACACTTAATAATGTTGCTTTTATTGCTACTGCTGTCATTAATACTGTTACTAATTTTTATTACATATACTGCTACTACAATTACTACTGACAATATTAAAATTATTGACATTACTGATATTACTGACACTTAATAATGCTGCTACTACTACTACTATAGTACTGATGCTACTGCTGATAATGCTATTGCTATTACTAACACTACTATTTTATTACTGTAACTGCTGCTACCACTAATGACATTACTGCTTCTATTATTGTCACTACTGCTTCTACTAATACTACCACCACTACTGCTATTACTGACACTGCTATTATTGCTCACATTATTACTTCTATTACAGACACTATTACTGTTGTAACTGTCACTGTTACTGCTATTACTGACATAGCTATTACTGCAGACTATTAGTTCTACTATTGACGCTACTACTTTTACTACCTACACTAGTAAAGTTATTAGTCGTTATTAGTTACTGACAACTACCGCTGTTACTGAAACCTCTTCTTTTATAATTACTGCTGACACAACTACTACTACGACCTCGACTGACACTATTTCGGCTATTACTGCTACGACTACTACTACTACTACTACTACTACTACTACTACTACTACTACTACTACTACTACTACTATAAACATAGCAAATGGCACCACCACAAACTCTAAATCCGCCAGCTATGAATTACTCTACACTGATGGTTTACTGTAGACTTGTAGTTGGCCTATTGAGACACAGATGGGTACAAATAGAAACTAACCCTTTGTAGGTAGAATAACAACACACGTCTTCAAACCAAACACTGTACACAATCGCCAAGAAAAAGTCCTAACCACTTTACCTCTGAGTTGAAGAGCATCAGTATATCTGCCATATGCTATTTTGAAAACATTTTCAAGATATTTTTATAGCACTTTGTCACAAACTAAGAATGGTCACTGCACTAAGGAAATAATCATATCTTTGTAATTGTCAAAACGCATAATCTCTTATAATTATTGATGCACGGTATATTTTTGTCACCTTCATATTCAGAGGAACACCAAAATATAAGCTTTGGAGTAATCTTTCTGCCAGACATGATTATGACACAAGTCTCCTCCATTGCATCATGCTACTCTCTTTGTGCCTTGTATTTTCTAATAATATAATTTTAGTAAAGCTTTTATTTTCTAAAGAGTTCATTTTCATTTCAAGCAGACGTATCTGGCGTATATTCTTCAAATGCCCATATTTTGAAGCCGTGCAAAGTAAAGCCATTTAGCACAAAAACGATCTTTTTATTAACATGCTCGTTTCAAACTTTTTTTGAGATTGGATATGTTTGTTTAACAATTTTCCCTGAAGACATATTTCCTAAACAATTCCCTTTTCACGTCAAATCATTTCATTGTGGTCATTTATAATAAAGCGTGAGCCTTGGATGATGGAAGATTCGATCCCTGGCCGAGCCATACCAATAACTTAAATGATACTAGCAGCTGCCTTCCTGGGCGCTCAGCATTAAGAGGTTAGTGTTAGGACTGGTCGGCCTGGTGTCAGGATAATGTGACTAGTTGGAACATCATGCTACGTGTCTGAGGAATGACGCCCCAGTGGTAGACATCACTTTAAACTGCCACACTGCAGACATGTTAGCGATATGACTGCAGAATCGTAAAAGATACGTTAAAAATTGGAATAACACAGATATTAATGTTAATAATTAAGATGTACATGTTATAATAATTTCTTAAATAAAGTTTTTAAAATTCAAAGCCGTCATTATATCACGTGACATGTGTCCTATAATGCCCACCCTTACTATGATAATTCAAATTATAATATCTGGTCCTATGTTTATTTGTGACTTTTTCTTCGTACACTCTGATGATAGAATGTAAGCAACGACATATGAAACATAATTTGTTTTCTACATCATGTGTTTGTTGATTCACTTATCAAAAATGAAAAACTTGTAAATAAAATGAATCATCTGTCAGGCTTTCTCAAAGCATCCAGATGGTCACGAGTTTCAAACTTATGACCACAATGGATTGCCATAGCAACTTAAACTTTACTTTAATAACAACATACATTGTAAAACCTCTGTTAAACCAGCTTAATTTGATGTACAACTTTCATTTTGCCCAAGTGATGTGTTGGAGGGTAGTGTTAGTGTACGCAGTGAGATATCAGAGTTAGATACATGACCAAAAACACTTATTTCAAGTCATTGCGATGACGATCACCCCCAATCCTTTCGGTGAACAATGCCCCAATGTCATTAGAAGTCAGACTCTGACATCACTAATTCTTGAGTGTATAGATTCAAAATTGCCTTCACTAACCGCTGATATCAATGCTCCTCTCTCATCAGGAAAATTCTCGTATTTTTTCAAAACTCCCATTGTAAAACCTCTGTTCAAAAATTGTTACTTGACCTAATGATTTAAAGAACCAGCACCATGTTTCTGACTTCATTCATTTTTAAATAAATCTCAGAAAATTGCTCTATTCCGGCATGTATCTCATTTGTATAATCAATTATGATAGTATCATTATACCTGAATGAATAGTTAAGTACTTGAGATCAATGTATTCTTGTCATTTTGAAGAATTTTAGACCAAGCCAAACAATTTTTTACAAAACGTTAATTTTAAAATATTGCCAGGTCAATGTTTTTATGTTCTATCCCAACCTGTATCTCATCTTAATGCAAACAGTCTTTTTAGCAATGTACAGTCTGCATATTGCCCTCGCCATACTGCTGAAACGTCACCTCTGATAGTTGCTAATGACCTTCATTCTGCTCTGGATAGTGGAAAGATTACATCCAGTCATTATCAGTAGTAGAGTAAAATGAGAGTTCTGGCAGAAGACCCTCTCCTGCCCTCCTAACAAATACAAATTACCCACTCCCTCTGTCCTAAAACTCTAACGATGCTGCCATAAACTGCAGGCTGTCAATAAAATGCAATTTACCTAGCGTAACTGACATATTTTTCAAAATTATTTGAAATGCATTTGATGATGTTATCGGGTTTCAGACGAGCTTTTACATCACGATCACCAAAAGCTTCCACGATAGTGTGGCTATCATATCCTCAAAAGTTGTAAAGAATAACTGGAATAAAATCTGGAGCGTGAAATTTTAAATTACATAGATCATGAGCCGCTCCACCGTACTGTCCAGTCAAATGGCAATGGTCATGTACTTTTTTGTCAGAGTCAAAAGCTTTTCACAAATATAACAAATTTCTGCTTGCTCGTGGTCAGATTCTTGTTGAAGAGTTAATTGTATCATTGGAGTTACTCTTTTCCAACGATAAGCTATATTATCAACTTCGTCAATCAATTGTTTGAGAAGCTGGATTTTTACCACGATATGATTTGATTGGCTTAGATAATCTCGAATCAGTACAACAAACTATCTTGTATGCTACTCCGCACGGGACATGATTTTGAGTTTTCCTTGTACTCTATTGGTTGGGATTATTTTCTACACCAAGTACAGGTTGAAGTAAGCATTCGAAATCAGCGTATATGACGAAAGGAATTTTTAGTTTATGATTATGATGGACAAACTGTAACACACTATCTTTTTTAGATGGCATTGTTATTCTTTGTACATCACTACAGTACTGCAAATGTTTTTGTAATATTTCATTGTTTGTACAACCATGCAAGCAGCGATAACAATTTTTTTTGTTGTTATTCTTATTATATTGTCTATAAACTAGTCCGTTAAAGTTTTTAAGCCAAATCTAATGATTTTTATAAAACAGTAAATTTATAGTTTATTGTGAAGCTTTTTCTTAAATATATCTCGGATAGACGTTTTCTTTTTCATCTAGTCCGAAAACGTTAATCCAAACATTTTGCCTTTTAAACTTTGGTATCTGATTTTCTGCCACTGGAAAGTCAATATCTTTAAAATTTAATCTTGACACGTAACTAATATACTTCCCAACACGACATGCGTTTTTTTCCTGCTGAAATTAGCGCAGAAAGAACAGCCCATTGGAAACATTTGCTGTTGTTTATTACGTTTATACAACATTTTTTATTTTTGGTTGCAGGTCGATGTATGAACTACCGCGTAATGCGTCATATTTCATTGTGTGAAACAAAATTTCTTTGATCATTTCAAACTTCCAACCCGAACTTAATTCGGTGAATTCTTCTATCTTTTTCCAAATTTCTTGGTGTATTTCATCAGCTAGTGACAAAAGATCAGTCCCAAGTAAAACACGTCTTGATTTCGAGTTGATATAAGGATCTATAATTTCCTTGTCAGTCGATTCTTCCGTCACATGTAGCTTTGAAAATATAACATGATATTGTACTAATAATCTTATACCTTTGTGTTTTTCAAGCTCACGTTTTTCAGTTGTCTGTAGCAGGTGGTAAAGATTTGTTGCAGTAAAATTTACTAGCATCATTTGTTTATCGAATCGATAACTGTTGTCAAAACCTTTACAAGCAGTCGCTATTTTTTCAGGTTCTCCCATAAGGCTCTTCTTGGCTTTATCACGCAATTTTAACATTGCTACACTATAGTCTAATATCTAATTGATTCTTCGATCAATAATATACTGCACACGGCGCGTGCGCTAGGGTTGAAAAATCAATTAAAGTTATAAAATTACTATTAATATGTCACAAAATATGACAAGGGCACGTGATCAAGAGATATCACGTTCACCCAAAGTACAACACATACGCTGGAAATGCACTAGGTTCGGTCATTAACATCAAAACTGGAATATCTGTTGGTAAATTAACGTCAGCGGGTTTTAAGATTAGTGTAAAGGGAGACAATACCGAGAGGATTGCAATGCTTAGAAAAGATTTTATTTACACATTTTCCGCGAAGATATTCCAGAAGGACAGTGTGTATATCATGTAAACGGTGGAGTCACTGACGACAATATTGAAAATTTGTCTTTGCAAAACGAGTTTCAGCCGCACACAGTCTTTGATTTGTACGAAGCAAATGATCATGGTAACAGAAAAACTAAAACAGTTCTTGGTACTATGAGCAATATGGGATATATTATGGTAAGTATTAGAGGAACATCGACAGATAATGTTCATTATTATGATCATAGGTTTGTTTACGAGATGTTTAACGGATATACACCCAATTGTTTGGTTATTAATCACATCAATAACGTAAAAATAGACAATCGATTGGAAAATCTAGATCTAGTTACGCAGCAGGAAAATGTGAGAAAAGGACGAGCTGGTAGTGGTTTATATTTTAGATGTCCAGCAAAGCCTATTGTTTCATTTAACCTCGAAACAGACGAGGAGATAAAATTCAAATCGATTTTAGCTGCGGCAAAGCATTATAAGATACATCCTATGACAGTAAAATTTGTAGCTGATAGAGTAACAAAATCATCTTTTTCAAGCGAACTAGTATTATTTTCAGATATGATGATTAATAATATTTGATAGCTCGCTTTTAGTCAAGTAATTATGAGCAAATGCTATAACATCATCGCGATTAAATTTTAGCATCGTTACTGCACTTTCATTAATTTTATTTGTTTCTGCTGTTATGAATATTTTATGAGAATCACCTTGCATCACAATAACGTCAAAGGAGTATACACTATAACCCGACAGGCGTTTTCTTACCGCCTCGGCTAGCTCTTTGTAATTTATGATATTAACTTTTTGGTGATATTTTACCTCGTCAGTCATCATATAACAACAAATTAGATATGGATCTGATGAAACGACTAGTTGAAATATACGCAGAAGATACCACCGCAAGAGATGTAAACATTAACGATAAAGTTGCAGACAATATTACAATCTCTTAATGATATCAAAGACGATATTTTATACAACAACGAATCTGATGACGATGAAATAGTTAACGTCGTTGACATAATTACAGCAGACCAACCACTGGAAAATATGATGTTAAGTATCACATTGCTAAAAAAAATAATAAAATTTAATTTTACTGTTGCTTAAAAACAACTGTTTTGGCAGCTGATCAGACCTTTCTTAAACATCAACATTCCAGGCCGACAGAAAAATATCAAATTCGATTTTGCATTTGTCAATTTTTAACTTGATGACAACCTCTAACGATGGCAGACAATCTCTAATATCGTTATATTAACAAATAAAATGTAAATCTGTCAAACAAAAGTACGAGGAAATTTAAAATAACATTATTTTGTAATTTGTTTGGTTGGAATCCAACTGTTAAATTTATCGCTATACCCACGACACTTGACTAAACTTTTACTACCTTTTTCCTAATCACTTTTTCGATCACGAAAACATCTTGTTCAGTTTTCTGTAGCTCTTGTTCGTAAAAACTACCCACGATCGGTTCCCCTGCCAGATCTTTTAACGCGTATGTTACAGGTATTGTTAAGAGTACTTTATCAACCACAAAAACTTCTTCGCTTCAGTTTCGAGTAAATCCTTTTCCAAATACCTTTTTAGTCAAAGAAATTCTAACTTTATCACCGACCTTAAATTTATGTCTGCGGTACATGTTTTCGTTCGCCAATATCGGATTTTTAATCGCGTCATTGGGTGACATTTTGATGGTTAGATGTTTCGCGTTATTGTACTTGTCCACGATTTGAGAAAGGTTATCGATATACCTGTTTGTTTTTTTAGCTGTCAAATATTTGTATTTTTTCGTTTAGCGTGCGATTAAATCTCTCGACGACAACGCTTTTACCTTCGTTCCCTGTAACGTATTTTTTATATTGTTTTGTTCTAGAAACTGCTCAAACGTTTTGTTTAAAACAAATCTGCTCCGTGATCACTCCAGATTTTATGCGGTTTTCGTTCTGTACTGTTATTATTTGTTTTAACGCATCAGTCATTGAAGTCCCTGTCTTATCCAAAACAGGCACACTGAAAGCGTATTTACTAACAACATCTATAACATTAAACAAATACTTTTTGTTATCGTTAAACTAAGCCAGATTGGATACATCCACCAAATCTAATGCCCAGATATCATCTACAGCATTAGCGACAACTTTGTGTCGCAAACTTTTTTTAGGTCTATGTAGTTCGACTGCAAGATCGTATAATTCTTTTCCAAGTCCTAATTTGTATTTTGCCCCAATCATTCCTTGAACAAATCGATCAAAACGTTCCCTCATGTTTGTTGGCTCCATATCACGTAATTCGTCTAACATTACTTTATCACAGTCTAATTTCGAGTTTTCGTAATTACGATAACATATCATGACGCATCGCTATTGCATCCACCTGATTATAAAGATTTTGTCCTGGCAATGGTTTATCGTTTTCATCTAATTGTTGATCTAGTGGATTATAAGGTCCAGTATACCGATGACCTGGCAAGGTCCAACCGCCTTTTGATTTTGGTAATTTACCAATAATTTTGTGTATATCTAAACCTGATCCTATTTTTTCTCTGTTGTTACACGATTGACAGTATGTAACGATTTTATCCTGTTCGATGCAAAGATCTTTGTCACAATCACAGTTGCATTTCATTTCATAAGATTAATCATCGATTAATAAAACTATCTGGACACATTTCATCTCAAGATTTCAAAAACATACTTTACTTTTTACCACAAATAACGCATACTTTTTAACATCGTTCTATTATTATTGTTTTCTCTCGTCTAGTCCTTTTTCTGTTTTAGTGTTGCATTTGAGACAGTATGTCAACATTATATCAGCGAATTTAGATAAAATTTATTGCAATCTTTGGATAAAATTTATTGCAATCTTTAGATAAAATTAATTGCAATCTCATCGTTTGCATGAGAAGGTTGCTCATCAAATTGTAAAATAAATTTAAAAGATCAGGATCTCTCTGGGACATTTGTCTGACAAACATGATACAATAATAACCACAAGCTGATGTTCCAATCGGCTGTAGTTGATTAGACGAATAATTTATTTTATAAAAAAAAATTTAAAATATATTTTTATGAGATCGCTCAGAGGAAGTCCGAACGAATCAAAATAATTGTTATGTTGGACATCTACCTAGTGGGTGCCAGAGCCATCGTTTAAGTTTTCTATTTTAACAACACACAAACCACCTGCTGACACGTCGAGTTGATCCTTGGAAAATACTCCTCGAAATCCAACAACGTCCTTCAATTTCTCGATCTCAAAATTGCTCAATAACGTCTGGTCCCTGGTCGAGTCAATCTACGTCCGATTCCTAGTAAGTTTGAAAAAGGCATCCCGCTAATCCTGCTAGTAGCGGAGCGAAAGGAATAATTCCTCCTTGTTTGCGTTTTGTTGTTTTCTTTTATTTCGACTATTTTTTTTTTCGCTGCGTCATTTTATTTTATACTGTTACATAAAATTAACGATAGATTTGTTTGATGCCACGACCTTCGACTGCTTTCTTCGTTGCGCCAGAGACTGCTCCTGACGCAGCCGCAAGTCCAAGTGTACCAAGTGTTGGTAAAACTTTGCTATCACAGAAAGTGCTGGTCCAAAAAATAAACCTTGTTTTTACATTGCAGTTACATGAGAAACAAATAGTTTCAGCATAAAAGGTTTGTTAAGATCGAGTTTATTGATTTGTTGTTGCGTTAGCATGACTTTTACTGCAGTTTTAGCGACGACTTTCACCGGAGAGATCATCTGCAACAGCTGCTAATAATTTTTCAACTTGACCGGATGTTAGATATTTTTCTCGAGTTGTGTATTTGTTTTTTCATGATGTTATATCCAACTTGTTAGATTTAACTTGTACCGTCATTCTTCCTTTGGTTGAATCGATGGTCAGAAATATATCACTAACCAAAAGTGCGTATACGTTATACTGTTCAGCTGCCAGAGCGCCAAGCGTCCAAGTGACCTCGATATCTGCAGTGGATCCGATAACACGTTCCAAATGTTTTGATACGTCAAAGTAAAAGATGGGATAAAGCGATCGAAACTCTTCTATTGATGTCCGAGATCCACTGTCTGCGTCCTGATATTTTTGCATTGCTTCCATAAGATATATGTACGGCCTAGAGATGTTTTTGTTTATACGGCCTAGAGATGTTTTTTGTTTCATCGTCAGCAAAATTGCTTTCGATGGCACGTTCGGGATATTGTCTGGAATTTATTCTAGCAAATATTCGCCTAACGTCTGGGTTATCGAATACGGAGTTGTTCATTTCCTGATTGTTACGACGTGATTGTCGTTGAAATACGACTAACAAGTGTCGCGGTAGTTGTTCTCTGGGCGTGGTCGTTACACGCCAAGTGTTATCAGTCGCGTTGGGAATGGCTGTTTGATAAATCCTTTCTGCTGAAAATGTATCTTTTTGTAAAGGTGGCTAGTAAAGATTCGAGCTCCACCGTTATTTTGTACAGATGGGACAAACCGAGGCATCCACAGTGCTAACCTTGTAATAGCAAATTGACCTGCGGATATACCATCAGAACGCATCATGCAATCGATTTGATCAGCTCGATCTAAAATTAGGGTATGTTTTATTCCTCGAAACACTTTGCTATAATCATGACAAAATCCAAAGATTGTGCTTAACGGTAGCATCATCGTTATTTGGCGAGATTCTGCTGCAAACGCTTTTCGTCCCTCGTTATATTGTTGTCTTATTCTTGTAACGGCTAACCTGATCGATTGCAGCGGCATCAGCAGCAGCAGGATTGGCGATGAGATTATTGTTATTTGGATCAGGATCACCAGCATCTGTACGAAACCCTCAAACAGCCGACCCAAACGAGGTGTCTTTAAACCACATATTTGTGGCCACTGATCTGGAATAATCATCGCTACACGAAACTATGTATAGTATTGTGCTCGCTATAGGTAAGTGCATCGAAATATCTTCTGCAATTTGATTGGCTAGTTGGTATCTTGCACTTTTAAACAAGCTCCAACCGTTATCGACGAGAGCAATTTCTGTGCCAGCTGCAATATCACCACCTGCTGCAGTTAGTATTCGACAACGCACTTCTAACACTTCTTTATGCGGTAGTAGAAACACGTCCTCTCCTCTCGTGTTAAAAAGTTCTAACCCCGGTTTTATTTGGTTCGTTCGAGTTTTCGTCTAGATACTCGACGTATTCGACCTGTTAGTGCCGTCAGTATCAATTTCTTCAGCAAGACCAAGATGACTTTTAGCTGACATTTTCTTTTATAGTCGCTACACAAAATTAAAAGGCAGCAGGGGTTATCGGTTTTGTTTTCTTTGCGAGTTTACGTACTATTTCTTCACCATTCGGCGATAAAAAATTTTTGTTGTAGCTATCATAGCTCGTTTTGTTTCTTCTGTTGGCGAAATATCTGATATTACTCATTTTATTTCTGATGTGGAGGGTCCTTCAATCTTATTAGCAATCTTTGCCCTACTGCAGTACCTGCTGAAGAAGCTGCCCCCGTAGCGAAAGCTTTACCTGCGTCGAGTGCAATATGCGCAACTTTGCGTGCAATTCCTGGAATATTCTCTGCAATTGTAAATGTTTCCTAAAAATCCACCTACGATTTTTCTTCGATAAACTTTTCTTTGTCTCATCTATAAAATTATGTTTATAAAATTGCGCGTGGTGTAAATAATACGTGACTATCTCGTTGTTCAAATCGATATGTCTACTCGACTGGTCTGTGAGCTGCATTGTAATGCTTGTGATTTGATTTTCGAGATTAATTGGATAATAGATTTACGCGGGTTAATTTGCATGATCGACCATGGTGGAACATCTAGTGAGAAACTAGATCGTTTGTCCTCTGCTACCCTTGGCCGAGTAAGATCCAGAAGTAATAGAGCAATTTACAAGTATTGTATTTACTTCTGTTATATATATATATATATATATATATATATATATATATATATATATATATATATATATATATATATATATATATATATATACTGGCAGTTCACTCTCATACGTAATAGCGTGATCAAGAGCACTATAATTTTTTCAGTAAATCCTAATAGTTGTGCAATACTTCTTTCCCTTGATTCGAAACCGACTAACATATTTTTCAAAGTCATCCTGGCTCGCAAAGTTATAATTTGCTGTTAACTCAAAATTATCAGCCATACCGCCAGCTTTTGTGATGAGCTCTTTTATTGTTTTGTTTTGATCAATGACATAAGCTCCTTGTATAATTTTTAATCTTGTTGTAAATGTTGAGGATGTTGTAATCGGAGTAAATGAAATATCATCGTTGACCCCAGTTCTTACGTTAGGCATAGCATTCCAACAAGTACAAGAAATTAATCCAATCTCATTATTTTGCAGGATCAAGTTCTATTGGCGGATTATAATGCACAGAAAGTTTGCGCCGTTTCCTGTTTGCGATGAATCAAGCAATAATGTTGACGACATTATACTAATATTTTACATAAGATCGCGGTATAAAATTTCGTACTCGGCCAATGTTAGTAAACCGTTCGATCTTAGATCAAGTAAATCAATCATTTCGTTATCAATCTACACTTTCGTTACCAGCTTTAGAGATTATCAACAGCATTAACCGATCGACTATTTCTGCGTTTGATGTAAAAACTTACTCCAGATCCAGCGGTTTCCTCTGATAATGTTTTATCTTGTTCGCTTTCGTATTTGCTAAAAAGTCTTCTAAAATTCCAACCTTTATCATATTCTCCTTTTCTAGTTCTATACTGTACTGCTGTTTTTATTAAAACCTCAGCAATAATTCCATCTATTCTATCATACAAGGATAGCATTTCATTTTCATTTGTAGCTTTTTTAATTTCTTCATCAGCTTCCAAGTACCTTTTATGTACTTATTCTAAAATAATTAAAAGTTCTTCGTAATCATCTCCTGACAAATTTCGAATATTATCAAGATTGTTGTTTTTTTTAATTTTCACATATCTTTTAATAAAATTTCTAAATTCTTCATGCATTTTTAACCTGGCATTTTTCTGTAAAATAGTATGTTTTTCAACAGGCATTACAATTTGAGCCACTATATTTTGTTTCTCAGCCAATTTTTCTGTTTTCTCTGACAATTTTTCAATCCTTTCTAACTCATTTGTATTAACTGTCAATTTTGTTATTGCATGTTGAAGTGCAAGAGGATTGTTCATTAGCCTCTCAGACTCTGTTGTGCAGCAGGATCAGCAATGTTTCTTACGAGTTCGTTTACAGTTTTTACAGTTTCTTCTTTCGATCTTTCTCAAAGTAAACCAAGCAAACCTTTTTCTTTCATTTTGTCTAATTCTTCTAGGGATAATGTTGGTATTTCTGGTTGCTTGCCAAGTATTGCCTCAGTAACAGGTTTAAAAAGTTTGGTGGTTTCTTCCTTTGCATGAACTTGTCCACGTCGAGCTTCTTCCACTTTTTTTTTAAAAGCCGCTCGAGTTTCGAGAATTTTTTTTAGCAATTCGATTCTCTGTTGATGCTTGTCCCTTATTTTTATACGCTTTACAAAATTAGATCACAGAAACGTGTCAATGCAACAACGAAACATCTTGGTTTGATCGCGCTAGCTTGTCAAACAAAGAAATTGTATCGATCTTTGATTGCATGACGATACAATTCAATAAATTTATCTTTAGTAACGTCACCGCACTGCTCGTTTGCAATATTTCTCACATCCATATTATCTAGTCTAAAAATATGAAACAACCCGTATTTCGCCTAATAAATCTATCGACATTATAAAAACCTTGGACAAGATAAACAGAATTACATCTTTTAGTACGTGATAACGAAAAATAAAATCTAATCTTGTTCATCTCGTTGTTTAGCGGAAAATCGTCGAAGACGATTATCTTATGCTCAGACGAATCAAGTTCATTCACTGGAACGAGTTCTTCTGGTTTTATTAAAAATGTATCCTCACCAGTGCCAAGTTCATCACAAAGTTTATCATTGTACTGTTTAGTAATTCGTATTTGTCCTGTTGGGGGTTGATGGTGTATACACCTTATAGTTAAAGTCATTATTAAGTAAAAGATTTAATAATAAGTTTGCTTTACCAGATCCTGTGCGACCAATAGTAAGATAATGATAATCTGAAAGTTCGTTATTATGTACATGTTTCACTAATCGTTCGGTGTTTTGTGTTATATTAAATCAACAATTTTGTGTAAAAAGATAGGTATAATGAGCTACTACACAAAGTTTGGAACATTACTGATAGATTCGTCAGACAATGATCAGCAAGTTAATTTATCGAGATACGCAAATCTTGACCAGCTTAGAAATGAAATTAATAATTTATTAAATATTACAAGTGTGGACCCAAATGAAGTCATTTTTCAGGACAGAAGAGGAACGTTAAAAACTAGTAATGTGCAACTGTCAAATGTACTTACACGAATTTCTAGTCCGGCTGTTAATAATATCGTTACTTTTAATAATCAAGGTAAGATACAAGATTCGTGTAGGTCAGTTAATGTTTATGTTAAAAGAACTGGTGATGTATTTACTGGAAATATTGCTATGAACCAGAACAAGATTACACATCTTGGAAACCCAACCGAAGATAATGACGCTGCTACTAAGAAATATGTTGATGATCAGGAATCAACGTACGTGTCGGTGCGTGGTGGTATGATGTAAGCATTTCTCAACATGAACAATAATGACATTACTGACCTCAGAATACCAGTCTGATTTTGATGCTGTAACAAAAAAATACGTCGATGATAAGGAAGCTTCAATCAATAATGAAATAACCACGCTCAAAAATTAATTTCTTGGTTTTTGCAGAAACACTTAAAAATGAATTTTTTAAAAATCCATCAAGTGTTGATATTACACTCGCTAAAATTAATACAAAACTCAATGATATTATCAGTGGAATTCCTGATATTATTGAGAAAACGAATCTGATTAAAATTCTTCACAAAAAGATTAAAAATATTGAGTGTACTCTTGATGCTGGAACTGGTGAATGGACGAAGCAAAACAGACCTATCAAACACACTGCAGAAGTTACCGGTGTGTATAGATTGTCAGTGCTTAGCATTGCAAAGTTTAATATATACAACAGAAATCTATGGCGTCTCTTACCTGATGTTTTCTCTGAAGTAGTATCAGTGATATTAAAAGATCATGTGAGTTTACACTTGAACTAGTTGATAAAACTTTAATCAGAGTCAATTATCAATGGTGTTTGGAATTTGTAGCTGAAACACTGATTACCTACTACTTAACCAAACCTGAGATTATGTAAACTAATTATAATGAAAAAAGTATAATTGATTTCAATCATATTTCAAAAAATATTCCAATACAAGATGTGGACGTACTAATACAATACTACAAATATCACAAAAATCTTTGGTGTGTAAAAAATGTTACAAATACTATAACAAAATACTTCGAGTAATATATCTGCCGTTGTTAATGACCAGCTCTGGTATAATTTCAAGTGGGGCATTATTAAACTCGTTTTTCCTAATCATATCTGGTGTAGGTGTTTTTCTTACAACAGCGTGTAAAAAGATTCAACCTCGACTTTTAATCAAACGAAATGCTTGCCAAAAAGCGAATATAACTTACAAAAAAATTACTTGATCGGATATGGTCTTATTTACGAGGTGTAAAATATGATATGGATTTTTTGATACGCGAGTTTCGCATTATTGACAGTATGTTAACGGATATTCTACCAATGAGGGTCAGCAAGTATGAAAAAGATTATCAAAAAGGTATGAAACATTATCTAAACTTAAAGAATAATATACTTAGCTGATCTAGCCCAGTAAAAGTGCAGCAAGTGATTGAGTTTAACATATCCGCATGACAAGACAGTTGCCTAAAGTTATAGAATTATATTTGCGCTAGAACCCTTGTTTCAGTTTTATGTAAACCGTTTGGGGTGGGATTTGAGGGGGGTAATTTGTATTTGTTAGGAGGGTAGAAAAGGGGTCTTGCGCTAAAACCGTTTGTGTAAACCGTTTGAGGTGGGAGTTTTAGGACAGAGAGAGCGGGTAATTTGTATTTGTTAGGAGGGCAGGAGAGGGTCTTCCGCCAGAACTCATTTTAATCTACTATTGTATCCTCCTTGACTTGCCTGCAGCACAAAAAACTGATATTACTTCACCATCTACAGCATGTATTTAATTTAGGAATGAAAACATCAAGATAAATAATTTAAAACATTTATACTTATAAACTTTAAAAACAATGCAAAATACAAATGATCTGCAATATTGACAAAAACAACAAAGATGAATCCTCAATATTTGGACTTTGTTCAATGAAACTGAAATAAAATCTTACTACAACTATACCATGTTATAATGCTGTAGTAAGGTCAATGCTTGAAAAATGCATTATGTAATAAATAGGAAGAGAAAGGTTGTGTACAGAACTATCATGAAAAAATTGAAAATAAAGTAACTTGTATTGTATAATGTAATATAAAATTTGTTAATGATGATCTGAGAATGGAAATTAAAAGAATACTAAGATTTGCCATGTCATCTTTAACTCAGTATTATACATTAGCAACACATTGGACAAACGTCCATATAAAAACCACATTATATTCAGCAGCATCTTATAAATGAGTGCATTGTAATGAGAGAGATGGCTGGTATTAACCAAAGAGTGACAGACAAATTTTTAATTAAATTACCGATTACTCTTTGGTAAACAAACAAGACTCCATTTTCTTAACATCTCGCAATATCAAGTCAACATATAAAAGAATATAAAGCTTGAATAAAATATATGTACTGATGCGTAAGTGATTCCATTGAACAATATGTGTAGCTTGGGTGGGTGGGTTTTGCAAATGATAAATGAACAGAAATAGTAATCAGATTCTTAACGATCATTGTTATCATCACTACGACCACCACCACCACCACCATCATCAATATCACCTCCACCAAGAGCAATTATAACCATAACTATTATAAATAGTAATTATGTTTAATCAAGATTTTATTAAATCCTGGATCCAAGCAAACAGCTTGGGTTGATAAACAGTCTCTGCAATATTGAAACTGACTTGTACTCATATGATAGAATTTAAATTTGTAATTATGTAAATTTACTTACATAAATGACAAGGCTTACTTATATGAAAACGAACTGGGTCATTATATAAACATTATGACCACTATAACTGTTTCTATCATAGTTGATCTGCGAGGACACGAGTAGTTTTTCCCCTCCTCCGTAAAGACAATCTAATAAAACCAACTCAAACATGCAACATAAACTTGTCATAAATATTTCTCAAACAGGTCAGAATATTTGCAAAACAAGAATAATGTGTGCGTGCGTGTGTGTGTGTGTGTGTGTAAACTTTGTTTTTGGAGGGTTGAGTACAAATATAACTAATCATCAGATTCTATCATGATCACCATTCATCGCAATCATCATCAAGACCATCATCGCAATCAACACCATCATCACAATCATCATCGACACCATTACAATCATCAAATCCATCATCACAATCATTATCAACACCATTCATCACGATCATCAGCAACACCATAATCACAATCATAGCAACACCATAATCACAATTATCAGCAGCACCATTCATCACAATCATCGTCAGCACCATTCATCACTGTCATCATCAACACCATCACCACAATTGTCATCTACACCATTCATCACAATCATAATTAAACATCTTCACGATCACCGATTCTACCACAATGATCATGATGACAATTATCATCAGTGACAATACATAAATGATAATGCATTAAGATGCAGTGAAAACAAACCCAAGCATCTGGAATACTTATAATCTGTAATAAGAATCCACATAGGCAGTGCATGGCTAACATGAACGGTACATCACCATAAAGACAGTCCAATTACAAAGAAAGGAAGAGCGTGAAACCCATTCATAAATCTGTAGATCAGAATTTTAGATACTTAGTTTGACAATGGATGCTCTACAATACACACTTTCTGTACTTAATTGACCTTTTCCACTTTAGGATGGAATAGACTATGACTCGTATGAATCTGTCTTTAAACAAGTAATAACGAAAGTGATGAAGAAATACTAGCCAAGTGCCATTGCGATGTAGTGCGGGGCTGACTCCCTGTCTGGCGACAGACTAGGCTGCTTCAACCTAACACTGAAAGGTCATGGACAATGTGTGAACAAAGTGGAACTTACCCATACTCTTACTAGGTGGTGATGGATACTACGAATGATATGATCGAGACTTCCAACTTCATCTATCTCTCCAACATAGAAAATAAGACACACCTATATACTTGGACAAAACCAAAACCTCAGCTGTTTCAAAATATAATAGAGCTGCCTCATGCACCTGGTGTTCATTATGCAAGACATTCCAGAAGATGTCATAAATATCGAAAGTGATTCAGAGGACAAAGGTAATCCAGATGATTTGCAATTTCAAGGAGCGACAAGCGTATTCACTGCAGTGAGTACTTTTCACACAGTAATGGTGAAGCAGCAGGAGGAGAACGACATAGAAATCATTACAGTTTTAAGTCAGGACCAACTATGCCACAAGCAGATAAAAGCAAATAAAGAGAAAATGGAAAAAGGAGCAGCAGATGCTGACAAAGAGGAGAAAGAACTGAACGAAGAACTTTTAGATTTTTGCAAAAATGAAACGACTGCAAAACCTGACGAATCTGCTGAGAAAAAAAAGCAGATAAAAAGATGAATGTAAGGAAGCAGACGAAAAGAAAATGCAGAACAAGCGACTATGGATCAATGGTTATGATCATGCATGGCACCAATAAAAACTGAGCACTTCTTTCTGTAAATGAAAACACCTGGATATTATTCAGATTGTGTCATTATGTCATGTTGTAATTTCATGACCTTGTTTATTAATAGCAACCAAACAAAACAATACTGACTGGATTTCTAAATAGGTTAGATTCAGGCCGATTATAAAGAGAATACAATTGCAAATACAATTATATAGGCAAATTTGTAGTCATATGTATATGATGTGATTCAACTTTAAAACCAATTACAGTGATTGTTTTCAAATTTAAAACAATTTTTAACTTGGACCATATTTGAAATGTAATGTACATCATTATTTAATAGTATAATTTGGATAAATGAAGTTTCGTATATGTGATTATGTCCCGAAGAAGCCATTCACTACCGGTGAAGAATTGATCTTGCCCTTCATTAAAGACATTTGCCGTGAACTTCTATGAGGCTGCTGTGGAAAAGATAGCACATGTGCTTTTGTCGGTTAGTACTATGACTAGGCACATTGAGGAAATAGCCGAAGACATTAAGACAATTATTGGAGAGTATTAATTCATCACCGTGGTTCGCACTCCAGGTTGAAAAATCTACAGATATCGACAACAAGGCAATACTACTTGTTTATATGCGATATCTTTATCAGGAGGATGTACACGAGGATTTGTGATGTGCACTATCTTTGCCAATCAGCATCATACTGGATGGTTATATATCAGGACAACTAAAATTGTCCTTTTGTGTCGGCATATGCACAGACGGAGCTGTTGCCATGACCGGAGGAC
Organism: Potamilus streckersoni; assembly: GCA_016746295.1. NCBI lineage: Eukaryota > Metazoa > Mollusca > Bivalvia > Unionida > Unionidae > Potamilus > Potamilus streckersoni. The sequence continues at coordinate 27,643 of JAEAOA010001587.1, read as the reverse complement.
TGTCTGGTTTAACTGCCTGGATTAAGAAAGTTGCACCTGAGAGTATCTACGCATTGTATCATTCACCGGGAAATGCTGGCAAGCCGCAAAACGTCACCGGAATTTAACAGCGTATTAACTGATGTAAAAGTTATTAAACACATCAAAGCACACGCCCTTAACTCTAGCCTGCTTCAGCATCTTTGTGAGGAGATGGACTCAGAACACAGATTCCTTTTCTTACACACAGAAATAAGTTATCCAGAGGAAAATCGTTAACCAGAGATTTTGAATTACGAGAGGAATTGTAAAGATTTCTTTCAGAAAAGCCACCTCTGACAGTACATTTCAGTGACAAGGTATAGATCGCAAAACTAGCTTACCTGTGTGACATTTAGCCTGCTCAATAAACTCAGTATGTTCCTCGAGTGGAAAATGACTACTGTTTTCCAGTTGGCAGACAAAGTATCTGCATTTAAAGCCAAACTGGAGTTGTGGGGACGGCGCGTGAACAGATGCATTGTGTACATGTTTGAGAGGATTTTAGGCGAGACTAAGGCTGAGCATTCATTCTCCCAGTTTGTGCACGATCACCTGTGCTTTCCAAGAGTTAGAACGCTACGTCCCAAAAACAGAAGACCCAAGAACTGGTAAGGAATGGATCTGCGACCCAATTGTCAACAAACCAGGCAAATCCAGTATGTCCGTGCAAGGAGAAGATAAACTGCTGAAGATTGCAAATGACGGCGGCCTTAAAACTACGTTCGATTAAAGTCATGGTAGAATACAAAGATGGTTGCCACCTCAGCACTTAAATCCCTATTGCAATTTCCGACATCCTATCTGTGTGAAGCGGAGTTTTTTGCTGTGACAGCAACCAAAACAAAGCAAGGGAATAAACTGCACATAAGCAACACACTTCGGGTATCTCCTATGACGTAACCCAGAGAGAATAGTTCCGTTGCAAAGAAACAAGTTCAGGGTTCTCATTGATTTAGCATTCCGATGAGTTAAAATGTTTAATCACTATTTTTGGTGTAACTATATTATTTTTAAGGCATGTTTAAATGCAATTAAGGAAAATTATTAAATTAAAATTAAGTTAAAATAATCCACCTCTGAGACGCGAAAAAATTATCAAACGTTGACCGGTCTGCGGCGATAAAATGGTTGCGGACCACTGGTCTATACTGAGAAATATAGGTTTCATCATGAACAAATTTATTTTTAGTATGACGGAATGTCCATTGTTTAGCTGTAGGAAATGAATTACTAATGTGAATCCTATATCAGTATTGTAACTATAGTAATGTAAACAACTTCACAGTCTCGAGTTAAATATCTTCAACAAAATTATTATTTCCATGTGGATTCCGGTTGCAATTAATTTGCTATAATTTTACAATATCCTTTACAATTGTTTCTCGGTAGTGACCTTCCATTGTGTCCAAATGATAAATCAAATATGGCATGGGTTATGATGCATACTTTTCCGAGGCTGGACTAGAAACAAAATACCGTGCATTGAGACACAGACTTTATTACTCGAACGTGATAAATGTTTCATTACACACTGTGCTCTTTCCCCGAAATACACAGATAACCATTATGCTCAAATTCTAAATAAGAAACAATTGCCTTTAAATCAGCAAGTAGAATGTCTAAATCCAACTATTGTTGACATTTCCAAAAGAAAGGAAAAATAAATCTCAAAATAGACTGGGTCTCTGTTCGTTTGTAGGCCTACTGAACCGGAAGTAAAAAGGTGCCCCGATTCCATGTCTGAAAGATAATGCACTTTTCATTTACTTGTGCTTGGTTTTCTTGTTTTTAGTATAACAGGTATAAAGTGCTTCTTTTAGTTGATACATGTATAACTTACGTCGATGCACACAAACACTGTATAGCCTTATGGGAAATCTTATGTTACACGCGGAAACATGAGGGCATATGTTTTTAACATTTATTCGTATAACTCCACCGGAACAGACAATAGTTACGTTGAGAGTATATGCCTTATAGAAATTCCATATTTCATCTTTGCTTACCGAATATATTCGTACTTCAATCATTACTCAACACATAAGCAGGTGATTTATCTAAGTCAGACCAAATTAATTCATTTGTTTGCTTTCTGCATTTTTTCCTCACATGCAAATAAAATAAATTGAAAATTTTTACGTGTACATGCTTTACCGTATTGACTAACGTGTCCTACCCAAAAACTATTTATTAAAGTTTACGTGATCTCTGAATAAATAGTGCCGTGTGATTTGTAGAATCAATAAAAAGGTGTAATGTTCCCTGATCAAATGCAGTTTGACCAACTATCGGGTTGATATTAAAAACAACACCATCCTCGTATTCTGTAATTAGTTTACAGCATCTAACCACGATATTAGTACATACAATAATCACAGGTTACATGTAGTGTCTGCGGATTCGTTTAATAGGGTGGACAAAAAAAAAGACCTGTTATGAGGTGGGGGTAAAAGGCGTATACCTACTTGTAGGTCTTGAGACAGTCCCTTCTGAAGCATTCCCTTGTACGATCATACCAATCTGAAATTAGCTTCACTAAAACTTTGACATCATAAAAAATTCAATTTTTGGTGTGCTTTATACCGAAAAGACTATCATGCATTGGCTTATTAATGAAGAGGATTGCACTAAAGTGGGGAATAATTTGTACACCAAAGCTAAAAATGCTTTTTGTGGAACATTTTGAATTTTAAACCCCAGTTTTGCCAATAAAATTATTTTAACTATAAAAAAGGAATACATTCTCTATTTTCACGCAACTCTGACAATTTCACTTCTTCAAACTCCTGGATTTACATTTTTACTGCTTGTTAATAATATGTGCAGAAGGTGATATTACTGCAGTATCTAGAACAAATGGATCTCTATTTAGAATCAAAATACATACATATTGAATATCCCCTATTTGATTGTATAATTATAAATTATAATACTGTATGTGTGTGTAATGTTCTAATGGTAAAGATTATGTTTCTTGTAAATCAATCACAAATCAATTAGAAATTATATGTATTTATCTAATGTATAGTAAAATAGATCTTTATTACTCATAAGGTGATAAAACAACAATGTCCCTGTTTTGATAGTGAAAAATCACGTTTCCGGAGTTCATTTTTACAGTTTTTACGTGTATGTGTGCGTGCGTGCGTTTCAAATTTTAGACGCGTCATTCTTGGACGATTTGTGAAGCTGTTTTGCTTTGGTAGTAATGGAGCTAGCTTAAAATAATTGAAATGGTAGAAGCACCATAAATAATGGCAAAACTCTACAATGTGTTGAACTGTCTCGTGAGTATGATTAGCATAGTGATTATGTAACAATCCTCTATATCTCCTACCAATGCTAGGTATCTTGGAATACCAAAGGGCTTTATATGTGACCGAGAGAAAGGCAGGATTTTCAAAATACGTCATAAAGATTTTTCCATATACCTCGTCAAAAAGATTTTCATACATACATACCATACATACCATATATATATACCATACATACCATATATATATATATACCATACATACCATATATATATATATACCATACATACCATATATATATATATATACCATACATACCATATATATATATATATACCATACATACCATATATATATACCATACATACCATATATATATATACCATACATACCATATATATATATACCATACATACCATATATATATACCATACATACCATATATATATACCATACATACCATATATATATACCATACATACCATATATATATACCATACATACCATACATACATACCATACATACATACCATACATACCATACATACATACATACATACATACATACATACATACATACATACATACATACATACATACATACATACATACATAGTCGAAAAAATGTAATTTCATTATTCCTGTCTACACCAAGTATTTCCAAATCCAAACCTCTGTGTGTCTGTGTGTATGTATGTGTGTATGTATGTGTATGTATGTGTGTATGTATGTGTATGTATGTGTGTGTATGTGTGTGTTTGTATGTGTATGTATGTGTGTATATCTTTTTGTCTGTGTGTATGTCAGTGTATGTCGATTTCTTGGGTGATAAATAATGGGACACTAGTTGCAATGTTTGTAGTTTCTTCTGGCTGTCTCGCCAGCTGTCTATCCGTCTGTCTGCCGGTCGATGGACAGACAGACAGACAAATAGAGATAGTTATTCTTATTCTCTAAATTAGACGAAGATATTGGAAATTTAGAAATTTCATAAATATTCGTTTCCAACATACACTGAAGCCATGTTTATTTATATTGGACATTCGTAGTGTCCCATCCCCAATTCCCAAGTCATTTAATATTAGAAATGTTTCACACGGGGATGAATATGGATTCCGTATGTAATAGTTCATGTACCGTCACACTGCAGACTTAAAGACCCAAGTGCTGACGGCAGATCGCCTCGTTAGGGAGTTATATTGAATCGGTATTTCTTCGTTGATGTTGATAATATTGTTACCTGTTGTATCCAAGATTACTACTGACAGAAACATTCATTTTGATCCCTGCAAAGAGATAAAGAAAGTAAACCAGAGATGGGACAATGGAAAATGAAAACCAATTGTCTGCTATAGCATTGGCAATTTAAATTATTGAAATGAGCTTTAAGGCCTTTTTTGAATTAGGCGAATTCCAATATGCATCGCCCAAATTAATGGTTATTTGACAAACATCCAGATTATTGATCGTGATCTAGGAAATAATAGCTGTTCAAATCACAGAAAACAGCTAGTGCCAACTGAAAACATAGAACAATGAACCCATATAAAAGCAAAGACATAAGTATAGAAAATGATATACCTTGATCAACATTTGTCAGATAATGGTTTTAACAAGGCCTCACCCATAGGTATATTTTAATCCTCCAAACAAAATTAGGTGAAGATATGAATTCTCTAAATAGAAATATTTTGAAACGTCGTGCTATGATAGGACATACAAGGATTTCATATGACATTACAATATATACATCTTCATAAAACTGGGAGAACATAGAAAATCCAACTAAGATATATGTTTGTAAATACAACTATTAGCCCACACATCCTTAATATTTTTAATAATTAAAGCTGACGTGTACCATTTTATTTGATCAGCAATGCAGGATATTCCATGTGTCGAGTCACACAAACCAGAAATTGCGGTCATGGTATCAATTATACCTTCAAGTCGATGGAGTGAAACTTGCAAGTCCTATAACATAAAATGTTTAAAAAATACAGTTTCAACGGTGATATTAATTGATTACTAAGTACATGAAAGTTTCAGTGTCACAATTGCTATTTGTTTTTAAGTACATATTATGCAGGATATACTTTCAACCAAACACTACAATTACATTTTAATCCTAGACTTAATATGTAAAATTCAGGACTTGTATCAAAATTATTTCTATTCCACTGAAACCTATTGTTATATCTGATGGCATTCAGAAAATACAAACATGAGGGATACAATACACGCAGCAAATATGTATCATTTTATAATGAGATGCTAATGCGATGCTTAATTATGTTCCTCCTAATGGTACACTTGTAGCAACAACGTGCAATTTATTAACTAGACCAATTAAATAGAAACCGTATTACCTATCAGACATGGAAAATAATTTTGAAGAAATCTGACTCTTCACAATTCATGTGTTCGAAGTTTTTCCTCCCGTTGCATCCTTAACAAAGATAAACATGCAATTATGCCTTGCTAAATCGCACATTCTTTGTTGTTAGATATCACATATTTACATAAAGTAAAAAGTAATTTGCTGTGTCAGATAAGGTCGGTTCAGTTATTATCGCTCCCTTAAGTTACTAATATTTATATGTTCAGCAAATAAAAGTTCAATTTATCTACGAAATGAGATTGGTATATATGGTCACTTGATAAAATATCAAATACAGCCACTCGATACAACATCAACTTTATAGTAGGAATCAATTTTATATATAATTTACTTGGGTAGGAAAAAAGTATCATTTTCAGGGTATCAAGTATTTAATTATAAAAAAAAACTTCTGAAACTTATATTTAGTGCATCTAATATTTAGTGCTATGGTCATAAATTTTGAACTTATGATGTCTGTTACTCGGTACACATATTGTCCCTTTTCTGTCATATGACAAAATACAGTGCTTTCCCTTAACATAAGTTATAGTCATACGATTCCATTTCATAGCTGGTATAAGTATCTTGAGGAAATCCTCGTTATAGTTCCTACCTGGAAGGGTAGTTTCCTGTTTACTTCCGAGCCAAGCGGTCTGAGCTCTTCCGGAAAGAGTAGCGGTATCTCCGTAATCATTGAAGACAGTTCACTTGTAACATTAATATATCACGTGGTTTACACCTTTAGTTTTTGAAAGATGGAGACAAAAAAAACTCCGACAAATGTCTCCACACAGCACGAGTAGGATACATGATGCAAATCCTTCGCAAATCCTGAAGTCCAACATAGAACAGAAAAATAACTAGTCAGGAAAAAGAGTGAAAATAACGCAAGACCATTTTCTTTTGTTCTTAATCTGTAAAGTATTTCAATGTTTAGTGAAAATCGTCTATCAATGTTCTACATCAAAGGATAAAAATCAACACACATCAAAATTTACATGCAACCCATTGTCACATAAAAACAGAACACACTAACATTCTCACCTATCGAACATAGAGGCCAACAAATTTACTGTGTCTTGAATAGACACAATTTACCACCGATTATTCTGATCGTACACCACACAAAAGGACTCCACCTTCGTGTTTAAACATATTGGCATCTTTCTAAAACAATTGAATTATTTAAACCAACGCTTTAATATACAATCCCCTTCCCATAACTGTCTAATCCATTGTCACATGACAATGAATACATGCATACCTTTCACTCCTCTATGGGTACACAATCTGAACCAGATTGAACCGCCGCCCTTTACTATACGCCACACACATCATCCCAGTCGTAAAGGGATTTAAGTTATATTTCATGAACTCCTGCAGTAAGTCTTCAAAATAACAAGAGCTAGTCATAGATATCAAAAAAAGAACATCCAAAAATATTAACGGTGTTACTAAGAAATGCGTGTATATTAATAACGGTTATCTAGTGCATGACTAACTCTCCTGATAAACTTTATATTTCCTCATATACGTGATTTGTGAACTTTTTATTGTGTACCGTACCCTGCGCCATGTTATTAAGTGAATCAAAGTTTAATAGAATACAAGTTGAAGGGTTCTTAACTGTAGCAGACAAAAGGAAGCAAAGGCAACGCCATAAATCAGTTGTACGAGGTTGCCACATGGGAAAAGTATTGTACAAAGGTTGCAACACTAAACCGTGCATGCTAATTTCAAATTGATGACATTCTTTGAAAGCAAAAACATTGCATTCTGCATATCGGTGCATGTCAGTATAATCGGTGCTATTTTAATCGGTCGGTGATGTTAATCTTGTTTTGAGCTAACAATATAAAAATTTTCTCTTATGCTAGTTAGAGCTGAGATACTTCAAAACTAATGTCCGTATAATAGCTTCTAAGGCAAATATATAGTATATCTTCTCAGTAAATATATAGTATATTTAACCATTAAATATTGAGTATATCTTAACTAAATATATAGTATATTTAATATCTAAACCAAACATTAGTTCAAATTTAAAATTGTTCATGAGGTTTAAATTTTATGGCTTTTGTTGTTCCAAAGCAGATTTAAATACACAAAAACAATGACGCTTTATCTAATCTGCTGACTATATTATATTATATTATATTATATTATATTATATTATATTATATTATATTATATTATATTATATTATATTATATTGGCTGAATGGTATAATCAAGTCTGTTTCTCGAGATAAATGTATGAACTAAGGAAAGAAAACGTTCGAAAAGTAAGATAAATATACAAACTATTGCACGATGTCCTTGTGAGGTAAACTTACACCGTATTCATTTCCCAGAAGCATCAAGGCCACAATTTTCCTACTGTTTTTTTTTTTTTTTACACAAATGATGTATACTTCCCAGTTAAGGGTTCTGAAAAAAAATATATAAGCTAAAAATGGTGTTGATGATTAATGTACATAATTTTAAATACATTACGTATTGATACTTACACCTTTATTTTATTCTTTAATTGGCGTTACTTTTTTATAAAAAAAAATAGTCTTCTAGACAATCAAGAATAATAGTAAGCTGACATTTGTTTAATGTTGCAATCATTCTTGCACTCTATGGAAAAATCACTACAATTGTTTGCAAGTGGAATATTTATTGTAATAGACAATTATCAAGATGTTAACGCATTTCGTTACTGCATCATGATACGGTGTCTATTCCATTGCAGTAATCCTTCGCAAGTCAGTTCCTTTACAACCCTTCCCTAAAAATTAATTTAATTACCAACCAAACCAATCTGCACTTGTCATCTCCATAAAACAGCCAAAATATGTTACCCGACATCATGGAATTTTATGTAAATAATATTTACGTGGTATATCATTTTACTTCTAATTTATAAAACTGGTCTACACGAACCTGTGCCAGAAGTATCCATATCTTTCTCTATGTCAACGGTATTGCTCCATTTAGTATGAATCTAAAATGAGAATTTGAAAGTTCTCAATCATGAACGAGAAGATTTAATTGCTAACTTGTATATTCTCGCAAAGGTACATCAACTCTATGTACAAATGTCATGGAAACGGACCAACATAAATATCACATACATGGCCTGAAATGAAGAGTATTGTCAAAACAGAAGTACTAGAATGGGCAGGGTTTACTGAACTACGAGAAGCAATGTAATGTCGCCCATGTTTCATTCTTGTGATATTGTCTACGAGTTCCAAATGTCAGCGCAGATCTGATGCCCATAAATTTACGACTTACACATGTTACAAACAAGGTAGACTTTTAAAATTGGTGTACAGAATTGATGCAAGCAGCAGTATGGCCCTTTCCGGCATACGCTGCGAAAAAATTGTTGATAATGACAATTGTGAATTACTGAAAACTAGACATTTTTCAACAATACCTTCAGAGTCATCATTCTAACTGGTAGATATGTGCGTGTGTGCGTGCGTGTGTGTGTCTGTGGGCGTGCGTGCGTGTGCTATAGTAACTATCTCCTTGATAAAAATAGAAATTGCAAGAATTAACACTTACATTGACTTTTTTAGGGAGATTTCAAAGATATCAGTTCGCTCGTATGTACAGATGTTTCCCTCGAAGATTCGTGAGATGTGATGGTGATTCTGAAAATATGTAAATTTCTTTTCAATGCATGCTGTTGAATTTCAAAATGTATATCATCCTTAAAGATAGCATTATTAGCATTATTATTATTATTATTATTATTATTATTATTATTATTATTATTATTATTATTATTATTATAATTAGCAGTAGTAGTAGTAGGCCTACAACCAACACAATATATATATATATATATATATATATATATATATATATATATATATATATATATATATATATATATATGGTTAAACAATCTAATTGATCCATTTATTCTAAATCTGAGCGCATTTTAATGTATCTTTCATAATGTTATTTATATCCACATAGTCTTAAATATAATTATATGTTATCAAAAGACAATACGATAAATGCGACTTACAAATACACAAACACGCAAACAGATTTTCCAAAGAAAGTGTGGAAACACGCGCCCTTTGAGACTAATCAGGGAACATTATCCGATTCCGAATCAAACAAAAAGTTTGAATTATATTTTAAAAAATATTTACTTCATGATCCTTGTTGAGTATAATATGAAAATTGCCTTTCTCTACAAACCTATGTGTGATTATAATTCTATAGCTACGTGATATGGTATTTTTCGCATAGCTACTCCGTACAAAAGACAAAAGGATTAAATACTAGGAATTATGACGTATAGAATGTTCGCAATTTATTTTTGAAATGTTTCATGTCAAAATAGGTGATATTTTTTGTTAACATTTCAAAAAAATACAGTAATTCATACGTACATAGTCCAAATTTGTTGGAATGAGAAGACATAGGATTTAAAAGTAAATCAAAACAAATATATATGTAACTCGTGTCTTTTAAATTAATGAATAGCGCATTTCGTCATCCGGTTTCAGTATTAAAATAAAAATACTAAAAATAATATATGAATTCTTTACCTGTGTCAGGAGTAGAATCCAATGATTCCTCTGTGATACCTGGTTAGTTGGCGAACCCAATAATCCTGTATAGGGTCCACTTACATACTGAAAATGTTTTAAAATGTTTTAGTTTTGAACTAACCAGTCAAAGACGGTGTTAAGGTCCAGTGACCATTGCATCATATGTGGGCTTACCCTGGCAATGCTAGATGAGCTAGATAATTACTGTATCTCACTGATCGATGAACTCAATTTTTAACAATAGAAGGAATATATTTACCCCCTCCCACCTTGAATAGCTACAGTTCTTTTGTTGATTTGTTGAATGAAGCTTCGTAAATGTGCCTTAGCTAAACGCTGAAAGCGTTCAATCCTTTGCTTAGAAAAAGAGATGTAACAATGTGACACCATTTTAAACCGAAGAAAATTTTTTGTCATTTGAAAGCACTCATATCCATGAACTGAAAATTCGCATTGATTTTCAAAAATTCAAAACTTATTAAAAATATGAAATAGTTTAAGGTAAAACTCATACAATCATTTCAACATATTTGATTTTCATAATATCTGGAAAGAATTGAGATAAATTATACGTACTGAATTCTAATATTCTTATACAATATCAATACCTTTCAGTATTAGTATTATAATAACAAGTATATCGATTCCAATGTAGGACCCTAAATAGCAGGTTTCTATTTTGTTATCTTCCACCACATAACTGCAAAGATCATAGATTTAAAAGAAAACATTTGGACAATATTGGACATACGTACACACAATTCTATGTATGTATGTATGTATGTATGTATGTATGTATGTATGTATGTATGTATGTATGTATGTATGTATGTATGTATGTATGTATGTATGTATGTATGTATGTATGTATGTATGTATGTATGTATGTATGTATGTATGTATGTATCTATACGAGTGTATCTATGTATGTGTGTATGTGTGTATGTATGTGTGTATGTGTGTATGTATGTGTGTATGTGTGTATGTATGTGTGTATGTGTGTATGTGTGTATGTGTGTATGTGTGTATGTGTGTATGTGTGTATGTCTGTATGTCTGTATGTCTGTATGTCTGTATGTCTGTATGTCTGTATGTCTGTATGTCTGTATGTATGTATGCATGCATGCATGCATGCATGTATGTATGTATGTATGTATGTATAGTCGAGTGTACTAATCCTTTTGTTTGTACCGCCCACTACCAATTTCAATGACGAAAAAATTAAATTTGATAAATAGTGTAAAGAACTTATTCAATTAATTCATTGATTTATATTTGCTAACCTGAATGTTAATGGTCTTAACACATTCATCGTCTGCACCTTCCATGCTTAAGGAGTTTTCAGTATAACAGATAATGCTCGAGACCAATTTTCAGTTCCTGGACCAGTCCATTATCAGCAAATAGATGTATGCACGACTAAAGATGTACCTATATGTTGTCTGCTTCCGATATTTCGAATTTTGAATCGAGCAAAGGAAAAGAATGACAACAAATTTTCCTTTCACGTGGATTGAGCAAGCGGCTTCATTAATGTAATCATGTGTGCATAGGAATATAATTCAAAACTCAACGCTATGGTATTTTACGGAATTATCCGGCAGTTACCAAATAGGATAAATTACGCCATTATGTTTTCTGATGTAAATAGACTACTCCATAGTGTACGGAATATGGTGCCGTGTTAGTATGTTAAGTTCATTAAGCACGAAAGATGCAAGGAGATACCATTGTCAGTGTCATTTTGGAAACAGGTCAGATATAAATCAATGATTCATGTTACATATCGGCTCGTTCAAAGTAACAAAGAAATGGTGAAGACAAACTTTGTAGATTTTAACAAAAATAATTCATTTTTCCTAGAAAAATGAAAAATGTAATTATGTAAAACAAGACTTACGATTTAAGGTCAATGCTTGAAAAATGCATTATTAAATAGCAAGAGCCAGGTTGTGTACAGAACTATAATAAAAAAGAATTGAAAGTAAAGTAACTTGTATTGTATAATGTAATATAAAATTTGTTAATGGTGATCTGAGGATGGAAATTAAAAAATACTAAGATTTGCCTTGCCATCTTTTACTCAGTATTATACATTAGCAACACATTGGACAGAGGTCCATATAAATACCACATATTCAGCAGCATCTTATAAAGGAGTGCGTTGTAATGAGAGAGATGACTTGTGTTAACCGGAGATGAGTGACAAATGGATGACAAATTTTAATTAAATTACCGATTACTGTTAAAATGGTAATCAAATAAGACTCCATATTTTAACATCTCACAATATCAAGTCAACATATAAAAGCATATAAAGCTTAATTAAAATATATGTACTGATGTGTAAGTGACTATTGGGGAAATTTGTGTAGTTTGGGTGGGTGGGTGGGTTTTGCAAATGATAACTATGAATAGAAATAGTAATCAGATTATTAACGATCATTCTTGTCATGCACATTTTATCATTATCACTACGACCACCACCACCATCATCATCAACATCACCTCCACCAAGAGCAATTATGACCATGATTATCTATTATAAATCTTATTTTTTTTAATCAAGAGTTTATTAAATCCTGGATCCAAGCAAACAGCTTGGGTTGATAAAGCAACAGTCTCTGCATTATTGAAACTGACATGTACTCAAGTGATGGAATTCAAATTTTTAATTATGTAAATTTACTTACATAACTATCAAGGCTTATTTGTATGGAAAAGAACTGTCATTATATAAATATTATGACCACTATAACGGTTTCTTTTATAGTTGATCTGAGAGGACATTAGTTGTTCCCCTCCTCCGTAAAGACATAATCTGATAAAACTCAAACGAAAAACAAACTGTTGTCATGAATATTTCTCAAACAATACAGAATATTTACAAAACAAGAATGATTGTGTATGTGAGTGTAAACTTCGGTTTTTGGAGGGTGGAGTAAAAAAAATTATAACTGATCAGATTCTTATTTATCATGATCACCATTTATCACAATCATCATTGACTCTATCATTACAATCACATCCATCATCACAATCATCATCAATATCATTAATCACAATTATCAACACCATCACTGTCATCATCAAGACCTTCATCACAATCATCAACACTATCACAGTTGTCATCAACACCATCACTGTCATCATCAACACCATTAATCACAATTATCAACACCATTCATCACAATCATGATCAACACCATCATCACAATCATCAACACTATCACAGTTGTTATCAACACCATCACTGACATCATCAACATCACAATCATCAAAAACATTTATCAGGATCATCATCCACACCATAATCAATTATCAGCACCAATTATCACAATCATCACCATTCATCACAATCATCATCAGCACCATTCATCACTCATCATCAACACGATTCATCACTGTCATCATCAACACCATCATCACAATTGTCATCTACACCATTCATCACAATCATAATAAACATCTTCACGATCACCGATTCTACCACAATGGTCAATGACAATAATCATCCGTTATAATACATAAATGATAATGCTTTAAGAAGATGCCAGTGAAAACAAACCCAAGTATCTGGAATACTAATAATCTGTAATAAGAATCCATATAGGCAGAGTGTATGGCTAAAATGAACGGTACATCATCACCATAAAGAGTCCATTTATAAAGAAAGGAAGAGCGTGAAACCCATTCATAAAACTGTAGGTCAGAATTTTAGATCCTTAAAATCTATGCAAGACTTTAGACGTCTTAGTTTGACAATGGATGTTCTACACTACACTCACTTTCTGTACTAAATTGACCTTTACCACTTAAGGATGGAATAGACGATGACTCGTATAAATCGGTCTTTAAACCAGTAATAACCAAAGTGATGGAGAAATATCGTGATGCATTTGCCATTGTGATGCAGTGCGGGGCTGACTCCCTGTCTGGCGACAGACTCGGCTGCTTCAACCTAACACTGAAAGGTCATAGAAAATGTGTGGAGTTCATGACAAAGTGGAACTTACCCATGCTCTTACTAGAAGGTGGTGGATACAACAAAAGGAATGTGGCCCGCTGTTGGACCTATGAAACCTCTCTGGTTCTGGGAACTGAGCTTGCTAATAAATTGCCATATAAAGATTACTATGGGTACGAAGATTACCTTTGTTCTCGTCCTCCTGCTTCGTCTTCACTGTCTGAAAATTTCTCACAGCAGTGGATACACTTGTCGCTCTTTGTAATTGAAAATCTCTCATCTGGATTATCTTTGTCCTCTTCATCACTTTCGCCATTTATGGCATCTTCTGGGAATGTCTTGCATCTGGACACCAGGTGCATGAGGCAACTCCATGAGATTCTGAATCAGCTGCGTTTTGGTTTTGTCCAAGTATATAGGTGTACTCTATTTTCCATTTTGGAGGAATAAATGTGAAGTCTGGGCCATTTTAGTGCAGCATCATCGAAGAACTGAAATTTGACACTAGTGATCAGTAGCAATGTTGAACTTGAGTCTTATGATTTCACACTATCATAGTCATCACAACACAGCTTAAAAGTATTTTAGGCTGTTGAAAATCCAATTATATGGGCAAATTTGTAGTCCTATGTAAATGATATTATTCAACTTTAAAACCAATTAGAGCGACTGTTTGTTTTCAAATTTAAAACTTGGACCATATTTGAAATGTAATGTACGTCATTAGTTAATAGAATAATTTGGATAAATGAAGTTTGGTTTTATTATCATGAATAATATTTTCCTTTTTTGTTCCCAAATGAATTTTGCAATACCTGATGTTTAAATCTGAATAGGTGCATAGTTTTATCCAACAATTATTTTCCTATTTTAAAATAATTATATTGTTTATCATATTTTACTGAAATCTTTCTCCTTAAGTCTTTTCTTACAAGTTAAACTTATAAATATCTGCAGAATGTAAATAGCACAGGAACCTCTCTCTCTCTCTCAGTGGTCCCCAACCCTCGGGCCACGGACATGTACGCCCAAGAACCATTAAATCATATCCATTTTTTTACTATGGTGTATTTCTCTTAGGTTTGTGCGACTAGCCATGGACGATAGATTAACTGGAAGCAGACAGACGTCACCTAAAGCCGCTCCAATACCGTGCATGCGCAAAATATCGTGATATCGGGATTATAGGCCACGTCTGGAGCTGAGCGGCTGAAAGCGGCAGTGTCGTAGCCTTGGTGGAAAGAGGTATATCGCTCTTCTCTGTTCACCTGTACTTGTTTAACAGTGCTTGGTGTACGTGTATATTGTGTTTGCTCAAATTTAACTAACAAATTAGCAAAAAAAAAACTACGAAGCAAAGGTCGTTAAAAAGTTTCCTTGGGAAAAAGAAAAGGCCCAGTGAAGAGAGAAAAGAAAAGCCTTCAACATCAAAGAAGCAAAACTTTTAACAGACAATACCACGAGTCCTACTTCACATATGGACTTATCTAGACAGATGATTCCCACACACCAACCCCGCTCTGCATAGTTTGCGGCAACCAGCTTTCTAATGAAGCAATGAAGCTTTCAAAACTGCTTCGCCACTTGAACGCCATGCACTCTGGATTAAAAGACAAGCCCCAGGAAAATTTGAAAAAAATAGAATATCAATAACAAGAAACATATTTACATCAATAAAGGAGAATGCACTGAGAGCATCACATTTGGTGGCTAACCGTATTACTAAGGCTAAGAAGCCATTCACAATCGGTGAAGAATTGATCTTGCCCTTCATTAAATACATTTCTGTGAACTTCTATGAGATGCTGCTTTGGAAAAGATAGCACTTGTGCCTTTGTCGGTAAGCACTATGACTAGGCACATTGAGGAAATAGCCGAAGACATTGAGACAATTGTTGGATCAATCTGGGGTAATAGGAGATAATCACCATGGTATGCACTCCAGGTTGACGAATATATAGATATCGACAACAAGGAAATACTACTTGTTTATGTGTGATTTCTATATCAGGAGAATATTCATGAGGATTTGTTATGTGCACTATCTTTGCCAACCAATACCACACTGGATGGTTATATATCAGGACAACTAAAATGGTCCTTTTGTGTCGGCATATGTACAGAGGGAGCTGCTGACATGACCGGAGGACTGTCTTGTTTTAACTGCCCGGATTAAGAAAGTTGCAACAGAGTAAATCAGGGAATACTGTTCACTTGTAACATTAATATATCACGAGGTTTACATCTTTGTTTTTGAAAGATGGATACACAAAAAAAAAACGCCGATAAATGTATCCACACAGCACAAATAGGATACACGATGTAAATCCTTCGTAAATCATGAAGGAAGTCCCATATAGAACAGAAGAATAACTAGTCAGGAAAAAGAGTGAAAAAAATCACAAGACCATTTTCTTTTGTTCTTAATCAGTCAAGTGTTCCAGTCAATGTTTAGTAAAAATCGCCTATCAATGTTCTACATCAAAGGATAAAAATCAACACACATCAAAATTTACATACAACCCATTATCCCATAACAACAGAACACAATAACACATTCTCACCTATCGAACATAGTGGCCAACAAATTTACTGCGTCTTGTATAGACAATTTACCGCCGATGATTCTGATTGTACACAACACAAAGGACTCCATCGTCTGTTTAAACACATTGGCATCTTTGTATAACAATTGAATTAATATAGATCAACGCTTTAACATACAATCCCCTTCCCATAACTGTTTAATCCATTGTCACATGACAATGAATACATGCATACCTTTCACTCCTCTATGGGTGCTCAATCTGAATCAGATTGAACCGCAGCCCTTTACTATACGCCAGACACCTCATCCACGTTGTAATGGGATTCAAGCTATATTTCAGGAGCTCCTGCCGCAGTAAGTCTTCAAAATTAATGGTGTTACTAAGAAATGCGTGTATATTAATAACGGTTAGCTGGGGCATGACTAATTCTCCTGATAAACTTGACATTTCCTCATATACCGAGATTTGTGAACTTTGTATAGTGTACCTTACCCTGCGCCATGTCATTAAGTGAATCAAAGTTTGACAATACCAGTTGAAGGGTTCTTAACTGTAGCAGACCAAAGGAAGCAAAGGCAACACCATAAATCAGTTGTATGTGGTCGCCACATGGGAAACGTATCTATTGTATAAAGTATTGAATGGTTGCAACACTAAACTTTGCTAATTTCAAATTGATGAAAATCTTTGAAAGCAAAAATATAGGTTTCTGCATATCGATGCATGTCAGTATAATCGGTGCTAGTTCAATCGGCAATGGTGTTTTGAGCTAACAATATAAAATTATTCTCTTAATGCTAGTTTGAGCTGCGATGCTTCAAAACTAATGTCCGTATAATAGCTTCTAAGGCAAATATATAAATCTTCTCAGTATATATATATATATATATATATATATATATATATATATATATATATATATATATATAACCATCAAATATTGAGTATATCTAACTAAATATATAGTATATCTAATATCTAAACCAAACATTAGTGCAAATTTAAAATTGTTCATGAGGTTTAAATGTTATGGCTTTTGTTGTTCCAAAGCCAATTTAAATATACAAAAAACTGATGTATTAATACGATGCTTTATCTAATCCGCTGATTTATGTATTTTAAAGTCCTTTTAACATAAATTAATGATGACAACAACTATAGTATAGTATAGTATAGTATAGTATAGTATAGTATAGTATAGTATAGTATAGTATAGTATAGTATAGTATAGTATAGTATAGTATAGTATAGTATAGTATAGTATAGTATAGTATAGGCTGAATGGTATAATCACGTCCGTTTTTCGAGATAAATGTACGTACTAAGGAAAGGAAACTTTTGAAAAGTAAGATAAATATGCAAAATATTGCACGATGTCCTTGTGAGGTAAACTTACACTGTATTCATCTCCCAGAATCTGTAGGGTCACAATTTTCCTACTGTTTTTTTTATACACAAATGAAATCCACTGATAGAATTAAGGGTTCTGAAAAAAAAATATGCTAAAAATGTTTTTGATTAATGGACATGTATTGTTAAAATACGTATTGATGCTTATACCTTCATTTTATTCTTTTAATTGGCGTTATTTTTTTAAAAGATAGCCCTCCAGACAATCAAGAATAGTAAGCTGACATTTACAACCCTTCCATAAAAATTAATTTAATTACCAAACAAACCAATCTACACTTGTCATCTCCATAAAACAGCCAAAATATGTTACCCGACATCATGGAAATTTATGTAAATAATTACGTGGTATATCATTTTACTTCTGATTTATAAAACTGGTCTACACGAACCTGTGCCAGAAGTATCCATAACTTTCTCTACGTCAACGGTATTGCTCCATTTAGTATGAATCTGAAAAGAGAATTTGAAAGTTCTCAATGTTTTCAAAGAACGTGCGCTTTTGCATCCCTGCGAAATCAATCATGCACGAGAAGAGGATTTAAATGCAAACTTGTATGTTCTCGCAAAGGTGCATAAACTTTAAGTACAAATGTCATGGAAACGGACCAACATAAATATTATACACATGGCCTGAAATGAAGAGACATTGTCAAAACAGATGTACTAGAATGGGCAGAGTTTACTGAACTACGAGAAGCAATGTAATGTCGCCCATGTTTCATTCTTGTGATAATTGTCTACGAGTTCCAAATGTCAGCAGATCTGATGCACATAAATTTACGACTTACATGTTATAAACAAGGTAAAGTTTTACAATTGGAATAAAGAATTAATGCAAGAAGCAGTATGGCTTATTCTAGCATACACTGGAAGAAAAATGTTGATAATGAAAATTGCGAATTACTGAAGACGAGACAACATACAATTCTATTGTGCAATATTTCCTATCATTATTCAACAATGCCTTCAGAGTCATCATTCTAACTGGTAGATTGTGTGTGTGTGTGTGTGTGTGTGTGTGTGTGTGTGTGTGTGTGTGTGTGTGTGTGTTTAGTACCTATCTCCTTGATAAAAATAATAGAAATTGCAGGAATTAACACTTCCATTGATTTTTTGAGGAGAATGTTCAAAATTAGATTTCAAAGATATCAGTTTGCTCGTATGTACAGCTGTTTCCCTTGAAGATTCGTGAGATGTGATGGTGATTCTGAAAATATGTAACTTCTTTTCAATGCATGCTGTTGAATTTCAAAATGTATATCATCCTTAAAGATAGCATAATTATTATTATTATTATTATTATTATTATTATTATTATTATTATTATTATTATTATTAGCAATAGTAGTAGTAGGCCTACAACCAGCACATTCAATATAAATATATATATATATATATATATATATATATATATATATATATATATATATATATATATATATATATATTGTGGTAAAGCAAATCTAATTGATCCATTTATTCTAAATCAGCTTATTTTAATGTATCTTTCATAACGTTATTTATATTCACATAGTCTTAAATATAATTATATGTTATCAAAAGACAAAACGATAAATGCGACTTACAAATACACCAACACGTAAATAGTTTCCTTAGAAAGTGTGGAAACGCGCACTTTGAGACTAATCAGGGAACACATATATCCGAATCCTAATCAAACAAAAAGTTTAGGTTATATTAAAAAATATTTACTTCATGGTCCTTGTTCGAGTATAATTGAAATTTACCTTTCTCTACAAAAGTAGATGTGCGATTATAATTCTATAGCTGCGTGATATAGTATTTTTCACATAGCTATTCCGTACATAATAAAGATTAAATACTAATAGAATTATTACGTATCAGAAAGTTCGCAATTTTTGAAATGTTTCATGTCAAAATAGGTGATATTTTTTTATTAACCGCATTTAAAAAATACAGTAATTCATACGTACATAGTCCAAATGTCTCGGAATGAGAATACATGGGATCTAAAAGTAAATAAAAACAAATATATATGTAACTCAAGTCTTTAAATTAATGAATAGCGCATTTCATCATCCGGTTTCAGTATTAAAATAAAAATACTAAAAATAATACACAAATTATTTACCTGTGTCAGAGTAGAATCCAATGATTTCGCTTGTGATACCTGGTTAGTTGGCGAACCCAATAACCCTGTTTCAATGATAGGTACTTAGGTATAGGGTCTATTTACATACTGAAAATGTTTGAAAATTTTGATCTAACCTGTCAAAGACGGTGTTAAGGTCCAATGACCATTGCATCATATGTGGGCTTACCATCGCAATGCTAGTTGAGTTAATTACTGCATCTCACTGATCGATGATCTGAAATCTTAACAGAAGGAATATATTTACCCCCCCCCATCCCCACCTTGAATAGCTACAGTTCTTTTGCTGATTTGTTGATTGAAGCTTCGTAATTGTAACTTAGATAAACTCTGAAAGCGTTCAATCCTTTGTTTAGAAAAAGAGATAACAATGTGACATTGTTATAAAGTAAATTTTGTCATTTGCAAGCACTCATATCCGTGAACTGAAAATTTGCATTGATTTCAATAGTTCAAAACGTATTAAATATATGAAATAATTAAGGTAAAACTCATACAATCATTCCAACATAATTGGTTTCCTTAAGATACGGAAAGAATTTAGATAAATTATACGTACTGAATTCTAATAATATTCTTATACAATATCAATATTTGTCAGTATTATAATTTCGACAAGTATAATGATTCCAATGTAAGACCCTAAATATCTGGTTTCTTTTTTTTTTTCATGTTCCACCAAATAGATCATAATTGCATAGATGATAAATTCAAAAGAAAACATTTGGTTAATTATATATTAGTATGTCTGTGCGTACGTAATGCGTGCATAGATGAAGGTAAACATCTGTCTGTCTGTATATGTGTATACATGTATGCATGCATGCATGTATAGTCTGAGCACTAACCCGTTTGTTTTCTTACCGCCCACTACCGATTTCAATGACGAAAACATTTAATTTGATAAATAGCGTAAAGAACTTATTCAATTCATTCATTGATTTATATTTTCTAACCTGAATGTGAATGGCCATGACACCGTTATCGTCTGCACGTTTCTTGCTTCAGTATAACAGGCATGCTTGAGACCCCATTTCCAGTTCCTGGACTAGTCCATTATCAGCAAAGGGTTGTATGCACCACTAAAGATGTACATTCGTGACGATTGTTCTGATATTTACAATTTTTAATCAAGCAAAGGAAAATGACAACAAATTTGCCTTTCACGTGGATTGAGCAAGCGGTTTCATTAATGTAATCATGTATGCATAGGAATATAATTCAAAACTTAACGCTATGGTATTTTACGGAATTATCCGGCAGTTACCGAATAGGATAAATTACGCCATTATGTTTTCTGATGGAAATATACTACTCTATAGAGTACGGAATATGGTGCCGTGTTAGTATGTTAAGTTCATTAAGCACGAAAGATGCAAGGAGATACCATTGTCAGTGCCATTCTGGAAACAGGTCAGATATAAATCAATGATTCATGTTACATATCCGCTCGTTCAAAGTAACAAAGAAATAGAAGACAACAAGCTTTGTAAATTTTAACCCCAAAAAATATTTATAGAAAACATGAAAAAATGTAATTATTCAAAACAATACTTACAATTTACGGAAATGATCCAAATTGTTTGTTCTAAATATAAACAAGTCCTGTAAAAAGCTCTAAACACGGTCTGAAGTTCAGTTCCAGTCCAAAATGGCAGATAATGACGTCAGACGAAGGCTAACAGGCTAACAGAAAATTCCAGAATTTACACAAAGCAGTTTGTATTGTTCGTTTCATTTTAGAATATTTTCGGGAAAAGTCTTTGTCCAAACCAGTAATATTGTTCTCGAGGAAAACAATTATTCAGAAAAACGAAAATTATCTCCTCTAAAAAAAAAAACATTCTACGTAGACAACAGACAACTACTTCAAGCACAAAATTACCTTTTTAAGGTAACAGAAGTTGTGTAAATCTCAGATGTTACAATAAACTCCAACTCTGTCTTTACGACTCTACGACTGTGTATGACTCTAAACGTCTTGCAAAATACCTCAGCATAAAAAACGAAAAAAGACGTTCGAATTACATGCGCACGGTTGCAAAATACCTCAGCATATAAACGAAAAAAAGACGTTCGAATTACATGCGCACGGATGACGCATGCAATTTCACAATATATCTGGACTGGAAAGCCTGACCAAGTATCAGTCAATCGTTTTCATAGCTATTCCTGAATGTTTACTTGTAATGAATTTGCAATCATACACAGCACGTGCTCACGTGATTCACATTGCGACTCGAGTAAACACGATGTTTTTAACAAAATGTTAGACTGATGCCAATATATTCTTAATGATTCCATTTAATGAAATAAAAAGATTTATACAGAGTTCATTCCTTAGCACACACTTAAACTACAGGGTCGTGAGATTCAATTGACTTACTTTTGTGCACTGTTTATCATATAAAACGTTTTCGTCTTTGAAATCGGTAGGGGAGGGATACACACAAACGGGTTATTAGACTCTGGCTATAGGTGGGTTGTTTATTAGGTATGTAAATGTGAGTATTCGTATGTATGAATGTGTATGTATGTATATATGTATGTGTGCGTGTATGGATCTTTTCATGTATGTGTTTTTATGCACGTGTATGCATGTCTATGTGCGTGATAGCGTGTATGTATGTAGGTATATATATATATATATATATATATATATATATATATATATATATATATATATATATATATATATATATGTGTGTGTGTGTGTGTGTGTGTGTGTGTGTATGTATGTATGTGTGTGTGTGTGTGTGTTGAATATTCTAAAGAAAATAGAAACAGACATGTTTTCAATTTGATTTGAGGTTTCCTTTAGAATGAGTCACGTCTAGGTCAAGTACAAAACTGTATTAAAATGGACTTGTTAAACAAAATAACTCGTTTCTGTATAATATCAGTCTCTGGAATCTTTTTGCTATCAGTGTTTGCAGTCTTGTTAAGACAAAACTCGAGACGAATAATTTATTTTAATTATTACTTGGAATTTTAAAGTGTTCATTACATTTTGGACTAAAATCATTATTGTAGGACTTTTGTGTATTCATTCAAAGACATTTTGGAATATATTATTGGGATTCATCAAGACAGTTCTCACTTTGCCCTGGTAAAAACTATTAATGAATCATCATTATTCACACTTTGAAATTCATTAGGAATATACTTTTAGATTTGTGATAGCACATTTTATGATTTTTTGGAATTAAATTCACAATATTATATGTTCTTTTAAAATTTTTAATTTGTCAATTAGAGAATTGTATATTTGTTGATTTTACTAAACTTGTTTGTTTCCCCTTTTTCGTTACCTTGTTCAGTTTCCTCTCTTTCCGCTACTTTGTTTTAGACAAAAGAGTCCTAACAGTGGTAAAACAGACAAGATCAGTCAGTTTTGCACGTCACTTCTGTCAGGGTATAGATAGCCCACAAAAGATCTCCAGAGACTTCTGTCCTGTGTCATCCGCTCGAGCTGACTCCATGTATGAGCCAGCTTAGTGACGTCTGCCTCAAGGATACTTCGCCAGGTGTTTCTTGGTCGGCCCCTACTCCGCTTGCCAAAATAGACAAAATTGATTCCGTAAATCTGCGCTGGAAAAATCATTTTCATATTATTGTTTTAAACTTTTGAAGCACGTGAACTTTTTGCATCCACTAAAATAATTAGACTGAATATTACAAATAATTGTTTTAACAAAATGAGCCAAATAATGCAACAATGTATCATTTTCCAGCGATTTAGCATAATACGATACATCAGTTAGTCTGGTTCCCTGCTTAATATGCTCCCTGCATTGCATAGCGGAGTGCAAGGCAAGGAGCATATTAAGCATGGGACCAGACTATACATCAGTTAACTCGATTATGATCCAGTTATGATATTAATCATACTTAAGGTCATACAAATTTACTGCAACTCAATATTTCGAAATAATACGTTACACATTTTTTATTCACTCATTTTAAAAGTTAGCATTGATGACACTATGAAAACCCTATAACATTAGATTTTATCAGAATCAATTTAATTGGGTATTGCTTACTAGCATTTCAAATTGTGTACCAGCAATAGTAACAGTGAAATTTGCATGTTATACGTACTTTATGGAAGCGATTTGGTAAATTTATGACCGTTTCGAACTTAAATATTTAATAACGAATATGCAAGAGTGAGAGATGATATGTATTGCATGTTTTCGGTCGTGTATATCATATGTTTATGAGTTTTAAAGTAAACATGACATAAAAGGTGGTATATCTAATCACCGGAACGAAAGTGATGACCAAAGAGGACGGTGACAGTCTAATTCGTTTTTCTCTTAAGTCGAGTTAATAGCAAGGTTGTTGGAAGGACAAGCATAAAAAATTATCTTCCTCAATATGCATAACGCGAATACAAATGTCTGTCTCAAAAAGAAAAAAGATGGGTTTCCCGGCAGTTATTTTGTGTCTCTATTATATAAAACACAGGAAAATATGGTTATTTTATTTGTTAAAAAAACATACTATTCAATGGATGAGGTACTAATTCTGTTAATTTCGACATATTTGAAAGAATCTCTAGCAACGAATCACATATTGATATAGTCGACGACATAACTGATATACAACACGAGGCAAAAGACTTAACTGACTTACAATACGATGTAAAAGACGTAACTGACTTACAACAAAAAGTAAAAGAAGCAACTGACTTACAAAGCGTTGTAAAATACACAATTGATTTACAACATGAGGTAAGAGAGGTAACTGACGTACAACATGAGGTAAGAGAGGTAACTGACTTACAACATGAGGTAAAAGACGCAACTGGCTCACAACACAAGATAAAAAAAAAACGAAACTGACATATAACACGAGGTAAAATACGTAATTAACTTACAACACGATGTAAAAGAGGCAACTGACTTAGAACACGAGGTAAAAGATTTAGCTGACATACAATACGAGGTAAAAGACCCAACTGACATACAACCCGAAGCATAAATGACCTAACTGACATAAAACACGAGGCAAAAGATTTTTGACTTACAGCTCGAGGTAAAAGATGTAACTGACAACACGAGGTAAAAGAAGTAACTGACATGCAACACAAAAGATAAGACGTAATTGATTTACAACACGTGGTAAAAGATGGAACTGACAATACAATACGAGGTAAAAGACGTGACTCACTTACAACACGAGGTAAAATAAGTAGTTGACTTACAACACGAGATAAAATAAGTAACTGACATACAACAAGAGGTAAAAGACGTAACTGACTTACAACACGAGGTAAAAGACGTAACTGACTTGCAACACGAGGTAAAAGTCGGAACTAACGTACATTAAGTAGTAAAAGACGTAACTGACTTACAACACGAAGTAATTATCTCGATACCAGAAAATGTGGTTTTGCTATAATCGGACTGTAACTTACAATGTATTCCCTATAGTTTCAAAGGCAGTGTCTTCTTCGCTTTAATTAAAGCGAAAAGTATCTAAAAGTGGTTGAATAATGGACAAAGGTCTTTTTCTGACGACTGTGATACACATGATACATATGTCGGTGCATCGCCTAAATCTGACTATTTCCTGTGTGACAAAGAGAATCTGAGAATATTTTAAACAAGCGGAAAGTGTTGTTTCACAAAAGCGAGTCCACCGGGAAACTAAGTAGAAATCTTTGGATCCAAAACCTGGTAAAGATCGAGTTATAGTGAACCACATGTACTATCTCATAACGCTTACAAGACCTAATTCATTCCACAGGTACTTCTCTCATTACTTTTATAAGACCTACATCATTCCACAGGTACTCTCTCGTGCCGCTTATAAGACCTAATTCGTATAATAACATTTTCATATATGCTATCTTACCGAGACTAAGATATTTAAAATTAACTGATGCGACCATCAAGAACATCAATATGGGCTTCAAAGACTAATGTTCCAAATGAATAATTCAATTTATTCTCATCTATTGCAATATCCGAAGAACAATCAGTCAGAAATGTTATGCCAATAAAGAGTCTTTCACCTTAATTTGAAATTCAGGTTCTCATGTACACGGTGTTATGTCTCACTTAATATAATGCAGCAAAAGATTGTAACTTTGTTGAGTCAGCAATTCGAAATGTATACACGCACATATGATAGTACAATCGCATAGCTCATGGACGCGCTCAAAGTCACTTTACTGCTTTAGATGCCATTTTGAAGAATTTGATTACACACAAATAATTGAAATGGCTTTTATTCACTATTTTGCGCCTTGTACATCGTAATTATATTGAAGATATTTGTACAAAATCTTTGAAAAATGCCTAATGGTATATATATATATATATATATATATATATATATATATATATATATATATATATATATATATATATATATATATATATATATATAATCAAATATTAGTACGGCAACAACAACAATAATAGAATAATAGATTCAAATCACATCGTATAGTAGAAAAAGATGTTATAGTGCGTAACAATCTGTTTTCGTTTTTACGTTGTTGTAATAAGTCAAAATCACATAGAATTGTTTCAGCATTAAGGTTGTCAGATACATTGATACCGTTATGTTGTAATTTTTTAATCATAGAAACAATGACATTGATATTCTCAAAATTCATTATATCATAAATGTATATTTAATATAAAAATACACAAAAATAGACAGTGCGAGGTGACAATCGATCTACCGTTCCATAGTTATATCTGATAAACCTAATGAAGTTCCGAATTTTTGTTTAGACATTTACCCCCAAGGCGAAGTTTCAGACTATACAAGACGAAATGTTAGAAACTCTCAGAGGGCTGTCTGCAGTTTAGGTCTTTTTTCGCGACAACATAATCATTGCGCAAATTGCAAAGCAATAATGTTGTGGCATTATTCGAACAATAACCCAAGACAATTTTCCGTTGATAGAATTAATAGTGGTCTTGGTCACACACGCAAAAATGTGATGCTGACCTGTTTGGAGTGTAATCGACGTCGAGGGACTCCAAGTTTATAAGAGTGTGCTTTTGGTGGTAATTGCGTATCCGCAGGAATTATTTGCAATTGTTTGCGTACAATTCCACGCTGAGGAGCTGTAGAATCTGATATGTAGATTGCAAGTCTACCTGTGGACCTTACCACGCTGAATATTTTGTGTGTGGTCATACTCCAAATAGGATCAGTTGCTCTTTTTCTGCCTCCTTCGAGTTCTCCGGGTTCGTATAAATATATAACTGTAACATTGCCTAGTACTGGTTGAGAAATAGATTCACGTTTTATCGGTATATATTTCTGTGATTGCATCAGACTGTTGCACAGAATTTGCACGAGTAATTTCCTTATTCAGCGCAGCTATC
>JAEAOA010001586.1:0-10636 GCA_016746295.1 Potamilus streckersoni | reverse complement strand
GCTCCCTTAAAATTTGTCAAACTGAATGTCATAACTTGTATGAAAATTTATTTTTTGTAAAATAAAAAGTTTTTAAAATTTATATATTTTTTAAAATTTTCATTAAAATTTAATATATCAATATTTTTTAATTTCAAGACTATTTTCAGACAGGCCTTATCAAGTATTACAATTAGGTTTTTACTGCATTGAAAAATTCCTATAATTAAGGAAGATATAGCAAATTTAGTTTTTGGTTTCTTAAGAACAATTGGACCTCAAATTGCACCCTATAGAACACCACACTACACACTTTCTGACAGCTGTCACATGTCTTGCTTGCAAGGAAATTTCAAAAGACTTTATGTATGAAGTTGAAACAGTAGTGGCATGCAAAATAAAATGCAAATATAAAAGTTTGACAAAAACATTGACCCTTTCAGGAATCGGTACACAATTAATAAAATCCGGTTCAGTACCCACGAATGTAGTCCCAGTCTATTTTTAGATCACTTTTTCCGGTCTAAATTTAGTGGTGATACTAGAGTCAGATTTGGCATTCTTGGTAAGGATTTAAAGGCAATTGTTTATTCTTTAAAATGTGAGCTTATGGTGTGGTTGTCTGTGTGTATTTCGGCGACAGTGCACATTGAGTAATAAGGTCATGGTGATGATCCGGAAGTGAATTCTGTGTTCCGTTGCCTGTGTTTTGTTTACAATTCAGCCTCTCAAAAAAATGCAGGTCAACCCTTGACAAGAACTAAACCGTAAAGTCATCTTTGAAGGTATTTTAGATTAACATATGATTTGTATTGATTGTCACACAGTGGAAAGTTCAGTACTGAGAAACAAATGTAGAGAATATATAGTGAAATTAATTGTGTACTATGTCCTGTCAGTAAAAACTTGAAACTGATATAAAATTTTTATTATTAATGACATACACATGAAATTTTAATAGGTTATGTATATTGACTTTAAAAATATAAAAATGAAATTAAAAATAAAAAAATAATTTTAATTTTAAAAATTTAAATGAAATTTAAAAAAACAATTAAAAAATAAAAATTTTCCACCAAGTATACACATATATAATATTTTTGGGAATGATATTAAATGATATCAGCATATATATACTCCTACACCATATACAAGCTCAAATGATGGATATTTGTCAAATTTGATCAGAGAAAATATCTTTATTAGTCAAAATGAGACCCTCATTTAAAATACATGAAGACAAAATTCTACTTGCTTTGTACCTTTAGGTCATTGAAACTATTTATTTGGGGTTCAAACAGTTAATTTATGTGTATATGATGGGTGACTTCCTGAGTAACACATATCTGCTTGTATAGCTATCAGTAATTGTTTATAACCATAGTTATAGGGTATTTAGTGAGAGGACAGAGATGAAGACTTTATACTAGAACCTGTTCAAGTTCTCTACAAAATCATATTAAGCTGTCAGAGAATGAAATACAGGTCAGAGGGGTAAAATATACTTTACTCAGGTATATTTACCATTGCATGTAAGAAAAACAGCAAAATGATGTAAGTTGAACACAGAATGCATTCCATTTTATTGTTCAGTTTCTTTAAGATGTTGATTGATGTAGTGCGACATTGTAGCCTAGATGATATTATGGGAATTCTCATGATCCATTTTGCTTTATGCATTATTAATGACTAATAATATTTGTTATCTGACACTTAAAGATTACATAAGTAATATTCAACAGATTATTTGAATTTAACTTTCTACAACTGATCCTAACATGGTTACATAGCTGACATGAACAAATATTGCATATATTTTGTAATGTTTGGGAATCAAAAGTTGACATTGTTAGGCTGACATGGTACCTATAGTGAATCTGTAAGGCTCAGTTTTGATTGTGTGCACTTAAAATATCCCAAGATGTTATTTTCATCATGAATATGCCTCTGTATGGTAACACATTTCAATTTAGTACTTTGACAGAGGGCGGTATTGCAGCATCAGCTGATATTTCATTCCATTGAATCATTGAATCATTGAACTTAAAACCTTGGTAGCCAAGACTCTTAAAAATAGACTAAAAATATTCAAACAGATTATTTGAATCATGTTTGCACATGTGATTTTAACAAGTACATTGCATATGTCCCACACATGCAAATATCCATCCTTGTTTACAAGTTTTCGGGATGCAAATTTCACATTTAGTTGATGATATAGGATCTATTGGTACCTATAGTTGATCTGTGTGGCCACATTTTGCTATATCACTCACAATATCTAAAATTGTTTTTTCCTTCATGAATAGGATTGCATATAGTAATAAATTTTAATTTGGTACATTGTCATTTGACTTTCCACTATACTGGTATGTATCAATGTTTGCACCATGATCAAACCTCACCATTCCAACATTGCCTTAAACTTTATGATACATACTCTCCCTGATTAGTTATTTAACTGTAAATGGCTAAATATGCTTGTAGAAACTTCATCTATTTTTAGATGCATTTGTCACTTTAATACATGCCCATTGCTTCACATCTTTGAGTGTCACTCTATCAAGTTTACCTTTTTTAACCATATTTGCAACCTGAATGTTATATTGAAATCACCATATCTAACACATTTTAACTTCATTTGCCTACATCTTCCTTTTTTTTAGAATTAAGTGAAACATGTTATATATTTTCAGGTCTAGTCTGGTATCTGAAACAAAGTATTAGAGTTGGATCAATTTGGAAGCTCTCCAGTAGTCCAATGGTGATAGCAAGGTCTCATAAGGACATGTGCAGTGTGCTGCTATAAGTGACCAAGATGAGTTCATATCAGTACACTGATATACAGCATCTCAAAGACATGGCTTAGATCTCATGAGAGAGATTCGCATCTTTTTTCAGTAAGGTGAAACTGTATTTTCATATTGCATTGTTGACTTTTGTAGTTATCGGCATTAAAATGGAATGCATATTTGCTATAAAACATGGTAGTGGTCCCATCAAAACTTTAAATTTGAGTGGGATATTAGTTATACAAACAACTGTCCAAGTACCTGAAACAATAAATGTGGAACATAGTACCTGTCATTGTTTCTTAGTATGTACACCTATATGCATCTGGATAGGCATATTGTAATTTGCTGTCAAAATCACTGTGAGCTATCATGCTTCAGTACCCCTGGGATTAATATTATCAGTTGTACAGACCTAAACTACCATTTGTTTTAAAGACCATTCATTAATCAACATTGCTGCCTTAAATTTGTCAAACTGAATGTCATAACTTGTATGAAAATTTATTTTTTTGTAAAATAAATAGTTTTTAAAATATATATATTTATTTAAATTTCCATTAAAATTTAATATATCAATAATTTTTAATATCAAGACTATTTTCAGACAGGCCTTGTCAAGTACTACAATTAGGATTTTACTGCATTGAAACATTCCTATAAGTAAGGAAGATATAGCAAATTTAGTTTTGGTTTCTTAAAAACGATTGGACCTGTCACATGTCTTGCTTGCAAGGAAATTTCAAAAGACTTTATGTATGAAGTTGAAACAGTAGTGGCATGCAAAATAAAATGCAAATATAAAAGTTTGACAAAAACATTGACCCTTTCAGGAATCGGTACACAATTAATAAAATCCGGTTCAGTACCCACGAATGTAGTCCCAGTCTATTTTTAGATCACTTTTTCCGGTCTAAATTTAGTGGTGATACTAGAGTCAGATTTTGGCATTCTTGGTAGGATTTAAAGGCAATTGTTTATTCTTTAAAATGTGAGCTTATGGTGTGGTTGTCTGTGTGTATTTCGGCGACAGTGCACATTGAGTAATAAGGTCATGGTGATGATCCGGAAGTGAATTCTGTGTTCCGTTGCCTGGTGTTTTGTTACAATTCAGCCTCTCAAAAAAATGCAGGTCAACCCTTGACAAGAACTAAACCGTAAAGTCATCTTTGAAGGTATTTTAGATTAACATATGATTTGTATTGATTGTCACACAGTGGAAAGTTCAGTACTGAGAAACAAATGTAGAGAATATATAGTGAAATTAATTGTGTACTATGTCCTGTCAGTAAAAACTTGAAACTGATATAAAATTTTATTATTAATGACATACACATGAAATTTTAATAGGTTATGTATATTGACTTTAAAAATATAAAAATGAAATTAAAAATAAAAAAATAATTTTAATTTTAAAAATTTAAATGAAATTTAAAAAAACAATTAAAAAATAAAAATTTTCCACCAAGTATACACATATATAATATTTTTTGGGAATGATATTAAATGATATCAGCATATATATACTCCTACACCATATACAAGCTCAAATGATGGATATTTGTCAAATTTGATCAGAGAAAATATCTTTATTAGTCAAAATGAGACCCTCATTTAAAATACATGAAGACAAAATTCTACTTTGCTTTGTACCTTTAGGTCATTGAAACTATTTATTTGGGGTTCAAACAGCTAATTTATGTGTTTATGATGGGGTGACTTCCTGAGTAACACATATCTGCTTGTATAGCTATCAGTAATTGTTTATAACCATAGTTATAGGGTATTTAGTGAGAGGACAGAGATGAAGACTTTATACTAGAACCTGTTCAAGTTCTCTACAAAATCATATTAAGCTGTCAGAGAATGAAATACAGGTCAGAGGGGTAAAATATACTTTACCCAGGTATATTTACCATTGCATGTAAGAAAACAGCAAAATGATGTAAGTTGAACACAGAATGCATTCCATTTTATTGTTCAGTTTCTTTAAGATGTTGATTGATGTAGTGCGACATTGTAGCCTAGATGATATTATGGGAATTCTCATGATCCATTTTGCTTTATGCATTATTAATGACTAATAATATTTGTTATCTGACACTTTAAAGATTACATAAGTAATATTCAAACAGATTATTTGAATTTAACTTTCTACAACTGATCCTAACATGGTTACATAGCTGACATGAACAAATATGCATATATTTTGTAATGTTTGGAATCAAAAGTTGACATTGTTAGGCTGACATGGTACCTATAGTGAATCTGTAAGGCTCAGTTTTGATTGTGTGCACTTAAAATATCCCAAGATGTTATTTTCATCATGAATATGCCTCTGTATGGTAACACATTTCAATTTAGTACTTTGACAGAGGGCGGTATTGCAGCATCAGCTGATATTTCATTCCATTGAATCATTGAATCATTGAACTTAAAACCTTGGTAGCCAAGACTCTTAAAAATAGACTAAAAATATTCAAACAGATTATTTGAATCATGTTTGCACATGTGATTTTAACAAGTACATTGCATATGTCCCACACATGCAAATATCCATCCTTGTTTACAAGTTTTCGGGATGCAAATTTCACATTTAGTTGATGATATAGGATCTATTGGTACCTATAGTTGATCTGTGTGGCCACATTTTGCTATATTCACTCACAATATCTAAAATTGTTTTTTCCTTCATGAATAGGATTGCATATAGTAATAAATTTTAATTTGGTACATTGTCATTTGACTTTCCACTATACTGGTATGTATCAATGTTTGCACCAATGATCAAACCTCACCATTCCAACATTGCCTTAAACTTTATGATACATACTCTACCTGATTAGTTATTTAACCTGTAAATGGCTAAATATGCTTGTAGAAACTTCATCTATTTTTAGGATGCATTTGTCACTTTAATACATGCCCATTGCTTCACATCTTTGAGTGTCACTCTATCAAGTTTACCTTTTTTAACCATATTTGCAACCTGAATGTTATATTGAAATCACCATATCTAACACATTTTAACTTCATTTGCCTACATCTTCCTTTTTTTTAGAATTAAGTGAAACATGTTATATATTTTCAGGTCTAGTCTGGTATCTGAAACAAAGTATTAGAGTTGGATCAATTTGGAAGCTCTCCAGTAGTCCAATGGTGATAGCAAGGTCTCATAAGGACATGTGCAGTGTGCTGCTATAAGTGACCAAGATGAGTTCATATCAGTACACTGATATACAGCATCTCAAAGACATGGCTTAGATCTTCATGAGAGAGATTCGCATCTTTTTTCAGTAAGGTGAAACTGTATTTTCATATTGCATTGTTGACTTTTGTAGTTATCGGCATTAAAATGGAATGCATATTTGCTATAAAACATGGTAGTGGTCCCATCAAAACTTTAAATTTGAGTGGGATATTAGTTATACAAACAACTGTCCAAGTACCTGAAACAATAAATGTGGAACATAGTACCTGTCATTGTTTCTTTAGTATGTACACCTATATGCATCTGGATAGGCATATTGTAATTTGCTGTCAAAATCACTGTGAGCTATCATGCTTCAGTACCCCTGGGATTAATATTATCAGTTGTACAGACCTAAACTACCATTTGTTTTAAAGACCATTCATTAATCAACATTGCTGCCTTAAATTTGTCAAACTGAATGTCATAACTTGTATGAAAATTTATTTTTTGTAAAATAAAAAGTTTTTAAAATTTATATATTTTTTAAAATTTTCATTAAAATTTAATATATCAATATTTTTTAATTTCAAGACTATTTTCAGACAGGCCTTATCAAGTATTACAATTAGGTTTTTACTGCATTGAAAAATTCCTATAATTAAGGAAGATATAGCAAATTTAGTTTTGGTTTCTTAAGAACAATTGGACCTCAAATTGCACCCTATAGAACACCAGCACTACACACTTTCTGACAGCTGTCACATGTCTTGCTTGCAAGGAAATTTCAAAAGACTTTATGTATGAAGTTGAAACAGTAGTGGCATGCAAAATAAAATGCAAATATAAAAGTTTGACAAAAACATTGACCCTGTCAGTAAAAACTTGAAACTGATATAAAATTTTTATTATTAATGACATACACATGAAATTTTAATAGGTTATGTATATTGACTTTAAAAATATAAAAATGAAATTAAAAATAAAAAAATAATTTTAATTTTAAAAATTTAAATGAAATTTAAAAAAACAATTAAAAAATAAAAATTTTCCACCAAGTATACACATATATAATATTTTTTGGGAATGATATTAAATGATATCAGCATATATATACTCCTACACCATATACAAGCTCAAATGATGGATATTTGTCAAATTTGATCAGAGAAAATATCTTTATTAGTCAAAATGAGACCCTCATTTAAAATACATGAAGACAAAATTCTACTTTGCTTTGTACCTTTAGGTCATTGAAACTATTTATTTGGGGTTCAAACAGCTAATTTATGTGTTTCATGATGGGGTGACTTCCTGAGTAACACATATCTGCTTGTATAGCTATCAGTAATTGTTTATAACCATAGTTATAGGGTATTTAGTGAGAGGACAGAGATGAAGACTTTATACTAGAACCTGTTCAAGTTCTCTACAAAATCATATTAAGCTGTCAGAGAATGAAATACAGGTCAGAGGGGTAAAATATACTTTACCCAGGTATATTTACCATTGCATGTAAGAAAACAGCAAAATGATGTAAGTTGAACACAGAATGCATTCCATTTTATTGTTCAGTTTCTTTAAGATGTTGATTGATGTAGTGCGACATTGTAGCCTAGATGATATTATGGGAATTCTCATGATCCATTTTGCTTTATGCATTATTAATGACTAATAATATTTGTTATCTGACACTTTAAAGATTACATAAGTAATATTCAAACAGATTATTTGAATTTAACTTTCTACAACTGATCCTAACATGGTTACATAGCTGACATGAACAAATATGCATATATTTTGTAATGTTTGGAATCAAAAGTTGACATTGTTAGGCTGACATGGTACCTATAGTGAATCTGTAAGGCTCAGTTTTGATTGTGTGCACTTAAAATATCCCAAGATGTTATTTTCATCATGAATATGCCTCTGTATGGTAACACATTTCAATTTAGTACTTTGACAGAGGGCGGTATTGCAGCATCAGCTGATATTTCATTCCATTGAATCATTGAATCATTGAACTTAAACCTTGGTAGCCAAGACTCTTAAAAATAGACTAAAAATATTCAAACAGATTATTTGAATCATGTTTGCACATGTGATTTTAACAAGTACATTGCATATGTCCCACACATGCAAATATCCATCCTTGTTTACAAGTTTTCGGGATGCAAATTTCACATTTAGTTGATGATATAGGATCTATTGGTACCTATAGTTGATCTGTGTGGCCACATTTTGCTATATTCACTCACAATATCTAAAATTGTTTTTTCCTTCATGAATAGGATTGCATATAGTAATAAATTTTAATTTGGTACATTGTCATTTGACTTTCCACTATACTGGTATGTATCAATGTTTGCACCAATGATCAAACCTCACCATTCCAACATTGCCTTAAACTTT
The DNA here is from genome assembly GCA_016746295.1 of Potamilus streckersoni. Classification (NCBI taxonomy): domain Eukaryota; kingdom Metazoa; phylum Mollusca; class Bivalvia; order Unionida; family Unionidae; genus Potamilus; species Potamilus streckersoni. The sequence goes on along the minus strand of JAEAOA010001586.1, from coordinate 2,263 downwards.
ATGATACATACTCTACCTGATTAGTTATTAACCTGTAAATGGCTAAATATGCTTGTAGAAACTTCATCTATTTTTAGGATGCATTTGTCACTTTAATACATGCCCATTGCTTCACATCTTTGAGTGTCACTCTATCAAGTTTACCTTTTTTAACCATATTTGCAACCTGAATGTTATATTGAAATCACCATATCTAACACATTTTAACTTCATTTGCCTACATCTTCCTTTTTTTTAGAATTAAGTGAAACATGTTATATATTTTCAGGTCTAGTCTGGTATCTGAAACAAAGTATTAGAGTTGGATCAATTTGGAAGCTCTCCAGTAGTCAATGGTGATAGCAAGGTCTCATAAGGACATGTGCAGTGTGCTGCTATAAGTGACCAAGATGAGTTCATATCAGTACACTGATATACAGCATCTCAAAGACATGGCTTAGATCTTCATGAGAGAGATTCGCATCTTTTTTCAGTAAGGTGAAACTGTATTTTCATATTGCATTGTTGACTTTTGTAGTTATCGGCATTAAAATGGAATGCATATTTGCTATAAAACATGGTAGTGGTCCCATCAAAACTTTAAATTTGAGTGGGATATTAGTTATACAAACAACTGTCCAAGTACCTGAAACAATAAATGTGGAACATAGTACCTGTCATTGTTTCTTTAGTATGTACACCTATATGCATCTGGATAGGCATATTGTAATTTGCTGTCAAAATCACTGTGAGCTATCATGCTTCAGTACCCCTGGGATTAATATTATCAGTTGTACAGACCTAAACTACCATTTGTTTTAAAGACCATTCATTAATCAACATTGCTGCCTTAAATTTGTCAAACTGAATGTCATAACTTGTATGAAAATTTATTTTTTGTAAAATAAAAAGTTTTTAAAATTTATATATTTTTTTAAAATTTTCATTAAAATTTAATATATCAATATTTTTTAATTTCAAGACTATTTTCAGACAGGCCTTATCAAGTATTACAATTAGGTTTTTACTGCATTGAAAAATTCCTATAATTAAGGAAGATATAGCAAATTTAGTTTTGGTTTCTTAAGAACAATTGGACCTCAAATTGCACCCTATAGAACACCAGCACTACACACTTTCTGACAGCTGTCACATGTCTTGCTTGCAAGGAAATTTCAAAAGACTTTATGTATGAAGTTGAAACAGTAGTGGCATGCAAAATAAAATGCAAATATAAAAGTTTGACAAAAACATTGACCCTTTCAGGAATCGGTACACAATTAATAAAATCCGGTTCAGTACCCACGAATGTAGTCCCAGTCTATTTTTAGATCACTTTTTCCGGTCTAAATTTAGTGGTGATACTAGAGTCAGATTTTGGCATTCTTGGTAAGGATTTAAAGGCAATTGTTTATTCTTTAAAATGTTGAGCTTATGGTGTGGTTGTCTGTGTGTATTTCGCGACAGTGCACATTGAGTAAAAAGGTCATGGTGATGATCCGGAAGAGAATTCTGTGTTCCGATGCCTGGTGTTTTGTTTACAATTCAGCCTCTCAAAAAATGCAGGTCAACCCTTGACAAGAACTAAACCGTAAAGTCATCTTGAAGGTATTTTAGATTAACATATGATTTGTATTGATTGTCACACAGTGGAAAGTTCAGTACTGAGAAACAAATGTAGAGAATATATAGTGAAATTAATTGTGTACTATGTCCTGTCAGTAAAAACTTGAAACTGAAAATTTTTATTAAAATGACATACACATGAAATTTTAATAGGTTATGTATATTGACATTAAAAATATAAAAATGAAATTAAAAATAAAAAATAATTTTAATTTAAAAATTTAAATGAAATTTAAAAAAAACAGTTAAAAAATAAAAATTTTATACCAGTATACACATATATAATATTTTTTGGGAATGATATTAAATGATATCAGCATATATATACTCCTACACCATATACAAGCTCAAATGATGGATATTTGTCAAATTTGATCAGAGAAAATATCTTTATTAGTCAAAATGAGACCCTCATTTAAAATACATGAAGACAAAATTCTACTTTGCTTTGTACCTTTAGGTCATTGAAACTATTTATTTGGGGTTCAAACAGCTAATTTATGTGTTTATGATGGGGTGACTTCCTGAGTAACACATATCTGCTTGTATAGCTATCAGTAATTTTTTATAACCATAGTTATAGGGTATTTATTGAGAGGACAGATATGAATACATTATACTAGAACCAGTTGAAGTTCTCTACAAAATCAAATTAAGC
>JAEAOA010001584.1:0-17560 GCA_016746295.1 Potamilus streckersoni | reverse complement strand
CAATGTGATTATGCTACACAAGGCAAATGTTAACATTGTAAACCAAAATAGGCGTAGAAACAAAATTATTCATCTAGATAAATAGGTTAACAATATAAACTTGATTAAACGATAGTGAAAACTGAATGAGACATTATATGAAACGTCAACTGAAGATACATTTAGATGATCAATAAATGACGCTATAATTGTCTAATTTGAAATGGACAATACCAGTACAAGTTATTTGATTTGTTTTATTATGCCCATACTATCTTAATGTCAAACAGGGACCAACATAGGAATGTCGAGGACTCTGCTGCAACAAATCATAAAGGCAATATATAATTGAATACGAAAGTTGGAAAATTATGGAATAATTAATAGATACCTTCTTTTTTAAAATAAACACATGGGTCCTAACAAAAGCCCAGTCCTTAGTTACCAGCTGAGAGTACCATACGTTGTTTCTTTTCTTAATGAGCTCTTTAGTAGGATCGTTAAAATTATGAGTATTTCCAAAAAAATGTCGCCTATATATTTATGTCCGATATTTTATGCACAAGAGTATTTAGGACCCGATAATTTCATGGAAATATTCAAGTCAATGCACTCTGAAAATTATTGACATTTTGTCTGAATGCATGGTTGTATCGTTGGACAGGTAGCAAAATCGTAGATGATGAGTCAAAGACAGGCTTCAGAAAATACTGTAACACTTATGATACTAAGATCAATTAGCATGGAATTGTACCTTTTTTAGCATGGAATTGTACCTTGGTAAACATGTTAATCGGGTGATATGGTTTACGTTCAGATATTTTCTTCTCTACAGCGTTAGATCGTGCACAATATAACATTGTTTTCACCTTGTACATAAATGCATATATTTTACAAATTTTCTATCCTTTAAACTTTGTATAAACGTTAAATTGACAAAACAGACCATGTGATTAGTTCAATCCATTTTTTTCTTGGTATTGATTTCGTGCAAAAGTAACTAAATGAAAAAGAAGATATCTGTATTGAAACAGGAATGAAAATTACCAATAAGAAACACAATAATTGTCTTTCGAAATTTATGGAATTCTGAGATCGTATGTGCTTTGGTGTACACGCATAACTATTGAAAAGGTTCCATTTATAAATGTATGGGGTCTGGTTTGGTTTTACATCATATCTGATAGGTACTAGGCCAAATAAATTATGCATTGCAATTGTTGAAAGGACAAAACGCTAGATATGCTAGTAGTAGAGGAAAACAAGTTTATCAGTTCAAACCCTATTTTTGACACTGCAAACAAATACAAACTGTCCTAAACTATAACCCCACCCATTTTATTTACAAAAGTATTAGTAAGGTTTCTAGCTCACCCCCTCTTTGTTTTTACAGTGTTAGTGAATCCAGGTAGAGATGTGATCGATATCCAGGTAAGATAACACAAACTCTGTCATTATACCACAAAAGGTGGTAGCCTACCTACCCTGTCCTGTATTTTACACAAATCCAGGTAGTGGTATGATGCCACATGATCGGTGAATCATCCAGGTAAGCTCGTGTCATACTGAGGTTGTCGAATTTGCTAGGACAAATGAAATCTCATAATATTCACACTTGATCGCCAGTGTATAAAAGAGCTGTAGATTCTTAACTGCGCAGTAGAGCCGGCCTTCAACAGGTAAACAAGTGGAAAGTAGAACGTAGTGAGAAAGGTAAGTGATATTATTTTATACCTCATTACCAATGATTAATATTTCAATTGTTGATATTAGAAATATTTCATTATCACGATTGTAGAGACTAAATTTTACTTTATCGCTCACACAGCGACGGTTCTCGAACAAATCTTTTATCTGTGGTTTCTTTAGAGGATATTTTTGTCGATAAAATATATTTGTGACCGATCGAGATCAATTGTAAGTTTAGTATATTTTTAGTTGGCTAATCAGACTGTGAAAGTTTTTAAATTCTGCTTTCAACTTTTGATACAATTGTTCGAGATAATTGAAATACTCGCTAAGCAGCAGGGAGGGTGAACCCTACAAAATTTTTGCTTGTGAAATTAACCTGAAAAAAGGGTTCCTACAGATGCTGAAAAAAAGGTCGATAACCCTAAACCAAAATATCTAACTTTTATATTACCGTACGGACGGTTATAAACCACATGAGGTTAGCTCAGTTTTGTTATACTATTATTGACTTTTTTACCCTGATTTTATTGAACTATTTTTTACGTTAAAAACTCGAGCAAAAATTTTGTAGAGGTTTACCCTCCCTGCTGCTCCTGACTTTGTCACCTGACATTGTCAGGGCATTAATATCGGGACTTTTAACAATAGATTTGGGTTTTTTTAACAGATATACAGTTCATAAACAGATAGTCAAGGGGAACTAACCAAATATTTTATCTAGACCTATACGATATCTGGATCTAGGATCATGTAAATTTATCGTTATTAATCCAAAAGGAACTGATTGTGCTTTAGAAAAGAAATTTTTAAATTTAATCATATCCATGTCCCATGAACACCAAGTATAATAAATATTCTGCAGGGTATAATTATCTACTCCATTAAGCACAACCAAAATATTACAGTTATCTCTAATCACTTTAGGTATCTGTGTAAATCTTGGAGTAACATAAATCACGTCTGTGTTTTTGTGACGACCTCGAGAAAATATTCTAGCTGGATTAGATTTTTTGTCCAACATTACATCATCATATACTACGAGATTATTAATGAATCTATCCAAGTCATCTACAGATGGGGCTTCATCTATATCTGTGATAAAGTCAATAATATCTTCACCGTCTTTCTTAACAGATTTTGCTTTTTCATTAAAATCTTTAAGTACTTCGTAACAATGCTGATCATCAACAGATGGTGTTACTAAATATAGTTTTTTTCATTTCATCCATCTCATTATTAAATTTAGTAATAATTGTGTTTTACCCGATCCAGATGGACCTATTATAATCATTCTTATCGAATTTGGTAATGCTGGATGGTGCTTTACTGGTTCTTGTTTTCGTGCCGCCGAAAAATAAATTATTGTATCCATATTATTAATAACATGAGTCTATAATGTTTTCGATGTAGATCATCTACACCCACAGTTGGATTGTCAACAATAATAACAAAAAAATAAACGACATGCATTAACAGGTAAATGTGTAAAATGTGGTACAAAAAAATATAAATTTATCTCAGAGACAATAAAGATAGGTGGGGATATAGCCGCATCATTAGGAAAATTACCCGGTTTACCGTGGGCTAAATATGTTGGTGAGAAACACCTTCCTGGATATAATTATTGTGGTCCTGGAACTCGATTTGATATCCGACTTGATGATCAAAATCAACCAAGACCAGGAGAGTATCCAGTGAATAAAATTGATCAAGCATGTCACATTCACGATGTTGCTTATAAAAATCCAGATTTGCAACAACGGCATCTTGCAGATGTAAAATTGATTCATGCATTAAATTCTATACCCAATAAATCTGTTAGAGAGAAACTTGCTAGTTTTCTAATAAAATCCGCTATGAAAAGTAAAATAATGTTAGGGGCTGGTAATTAATTATATAATTATTATAATAGAATTTATTTATTATAGTCCTAGAGGGTATTGGAGAGGTAAAGCAGCGATCACTAAACTTGCTAAAGTAGCAAAAGTTTCACATTTTGTTGCTGCAGCGTAGTTAGCACGACAGGCAATATGGCAAATTTATCTACCACCACCAATAACAATTCAATATGCACATTCTGATGTCAGTGTTCCTAACGAAGTTCATCAAGCAGATATTTTATTTTTACCACATGATACTTTTAAAACACGTGGACGAAAGTCACGCACGTACAAATACGCATTGACTGTTGTTGATATTGCAAGTAGATATAAAGAAGCTGAGCCATTATTAACAAAAACATCATTTGAAGTTGCATCTGCGTTTGAGCGAATTTATCATCGTTGTGGTCTACAATGGCCACAGTTATTACAAGTAAATCCTGGTAAAGAATTTCCTGGTGCAGTATTATCTTTGATGAAAAAGCATAATGTCAAAATCAGACGAGGGCACACTGAAATTCATCGTGATCAAGCAATCGTTGAACGATTTAATCGAACACTTGCTGAGCGGTTATTTGGATATCAATATGCGAAGGAAATATCTGCTGATTTTAAGTCCGGTGAGAGATCTCGTGAGTGGATTGCAAGGATACCAAGTGTGATATTTGCATTAAATAAGGAAATTACTCGTGCAACTTCCATGAAACTTTCTAATGCAATAACAAAATAATATATACCACGTAGCTATGAATACGGACAATGAGGTCAACAGCCAGTATTAGGTAATGTGATTGTGAGATATTTATATGAACCAGGGGAGTTGGAGGGTGGCAAAAGACGAGCTACTGACCCTATTTGGAGTGTGACCACACATACAATTTCTAGCGTGGTTAGATCTACTGGAAGACCACCTATATACAGACTAGATTATACTGCCCCTCAACGTGGATTTGTACGTGAACAATTGCATGTAATTCCTGCGGATACACAATTACCTCCACGTTCAATTATGTAAATTAGCACCAGGGCGTCCAGCGCCCCGACGTCGGTTACATTCAAGACAGGTCAGCATCATATTTTCACGTGTGTGACCAAGATCACTATTTATTCTGTCTACGGTACATTGTCTTGGATAATTATTCGAATATTGCCATAACATTATTGTGTTACAACCTGCACAGTGATTATTCTGGAGTTGTTTTAGTTTTATAATAAATTCAGTATCAATATCAAAGTCACGTTTATTTTTTTGTCATATTGTTTATAAGACGCTAATTTTTTCTTTTTTACAACATCGTCATTAGTAATCTTCTCAGTTATCAAATAATCTATAACAATTCTATGTAGTTGAGTTATTCTTCTGACGCGAGATACGGAAAGATATACTAAATTTGACCACTCGATCCGATCATCTACAATCCAGATAATTGTATCAGATATAGTTAATCCCTGTGACGAATGAATCGTTATAGCGTATCCTAACGTCCATGGTGATTTATCTATACTCAATGCGCTCTCAACAGAATTGATATCTATCAAAATATTATCATTCAATACTAGATTTTGTACTCTGATATCTCCACCAGGAATTTCAACATCAATATTCTGTCGTCGAGTATCTGATGGACGATAACATAATGGTACAGGTAGATGTGAAAACTTTTCTTTATGTAACGTAAATATTTTCCTTTGCAATTCATCACGAACTATCTTTCTACTTGCGACTATCAAATCAGTGGGTCTCCATTAGGCCCAAAAATCTTTCATGGTAGTTTCTGGAATTATCTCACGCATTATTTCACATTGTATTTTATCTGGCTGTAGTATGATTAATATTTTAAGTTCTTTCAGTGGTTCATCAATAGCTCTATGATCATCATATATTTCTTCATAGTAATCTATATTATTCTTTAGCCATTCATGTGGAGACTGTCCAACAAAAGGTGGTGGTTGACCAAGGTCACCGCACATAATCACAGCAGTATTTTTTGTTAATAACCATTCAAGGAATATCTTTAGTGTTTCTAACGACACCGTACATATTTCGTCCCATATAATATATTTAGGTATATATTTCTCACCCATTATATCAGGAGTCCACGTATCTCCACATCATCTAAAGAAACTATGATACGTGCAAGTTTTAACACCTCGTTTTTTTATCTCTCTGGCTAGTTTATGTGTAGGAGTCAAAACAATCATATCTGAATTGTTGTTCATAAATAATTTAATCACACGAGTTGTTTTACCTGACCCTCCACACCCATTAAGATAAACGGTCTTATATATAGCCACAGGATCATACACATATGATGCAAATGATTATAATATTTGATTATTATTTCTGTAATATATTTCCTTAATTTCAACGTCAGAAAATTCAGAATAACTAAGTATATTTTCTTGCTTTATCCTCCATGTTCCCCACTCACCATTACCAAGTAGCGGATTTAATAAATCCTTATATTTTTTATGTATATAAAATGAATCCGTAGCAACTCTAACAGCGTGACGAGGAAATATATTTATCATAGACAGTAGATTTACAGAAACATAAGCTAGCATCGAAGATCTTAAATGAATAATCTGCGGTGAATCGGCTTCAAAATAGCTAACAATTGTACCTAGTTTGGTCCCATCCGATAAATAAGCATTACTTCGACTTATAAATGTGTTTTTCTCCGTTGTATCATTAATTATAAAATCTAACTCAGTGTCGTCCATAATCAATCTTGTACAGTGTCGTTTATGACCGTATGAACTACCCTGAGTAAATTTACCAATTATCTTTCTACCAAGATCTTTTGCACGCTTCTCATCATCTTCATCTCTACATTTACGTATATTATCAGTAATTTTAATAATGTCATCTTCGGCAAGATCAGGAAATTCTTTCCTGGCATCGTCAATATTAAATCTATCAGGTTCTGGTAACCAAAATTGCTTTTGTGCATTATAGGATATAATCGCTTCATTAACTTTTAACGATATTAATATTCCAACATCAAGCATATATCTTAATAATACTATTGGAGCCCAACATTTTTCTGAAAAATGTCTTCCAAACCAAACATAGGAAATAGGATGGAGATCTTTTGCGAACTCAAATGATTCTACATATGTAAATCCTGTTAGGTCAAAATCTGGTAAGGGTCCATTTATTGAAACTCTGGTCGTGTCATGTGTGGGGTGTCCGAACCTGTTAAAATATTTAGAACACTCACCATATCCAAGAAAACTCCCAGGATAACATGCAGCCATATCGACTGATATAACATCATCATACTCCTGTTTAGTATTCCATAATCCACCGTGCCCATATTCTATGCAACATTTTTCTATATCCTCAATAAATTCTGATCTTGTAGGTTTCCATGAATTTTTTTCCTTAACGAAATGGGCCGCTACCGCTGGTACGGTAAAACAATTATTGAGTAGTTGTCTAACTTTGACCTCGTCAGAAGTATATTTTAGTGCAAGATTTCTCATTTCTTCATAAACAAATTCTGTACGATAAATATCACCATTAGGTCGTACAAATTGATCATGACAATCGTGTTCCGAACTCTGAAATAACCAAATAGATACAGGATCATTTTTACTGATATTTATAATAAAATCAAATATATGACCATTATAAAATTTAATCATTCTGTCTCGTGGAAATACAGTTACTGCATCACTCCATGCATGTGCATTATGATCAATAATCGTTATAGCGTTTCCATTTCTTATATATTTTGGTTTGTATAACATCTCTCCTGTTAGTGTTTTTACTGTTATTGGAAATCTTAATAACTTTTCTAGCTTAGCAACATCCTTAATAGATGCACCAGAATTTTTTACGGCCTCCCCCCATTCACATATTTTTTTGCGTCTTAAATCTGTTAAGCCATTACCAAGCATCGCATTTGTAAAATGTTCAGTAATGCGTTCAGCCAAGCAATTTATTTTTAATTCGGACAGTTTCATCGGTTTGAGATCTGCAATATTAGGTTTATCATTCAGTCAAAACAATCTATATACCACAGCAGTAACTGGATACCCTCGCTCAAAATACGGTCTATCAATACCAGTCAGTATTCCAGGTTTGGATTTGTTACTTAATAATATCATTTTATTATTTCCAGACTATATGAATAGGAGTTCTCTTGTCACGAAATATCCAAATATTATCCTCTGTATTCACAATAAATTTTATTAAAATGTGATATTTTTGATTATCAAGGTGGTTAATAATTAGGTATGCTCGTTTGTCGTTCATCACATTAACAACTTTTCCAACTCCAAAAGTTGACCAAACATGCACAGCATCATCTTCTCGAAATTCCATTTTGGCCTCACGGGTACGTTTAGTCATATCTACATTTATTGAAGCTAGATCTTGCATCGAAACACTAAATTTATATCCTAATAGTCTGTCAAGATCAAATCTAGTAGCAGATGGTTCAATTGCTGATAATTCTTCCATTATTATAATTAAGACAAATATTCAAATTGAAATTTAGTATATATAAAATGATTCAAACAGAAAATAAATGTGTTTGGTTACAAATTGGACATATTTCTTATTGTAATAAGTCATGCGTAAACAAATACTGTGGTTACCATATGCAGAGTATCAGACATGGAAGTACTGGACCAAAACCATGCATTCAATGTGGTATTGGAGATAGAGGTAACACACAATGATGTGAAAATTGCGGGGGGTAAAAAATATAGGGAACTTAAACGATATTATGACAAAAAAAGATACATCGACAGGTATAAAAACAGAAAATGATTATCTAACCAGATTTCAAAAATAATGATTTAAACAATAAATGTTATATACAAATGGAACAAAAAGAATTTGTAAGACATCCAATATATACAAATTACGAGGCAGCCAGAGATGATGTTATTAGACACTGTAGACTTAAGAAACCACTCGGTAATTTTAATAATGTTGGTTATTTTAAATTTAGTATTGGTGGGAAAAAAAAGTTATTGTTGTCATAAATTTATATTCGAATGTCATTTTGGGATTGTTAAAGATGGACTTGTACATCAGTTAGATGGAAATCCCCAAAATAACCAGTTAAATAACTTATAATCAATTACACAAAACCAAAATTGTATGGTTGGAAATACTGGTATTTATCCTAAGACTCCAAAGACAGTTATTTCTACCAACACAGATACTGGTGAAAAAATAGTTTTTAATTCTATGTATGCAGCTGCCAGATATTTTGGTATTTGCGAGCCTTCAGTAAAACGTGTGGCTGATCATATATGCAAGTCTACATATTCAATAAAATATGACCAAAGTATGATATTTGAATATGTATAATTGTTTACCCTTACTCAGAAAAATATCATTTTTTTATATAAAATTTGACTATCAATCTTGCCAAGGGTCCTGCTTAGCTACAAACTATATTTTCTGACTATTACCGTCTTCACTTTTAGTGTCATTTATCGCAGAATCAAAAAGCAAAAGCTTTCTCAGTTGCATGATTCGGCCGTCTATGCGTTTTTTCATTTCGTATTCGTGAGATAGTGCATTTGTGATCTTTCTGATTGAGCGTGCAAGAGGTATGAATAACTTTATGTGTTTTTCATCCACGACAGCTAAAGATTCTAACATAGAATTATAAATGGATTTGATAAACATATAATCAGATGGTAATGTGAATTTATTTTGAAATTTTTTGCTGCAACAATTCAAACTCATACATAATTTTTTCAGAGTCAAGATTATTAGATATCTGAATTCCTTTATGTTTTAATTTTTTAATATCAGAAATAATATCATTAATGTTTTCATTATTCAATATATATATATATATATATATATATATATATATATATATATATATATATATATATATATATATATATATATATATATATATATATATATATATATATATATATATATATATTTGTTTAAAATAAAAAATAGTATTAAATTAACTTAACTAAAGATGATAAAACTCATATTCTTTCAGAAATTTGTAGATTTTCTAGGATTCACATGAATTATTTATAAAAATCTGAAATTAGGCCCAAAAACAAAAAAAATATTAATATTATTACGCTAACAAATAAAAATTAAAATAAATCATTATTTATGAGAAATCTGTAAATGTTTCAGAAATCTGTAGATTTTCTAAGTGTTTATTTGTCTGTCTGTTTAGAAACCAAACAACGGTTATTTTCCTTGCCGGTTGTTTATAAACCTACTGACCTTGGATTGCGTAATATTACCTATGTATACAGACGTAATTGAATCCTTTCTGTATAGTGTGGTAACTTATGACCGATATCGTAATCTACAGCAAGGCGTGCTACATTTGTCTGGTGAATTAAATAGCTTGAAGCAGACAGGTTTAAACAGTTACCTTTATAAACAAACCAAGACTTACTTGTGTTTATCGGTCCAAAATTCATATATCCTGCTGATGTATTTTAGCTGCAGACTGCACAAACAGTACTTCAATTCAATGAATTACACTCTCTCAGTGTATACAGATCTGGATTATTCAAACGCGTTAATCGATTTCCAGTATGAGTTATTTTCCTATTTTTATGCTTGTAATTTTATTTATATATTTTAGTAAGATTCATACGAATAAATTTATAAATGTTTGTAATTTTATTTATATATTTTAGTAAGATTCATACACGTAAATGGAGGGGCCCCGAGTGGCCGAGTGGTCTAAAGTGCTGTCCGTTACGGATCACTGCCATCTCACCTCTGTCTGCGTGGGTTCGAGTCTAGGATTCGGCTAATGTAGATATGTGACAAAGCTTGCCAGTAGCTTCTCCTGGGTCGGTGGTTCTCTCCGGTGATTTCCCGGTTTCTTCCTCCACCATTAATACTGGCCGCCATGAATAGCCTATCGTGTGTTGAAAAATGGCGTTAAGCCCAACAACAACAACAACAACAAATAAATAGCTAACTATCTTAATAAAATTCCATTACATAATATAGTAATAATTAAAACTTATATTCATCGAACGCAGCATGGTGTAGAGGTAGATCGTTGGACTCTAAATCTTTACATCTGTGGTTCGATTCAAGATTTCGCCGAAATGGATTTTGTCCCGGGGATGCCTTTTATATATATAATTGGGGGCAGGGCGAGCCTCAGGTTTCGATAAATATCTCACTGTGTCAGCCACGTGAGTACACTTTTGTACCCACAGGGTTTTATTTATCGAAACCGCAATGCCTAGACAGTCCTCTGAATTTCTAATATTTCGCCTTTCGTCAATTAGAAATTCACCGGGGGATGTGTATATAAGAATAGCTTCGCCCCTAAAATAATCAGTAGCATGCCTTGAACTCTCTGCCCCATGGAGAACCCCCAAAATAACACATTCCAGAAAGGAATGTTAGCCAAAAGAAACAGTATTATGAAGTGCCGCATAATAAGTCATAAGAGAGACAAATATGTTAGTACTTCATAAAAGACACACAGGCTATCAGGGGTTCCAATGAAGGGTAATCGCTATGATTTTTTTGACAAAAATCAGACAAATATATTTAATAAATAATGAATATATTTATCAAAAATATAAAATAAAAACTATAAAAATGAGACAATATATATATATATAAATATATATATATATATATATATATATATATATATATATAAATATATATATATATATATATATATATATAATTAAAAATATAAAAATAATAATGAATATATTATCAGAAATATATAAAATATAAAATTCAGACAATATATATATATATTTAAAAATAATAATGAATATATTTATCAGAAATATAAAAATATAAAATATAAAAATGAGACAATATATATATATAATAAATAATGAATATATTTATCAGAAATATAAAAATATAAAATATAAAAATCAGACAAATATATATATATATATATATATATATATATATATATATATATATATATATATATATATATATATATATATATATATATATATATATATATATATATATATATATATATATAATTAAAAATATATATAATAAATAATGAGTATTAATGAACCTCACTCAACAAAAATTGCTCGCCAGCGTTTAGAGTCAATTGAAAATATTTACCTATCCGTGATGCTGTCAAACAACAATTGCAACAGCGTCAGGAAAGTCAAGTTGAATTTGCAGAGGATAAAAAACAATTATTTAAACCGATAACAGATACCACTAAAGATATTCAACCTGTGTTAGATCAAACAGCTAAAGCAACTCAGAAAATAGAAAAAAGAACTAAAATAACCAAAAAAATTCTCGAAAAACTTCCAGCAGAAATAGCTGATGCAATGCCAGTCCTAGGAATGCCTGAAGATGCAGCTCAAGCTCGTGCTGAAATAGGTGATCTATCTAACATAGGTTATAAATTTGGGGTAGATTTTATTGCTGATATTAAAAGCGTTAAAAATGTAGAGGATTTAGCTGCGTTTGCCTTGGAAAGCTTTACTGATAGAAAAATGTTTTTAAAACCTGAATATGCTGATAAATTTGTAAGTCGTGATACTTGGAAAAAATGGATATTTCGTATACACTATAATGTTAGTCGGGTTAGAAATAGTGGTCCTAATTATATACAATATATTAACTTTATAGAAAAACCACCAGAGCAACAAGAAACGCCACAACATCAATTACCACAAACTCCAAAACCACCAAAGCAACTACAAACGACAAAACAACTAGAACAACAACGACAATCATCACCGCCATCAATACAACAAATATTACAGTATACACAACAACAACAATTATAATCACAATCTCCAAAATCACAACCAGCCCCCCAAAAAAGTGAAGAAGGGCCGGGGTCGGATACCTCTTTCGGAAGTGGTCTTATTACTCAGTGTCTAACAACGTCCTTGCCGATGTTGAACGACTAGAAATTCTGATTGGAGGAAAACGAGCTGGTAATAATTCCCAAGAAATCATTAATGAAGCAGCAGATATTTGTAAAAGATTATTTAGTGGGGGTATTATGGATATTGATGTGTATCGATCACTTATTAATGAAATTGCCGATGATTATTATAGTGACTATGTCACAATGACTAAGTCAGAGTGATTAGATGCAATTAGTGATAAAGATAATTAATAATAAAATGATAATACACAATGCTCAACGTGGACCAACCATGGTCAGTCAGGGCAATTAATTCTCGAATACCGATTTACGGGGCAACCTACGGAGATGGGTTAGGAGATATTGTTCAGGGTTTGTTTAGAAGGATAGCCCCAAAAGCAATACCAATTGCAAAGCAGTTGGGTATGAAAGCTATTGATGTTCGTGAAAAGGGTATAGGTGTTGCTGGTAACCTTGCCAGTAAAGCATTCTCAGCGATTAAAGATAGACTAACACGATTAATACGTAGACCTCAAGCCAGACCTCAGTCGATGAAATTACCCAGTACTGAAGTGATGCCCGCAAGTGTAGGTAAAATAATAAATCTAGCCGCTAATCAAAACCTAGCAGCAATGGCGATGCCATCTATGACTGATATACCTTTATCAGAAAAAGAGAAAAACATAACCGCTAGTCTGGGAGCAGGAAGTGGTCTCACTTCCCGAAGTGGTCTCTCTTCCCAAAGTGGTCTTCGTTTTAGACGATAATAATTATAATAAATATATTCAAGCGTATGAGTGACCCCGCGTTTGACCTGGACGCACCAGTTCTCAAAGATGAGTCTGTACACGATTATCAGTATTATTCTTATGAAGCAAGAATTCCCAATCAACGAGGAAGAATTGAACTTCAGGTTCTTGATACAAGTAGATATTTTCTGCCCTCAGAAGCTATTATTGAGGTCGAAGGTGAAATATTAAAAACCGATAATACTGAATATGCAGCCGAAATTAGTGTTGGTTTTGTTAATAATGGTATTATGGCGTTGTTTGATAGCGCTACGTACATGATTGACGGAAAAAAATATTGAATCGATTCAAAAAGATGTTGACGTAGCTACAACCATACATGGACTTGCAAGATACAGCGACGATTATTCAAGATCAGCTGGTCCATCAATGATGTTTGTAAAAGATACTTCCGATTCTCCAGAATATCAACAATATGAAATAGGACGACCAAGAAATTTTGCTAGAAACACCGATGCGAATGTACAAAGTATGACTATTAATATAGATCCTGATTTCAACTTAGGATTTAGATCACGTCGAGCGATGTTAAAAGGAAATAGAAGAATATTTTCATGTGCAATTCCACTATCACATATTTTTGGATTTTGTAGAAATGTCATAAAAGTTAATTTCGGAGCCAAACATACAGTTGTACTAGTACGAAAAGCTGCAGGTGATGATGCAATATGTGGACCCGCTGGTGATACTGGTATGGTAATTCTTACAAAATTTAGTCTCAGGATGTCAGTAATGACCCCTTCAAAATCTGAAGAACAACGATTATTACCTTTTATGAGTCAAGGCGGTAAATTAATGCTCTCATGGCTGACAATGACTACAGATGCTATCTAGAGTAATATTACCGGTTTATTTACATGGCAGATAGCCTCTCAGCAAGGTGTTTCTGCACCAAGACACATATTTATTGTATTACAAAATGCTGCACGAGTAAATGATCAAACGCGTAGTATTATGATATTTGATAAACTCGGTGTTTCTGAGATTTCGTTAAGGATAAATGGACATCAAGAACCATCCGAGGATATATTACTTAATTTTGATCAAAATCATGTAGCACGTGCATATCATCGTCTTATGTCGTTCATGGGCCGTGATCAAAATGTTGATACTGGATTACAAATATCTCAGTTAGATTTTACATTCTTGTATCCTATTTATTACTTTTCGCTCGAACATTTAGATTTAACCAGACAATCAGTAGTCCATATACATTTTCGAGCTAGTGTTAATAGAGGAGTTATTGATAATTATAGAGCAATTGCTGTTATACTTAGCGATAAATCAATGCTCATAGAAGGTGTTGGTGGACGAATGAGAGTCTTTGATGCTCCAGTAGAAAATATGTAATGTGTAATTAGATCATTTATCATTATTATAAATGTCATATAATCACGTTAGTGTTACCCTGACTCCTGGCCAGGTCAAAAGACTGCAATCCGCATCAAATAATAACTGTGGAATAACAATATCATTAAAAAAGGAACACATGAGTGGTTCAAATAAATTATCGTTAACTGATCGTCAATTCAAAACAAATAATAAAGCAAAAAAATCAAAAAAAAGGTGCCAAACTTGATCTTTCTGCGGCAGCTATTAAGGATACTTTTAAAACTGGTGGTATATCCCCCTTCTCGCAGCTATAACAGCATTAATAGTCGCTGCAGCCCCAGCTGTTGCAAAAGCAGCTGCATTAGGCGCCGTTGGAACAGCCGCTGGAATGGCATTAAAGAAAGCGAACGGACAGGGAATAAAACGATAGTCTAAAAAAGGGAAAAGGTCTCAGATTACCAGGAACCCCGCCTTCGTGGTACGGAAAAGGCCTAAGACTTCCCGGGACAGTTTATTAATCTCGCCTATGTCTAAGTTTGATTTACTCGATGCTGTTAAAAAATTAAAAATAAAAAACTTTAGAGGTGTTTTCATGCGCGATCAATTATCAAAAAAACCAAATAATACTGAAACAGGTATTATAAATCTCGATCAAAATTCTGGACAAGGTACCCATTGGGTAGCTTATGCAATTGATCCACGTGGAATTATTTATTTTGATTCATATGGATTAGCGCCACCAAAAGAATTTATTCCTTATGTCAGTAATAATACTGCACCAATCTGGTATTCAACGTTACCTACACAAACATTAACTGATCCACCAATATGTGGTCGAGAAGTACTTAGTGTACTTGATGCTATATCCATGGCATCGCCAAGAAAACCACCTCATAAAGTCGTGCATGAATATACCATGATGTCACATTTAAATAGACATCAGTAAATATAATGGTAGATATTTATGGAAGATCTGCTCGTGGTAAAGCTCAGCAACTAGGTGATTTATCTAAATATGCAACCTTTGATCAACTTAGAAATGAAGGGGCCCCGAGTGGCCGAGTGGTCTAAAGCGCTGTCCGTTACGGATCACTGCCATCTCACCTCTGTCTGCGTGGGTTCGAGTCTAGGATTCGGCGAATGTGGATATGTGAGAAAGCTTGCCAGTAGCTTCTCGTGGGTCGGTGGTTCTTTCCGGTGATTTCCCGGTTTCTTCCTCCACCATTAATACTGGCCGCCATGAATAGCCTATCGTGTGCTGAAAAATGGCGTTAAGCCCAACTAACAACAACAACATAACTTAGAAATGAGATTGATGATTTATTAAATATTACAAATGTGGATCAAAATGAAGTGGTTATTTTTCAGGACAAACAAGGACGATTAAAGACAAGCAATATACGACTACCAGACGTACTCGCACGAATTCATACTGCAGTTGATAATAATATCATAACTTTTATTGATCAGGGTAAAATACAGGATTCCGGTAAATCATTTAATGCTTTTGTTAAAAAAGCTGGTGGTGAATTTAGTGGAGAGGTTATTATGAACAAAAATAAAATTACAGATATTGGAAATCCAACTTCAGATAATGATGCTACAACAAAAAAATACGTCGATGAATTCAAAACTGAATTTACCGATTTTCGCAAAAACATAAAAACAAAATAAATGACAATTTTTTTGGAAAGCCACCAAATGTTAATATAAAACTTACTGATATTAGTAAAAAACTTAATGATATTATTGTAGGAATTCCTGATATTGTTAAAAAATAGACCTGATTAAATTTCCTCATGATCAGATTAAAAATATTGTATATACTGTTGCTTCTGTGTCTGGTATATGGACGCCAGAAAATAAAACCATTAAATGTACAGCAAAAATCGCTGGTATATATAGGATATCCGTACGTAGCGGTGTAGATTTTATAATATACACTAACTCTCCATCAACTGGTGATATTTCTAGAATTATATCCATAAAAATAGATAAAGAATCCGAGATAACATTTAAGCTGGAATCATCTGATAAACATTCGGTCTCAGTTGGTTACTGGTGGTATTTGGAATTTGTAACTCAATTAACTACTTAACATCATAGTATAATGGATCAAATAACTATCGACGTTCAAAGTCACAAATATAATCAAGCATGTGAATGCCTGACCAAACTAAAAATATCATCGACCATTATACAATAAAAATATACAAAATATCGTAGACGTATGGTCGTTATTGATATAATTGTGTATTCAGTTTCTGCTATTGTTGCTGGGTCCGGATTAATATTATCAACATTAACGATGACAGTTCCAGCAATTATAACAATCATTGTTTCAACTTCAACGACTATAGCAGGTATTTTTAATATTATTGCTAAAAAGATAACTACATGTACGAATGATAAATTGCGCGAGTATATGATAAAATTACACACAGCAACAGACTCTAAACTATCTGGATATATTTCCACGT
The DNA here is from genome assembly GCA_016746295.1 of Potamilus streckersoni. Taxonomy (NCBI): domain Eukaryota; kingdom Metazoa; phylum Mollusca; class Bivalvia; order Unionida; family Unionidae; genus Potamilus; species Potamilus streckersoni. The sequence continues at coordinate 527 of JAEAOA010001584.1, read as the reverse complement.
ATCTCAGTGATGGTAAAATATCTGATGAGGAGTTTGTAACGAAAATTAAAACCTACGATGAAGCATTCAAAATTGTTAGTGATTCTGCTGACAAAATAAATGGAGAATTAAACAATAATAATAACAATAATGTCAGCAACTGAGTCGAGAGAGTTATTACAGCAGATCGTCGCTAATACAACTCCTTCAAAGACTACTATGATATCAATAAGTTCGACCAATCCTGAATTTAGCGTTAACTTTCCAACTGCAATTCCAGTAAAAGAGATAGCATTAGCTCAGTTACGTGATTATTATAGCTGGCCTAATATTAAATCAAAACCATTTGGTGGACAACAACCAAATAATTCATTAGTATTTGCAAATAAAAATAAATTCGATGGAACTCCCGATTGGCAAGTTGTTAGTATTCCAACTGGCAGTTATCAGTTAGAACAGATTAATGAGGAATTCCAGCGCTGAATTAAATCTTTAACCGGGAAAGAGTCTAAAATAGCAATTACTGTTTACGAACCAACATTATCGTC